>VWPU01001808.1:0-49210 GCA_013398955.1 Callaeas wilsoni | reverse complement strand
CGCGCCGCTCGGGCCGCGCTTCCCACCGGCGCCGCTAGGGGGCGCTGCCGCCGGCCGGGGCGGGGGGGTGGTCGGGAGCGCTCCCGCCGCCAGGGGGCGCGCGGGCAGGCAAGGCAAGGCAAGGCACGGGAAAGGAAGGCAAGGCAAGGGAAAGGAAGGGAAAGGAAGGCAAGGCAAGAGAAGGGAAGGGAAAGGAAGGCAAGGCAAGCAAGGGAAGGGAAAGGAAGGCAAGGCAAGAGAAGGGAAGGCAAGGGAAGGCAAAGCAAGGCAAGCAAGGGAAGGGAAGGCAAGGGAAGGCTAGTCTGGGGACTGGGGAAATGAGGGAGCATGGCTTTAACAATACGTGGCTTATGCTTTGCACATTGTATCTAATTAATTACCTGTCATCGCCCTGTTGCATTCAAGTTGTATTCCGCGTTGGCGGTCTTATAAATGTTGAAGTAAAAAGACTGAAAGTTTCTCTTCATGTGAATGAGGTAGGATAACGTGAGTCCTGAGAGGTTTAATGTTACCAGGAGAGGCCCATCCACCTTGTGTTTGGCAGTAATTTGCACAGAACAGGACCCATCACGTGTGTCCTTATTTTAATTTTTATTTCATTTTATTTTATTTTTATGTCTAGGAGACTGGTCATTTTTTGGCATAGGACCACGTAAGGAAGGAGATAGGTCTTGTAGGATTTGCTGCTTCAGCTTTCCTGCTCGTGCTCTGTGCTATATACTACTTTAATTTTTATTTTTATTTTTATTTCATTTTATTTTAGTTTTATGTCTAGGAGACTGGTCATTTTTTGGCATAGCGGATCCTCCCTGTATAGGCAGATGAAAAAGTGGGAAACATGTAGCCATTCTGGGTCAATTTAAACAATCCATCCAGACCTGGAAAGTCTAACGTTAATCCCTTGGTCATGACAACACCGTTTGGTTCAAGGTGCTTTGCTACCATGAGTGAATCTACCAAGTGCTAGTAGTATATAGCACAGAGCACGAGCAGGAAAGCTGAATCAGCAAATTCTGCAAGACCTATCTCCTTCCTTACGTGATCCTGGCTGAAGCACAATTCTCTCTCCTCTCTCAATGTACTGAAATCCTCAGGTAGCTGCCCAAATCAACGATGTGCTTTTCCTGCTGGAAAGTACTGGAAGCTAAATTTAAGATAAATCCAACTTATTTGTGCTTCTGGCTTATTACTTTTCTACCTGTGACCCTACATTTCCTAATGAATCATCATCTTTAGCTAGTGGGAATATTCCTGTGATCTCAGAGTATCTAAGTTCCCTACCTCACCTAAATTTATCCATGTAATGACTGTGTCTGATGTCCTAAGATTCCTTCTTGTCTAGGCAGATGCTGGCTATGAGACAAGATAATGAAAGAGTAAAACACTTGGTTTTATTCCTGTAAAGATTATACATCAGATGTTGTGATGTAACCTCCTTTGTGAGACTTTACGAGGGAAGAATACATAAGGTAAATCCTCCAGTCCTAAATCAAACAACTTCATACTGAAGTTGAGAGCCTCTGTCCCACCCTCCCCTCCACATTCTTCTGCTTTTCCAGCCTCTCTGGACACTAGCTGTGATACTGGGAGCACAGCTGATATTTCGGGGGAGCTCCCGAGCCCTGCTGTGCTGCCTATGATCAGTGCGAGTCCATCCGCACATGTTGCAGAGAGGAACTGCTCTCCTTGTGCCCTGCCTGTTGCGTAGGGATCAGCTGACATGAGGCACGGGTGGGTATGCCAAATCAAAGTCCGCAAGACATAGATTATGGCAAACCTAGAAAGAAAATTAAACCTGAATGAGATTCTTAACTGAAGTGGAAGCGAAGTGGTCTTTAGAAGTCCAGTTTGAACCAGAGCCCAGGAGATGCATGTTCACCCTGCAATTTGGCTGCAGACTTCCTGTTTGCTGTAAGGTGGAAAATGTAAGCTTCAGGCTTGCTCAGTCCTGCAGGAAAGAACAGGGTTTTACACAGTAATCCATCTTCAGGGACCACATTATGGGTTCAGAACTTAAGATTAGTCAACATCAGGAGGTTTAGCAGGCAGATGTGACATCTTCCTTCTGTTACACGTTTAACACCCTATGTGGACATTCTTATTCCAGAGGCAGATTGCTTCTTCAGGATTTTATCAGCATATTTTTCAACTCAAATATCAATATTGTTTGGTTCCTGGAAAATTTTCTCGCTTTTTTCTGGGGAGAGTAACATGCAACAATTCATTCTTGTATATTTAGTTTCAGTTTGTGAACTGTTAAAAAGTAGAGATTGCCTCTGCTTGTGCGTTTCATGCTAAATTTAGCCACTGAAACTCTGGTATTGGGAGGATATATAGAAGTTACTGTATAAAAGAGCAGCACAAAAAGCCCATAGATACTTGAACAGAACCTAGGTCACCTGTATTGAAAGATGATTATTGCTTTCAGCACTAGGTATCCTCTTTCACTGGGATTTGTAATCTAGCAAGAACATTACAGATAAAATGGAGCTTGGAGCCCACATGAAGAGATCTCCATTGTTAGGGCTAGCTCAGGTCTTTGACATGGAATTCCCCAGACATCGCCCAGATGAGAACCAGCCCATGCTTTGGTAAGAATGATAGAAAAGTTTGTGGTGCAGATGATGTTTGGCAGAATTTGTTCTTGTCACTACAACATAGCTGCACTGGTCCAGCTCACAGCAGAAATAAGAGCTGCCTTCAGCATCCACAAGCTGGTTGGTCCTGGTCCAACAGACTGAGGATAGATGAAAAGAATCTGTTTGTGTTCCTCCTTATGTTACCTTTTGAAAATTGCTCCATTTCCCTCTGCCCTTAATTCAGCTGTAAAATGAGATAATATTTACTCGTCTGTCTAGAACACATGAGATTTGCAAAGGAGAAGAATATTTATAAATTACATACATTTATTTTATTTTCCAAGTACACAACAGTAAGGATAAAAGATAAAAGGTTTTGAGGCAGCAGACACACAGTTCTTACATCAGTAAAACAAGCATAAATAGCACAGTAATTTGCTCAGTACTCTTTCATGGTAATGGGCTTTTCTATCAAGAGGATGTCTGGTGTTGTTTCAACCATTTTCTTGGAATTGGTATTGCCATTTTCCAAACTGACCACCTGGAATAATCTCTGCAGCAGGCTAAATTACTACTGCCACCTAAAAACTACACTGCCACTGAAGGGCTGGCTTCTGTGATCAGCAAACACAAGTCTCCAGTCGAGGAGGAAGCTAGATCTCTCCCTTTGTGTTCGAATCATTTCACAGTGGGGTGTGATTAGCTGCTGTTCCTGCTGTATGCAAAGATCTCTCTCTCTTCCACTTCCTCAAAAGCAAGCAAAATCATTAAACCCTAGAAGAGCTGTAGGAACTGTGATTCACTTCATGCAATGTCTCCATCAGCTAGTTATGCAGCACTGTCAACATCCCATCCAACTATTAAATAATTGAATCTCAAAAACTAAGGAGACTGGATTAAAACTGGATATAAGACCACGTAGATACAGTTACTTTCCTGTATTTTGTGCTTAAGAACATTGCAAGCGAGTTACAATTGCACTGCACACAGGTTAGGTTTTTATTTCCTATTTTTATATCCAGAGGTTTAGTTGCCCAGAGAAGAAGGCTGAGAGTATTGAGAGACCTAGCACCTTAAGTGGCTTCTGCTGGTATTTGTTGAAAATAGCTACCTCTCCAGGGTGGGCAAAGTGTTCGAGAGAAAAATAAGTTAAGGAAACAAATCACATTTAAAACAAAATCAGTGGGGTAATCCTGTGATAGCATAATGTTCATATTATAGAATTACTACTATATGAGCATGGTATTACTTTCTAATCTATCCAATGTCCAGGAATTTTACAGTGTAACCACTATGTTTTGAAAGAAGGTGCTGTCATAATTGCCTAAGTAAATGCAGTGTCCCACTAACAGCATGTATTATTGTTGAATTTTAAAATTCCCTGCGGCTTAGAATGGCACTTAATGTTGGAGATTGTAGGGAATTAATTCTGAAAAGAATGAAAATAAGAATGTAAAGAAAAATGGCAAGATTTCTAAGAATTTAATCAGGTTCCAATATGGCAACTTTGTGTGTGAGAGAACAGAATAGTAGACACTGTTTTTATTTATTCAAGAAAAATGCCATGCTTTGATCTCTCAGCCATGGGTTTAACACTTTAATTCCTTTCTCTGCTACTGCTGGGGAGTGGGAAATGTTACCCAGGAGCTGGGTATAAAACAAAGTTGAATAAATCCCCAACTCAGGAAAAAATAAGTGTATTCAGTGCTAACTTCCCAGATATCCCCAGCCAAAGCTCAGTTACTTTCTACTTAAATTGTATGGGTTTTTCCAAGCTGGAGCTGTCTTTTTATGAAGTGGTTATCACTGGTAGTGGTTTCTACAGCTACTCTAACAGTTACAGAAATAGCACAAGATGAAATTATGACATGAAACTATTGTAAGAAACATCAGTCAAGTAACACTAACAATGCACAAGAAAGTACATAGTAAATTTAATACTGCGATGAGTTTTAAATTTTGACCCATCACACGAATACCACAGTTTTTCCATCCACAGTAGGTAGCTGATCCAGTATGTACTGCTCATGAGGATCCAGAATGATCTGATTGCTGGTCACATACAGATTTGCATAGATTTGGAACTTCGCTGGCTTCCAGGGAGCTGCTATTTCACAAGTTTTACACAAATTAGAACAAATATCCTTAGGATTCACTAATATGTTCATAAGAGACCAGATCTGTTATTGATTTGTGGCAGGTTCTGCCTGGTTTGTTGCAATAAACCAGACTGCAAAATCCCCAGATTGTCCCCTGGGAGGAAGCTGCAGTGATGGAAAACAGATACATCCTCCCCTTCACTAAAGGACCTACAGAGGACAAAGCTGACATAATCTGGGAAGTACACACTGTTAAATGAACAGATGTGAAGTAAAACCACTATCAAAACACTACAAGCTGTGCTCATGATGGGAATTCTGGGGACAAGAAGCTATATATATATATGTCAGTATATTCTCAGCAGCAGACCATTCACCTTTCCTTTTTAAACTGTGTTGATCAGTGAAGACTGTATACTCTTGACCAAATATCTGAGGGTATATTTTTCCCCTTAGTACTTTACTCTCTTGGTGTAAGAGCTGTCACTGAAAGATATTTCCTTCATTTTGGAAGGCAAAGGTGAGAATGCCACAAAACTAACTCCTGTGACGCAATGTGCATTCATTGGCAGTGGCTAATTATAGCACGGAAAAACTGCCAGCTTCCCCTGCCGAGGACAGAGCAGATGATCTCTGCTGTAGGATTGCACTCTGCTCTTAAGTTCTTCCTGTGCCACAATGCCCAGTGACACTGCAGTGAAACAGCAGTTTGTCATTCCTTCTCAGGCTGCTGTGCAACAACAGCGCTGAGGAGATTCCTCAGCCTGGCTCCCCTTTTCAAGGTTAGCCAGGTCTGGCACTGCCAGTAACCCATATTCATTCTCTGTCATCTCACAAGAATACAGAGGAGCAAAAGAAAAACCTCAACCCCAAGACACCATGCCTCTTCAATTTAGACAAGTGTATGTCCAACAGATGGAGATGAAAGCAAGAAAAAAGTGGCTATCTTGATTCCAAGGCAATGACATGGAATAGTATTGCAGTTGGTAAATAAGATTCATACAGCCTCACTTACGCCTATCTTACTAATGCTTTTCCTTTTCTGTTTTTTCCAGACATTCCCCATCCTCTGGACCATAATTCAGTTATAACACAGTGCGCTTCTGGATCTACACAGTTGGCTATTCCATAAATTTGTAAGTTAATTCCTCACTTACTTTTCAAGATATTTCCAGAAATTTGTATAAATTCTGTACTCCACCCCAGTGCAGAGAGCTGTAAGGTCTGTAAATATTTTTTAAATAAGTTGCTTTATCTGCTGATTCAAAGGGGAAAAAAGTAATTAACACAAAATGTAGCATATAAACATATCACTCCAAAATTTACAAAACTTACTTTACAGGAAATGTAATCCTAATGGCTGTGAAAGGTACATGACAATTAAGAGGTGTTCATGTTGAACAACATGCTAAGACAGTGCTTTTGGAAACTAGGAAAAGATCTTAGTGCCCCTTTTTATTAGAATAGAAAATCTTTTAGTGAAAGTTAATTTTGTGACAGTGTCTATAGTTAATTTATTAAAACACTGGAGAATGTTTTAAACTGCTTTTCCAAGAGGAATTAAATTAATTTTGTTTAGGTGTTTTTTTTTTACTTTTGTGTGAGTTATTTTGATAATTTCAGGGACAGAAATGTTCCAATTACTCAGAAAACAAGTACAGTAGAAACCACTGATGCACATAGTCTCTCAAATTGCCTGTCCAACACGATTTGATACTGTCAAATATCCTGAATGATGTATGGGTAAGGGTATCATTTAGTCTCCAAGTACCCGAGTCCTCCATTTCCATTGTAGCAGTGCTTTTCTAATATGGGAGCTAAATGGAGATCATAAAATCATTTAAGATAAGCTACCAAGTAGTCAGAAAGAAAATTATCTTTTTTGCTGTTATTTTGAATTTAAATCGCTATAACTGAGAAAATTGGTATCTTGGATTCCACTACCAACTCCTTAAGTGAGTATTTTTCAGGGTTTTTTTTTAATAAGATGATGTCCCATTTTCCAAAGCAAAGCAAAACAAACCAAAAAATTTGCAGTCCTCATTGTCTTTATAAAAACAAATTCACATCTATTGCTTGGAAAAGTGACAAATCGATGTAAAATTTCTTGAAAAACTGAAAAGCATGCTTGACCTTGAAGAATAAAAATCACCAGGAGTACAGAAGTCAGGTTGCCTTTGCTTTATGGTTTGCAAAATTTTCAGCAACTTGCCAACACTTGGCCATATTTCATGACTACCATGTGTGTCACAACCCACCTTCTCAGAAATACTGCCCTTGTCCATGACCCTACCATAATGATGACATAACTGGCTATTTTCAGTACTGGTGACTTAAGAGTCATCAACAATATTTGCCAAATTACAATAAGACAGCAAACAAGAATAATATGCCATCTTTCTAAGAGATATAGTTGGCTGTAATTACCTGGATATTTGAGGTCTAAGTAAGCTCTTGGATACCTTGTGGTTAACTGGAACAAACCAAAGAAAAGATCAGGCAAATCGTTAAAGATGAGATTGCTCAGAAGGACAGAAAGAAAAGTAAAATGACTCCTAGTTCCAATGACAGTTGGCTAGTTAAATCCCTTGTCTAAATAAACAGCATCTAGTCCTGACAGTTCAAAGATAACCAAACCAAACAACCAACCAACCGAACAAAAACTCCTGAAGTATTTCTGTGGACTTTCTTATTTTCTTAGATCATTAAATTAAGTCACTACAACATCAAACAATTAAAACACAGCACTCTACAAGACTCTGTCATAATTTCCCCAGAGAAACATAGCATTATTCTGTATAAAACACAATAGGAGAGAAAAAAAAAAGAGAAAGAATGTTCAAGAAAGAAAAAAAACTCTAAATGAAGAGTGACAGAAAGTCAACCTGCTGCTTCTGCTGAAGTGTAATGTTTATTTAGCTACAAATATGCGAACAATTCACCAGCAGGACTGCCTCAGAAGAAGGAGACATGGCCAGGAGAGGTAGTTTGCTGCGGGCCATTTGTGGCATCAGTGATACTAGCACTCCTAGCTCAGTGAGGGTCTCTGCCCCAGGTCTTCTGGAAACACTGGCTGATCTCTGCAGGGAAACCTACAGAGATAAAAGGCGGTTTATACTTCAGTGTATGAAGTACACCATCAGCGTCCTGATAGCTCAGGCTAATTCCCTGTACCTCTAGTCAAAGAGTGAAAATTGTACTTTGCATGTAGCCTGCCAGGTGAATGAAGCCTGCGCTTCAATCAACACAGCGTCTTGTGACCCCTGAACAGCCGTGCCCATACTGGGGAGCCTGTGAAACACTTTAACTGGCCTGTTGGAGTATTTATCTTTAAGCATTAACATTTTATCTGAACTAGCAACTTTTAAAGACTATTAGGTACACTGGTCAAATCCTTTCTTAAACCCAAACGCTCCTCAAAGGTTGTGGTTTGCTTAGTACATTTGCATCCTGGAACAAGCACTGGAGTAGCAACCGAATTAGGATGGTCCAAATCTGACTAGTAATCAATTACATCAAAGTAATAAAAATAGACATATCTTGAAAGCGCTCCAGAGATCCCTTTGATGTCTCCTTTAGTAAACACAATAGGTCAAATTACCTACTGCTGAAAACTGCTGTTAAGAGCTTGGTCATTTTCAGTAACAGTGTAACCCGTACAGAGTTAGCTTGCAGTCTGAAGGCAGCCTGAGGGGACAAAAAACAGGTATAACAAGGAAAAGCCACCACCTGCAAAGGGATAGAGTAAAGTAGGTCACCATTAAACAGCTTTTTGACAAGGTCTCCAACTGATGTACCCTGGCCTCCTGAATTTGATAAAACTCCTGAGTTGCTCCAGAGAGGGGTTTTGCCCGCTGAATTCAGCCTGTGTTACCTTATTTTATCAACAGTGGCTAATTGCTTAGCCCTTCATACTTCTGTTTTAAGCTGCTATTTTGCCATGTATGTTTATATTATCTATGTTTATTCAGGCATGTAAAGAATTCATACAAAAGAAGGAAACAGAGCTAGTTAGTAACTGCACAACAACAAAAAATTTTCGGTTTTCAAATTTGGCATCATAATTACACCATGCACATGCTCATCTGACTTTCATGCTTCAATATCCATAGAGCTGAATCAGCACAGAAAATGAACATTCTTGTTGACAAAAACTGCTGGTGACTTGACAGGGATGTATTTTTCATCTAGATCAAATGGTAGTTTTGCTGGGAAAAAAAAGGATTGCTCTGTGTGCACATTAATAAACAACCTGTAGTGATTTTCAGAGATTCTGTTGCTTACGTCTGTGAAAATAGCATAAAGAATTTTATGTTGTCATATGTTTATTCTTGTAAAATAACTCTGACTTTCTGGAAGGATTTCAAGAGAAGAGAAAAATCTTTAACTGAAAGAAAACTATGTTGTCACTATGAAGCTAAAAAGGTGCCAAGCAATGAAGTGCTAAACAAAATTCTGAAGACCAGAAGATTTTGCGGGGCACTTCAGTCTGTTTATCTTGCTGTAAGTTACTGAAGTGTTCTAAACTCTTGCGAATCCCACATGACTGTGCAAGCCATGAAACCTTAGCATATCATTATTCAACAAAGCACTCCAGGTTTTCACTGAGAGTCATATGTAGACTAGGTTTTCCAACTCCCTGCGCAGAGCAGCAACAACTTAAAATGGGTTGAGGTACGGCCTCAGCATTTTGCTCCATGACCTAGAAGTGAGAAAAAAAGTACTTCTAATTCAAAGGAAATGTGGATTAGCTTGGGAATTTTTTCTGTGAGAATGTCAGAGAAGCTGTTGAAGAAACAATGGGAGATGAAGAATTGGCCAAGTTGGAATATCAAGAAAGTTACCTTTTATCTAGTATTTCTTAAAAAGCTAACTAATGGCTAACACACTGACCTTGGGCTTCACTCCAGATGTGAAAGGGGGTTGCTACCTCTTCTTCCTAACAGAAGGAGACATAATGGTCCTAGATGCAACAGCCAGGGAACTGAGCATGCACTACAAAGTCTGCAACTGTGACCTGGTCATCCTTCTTGAAGGGGAGAAGCCTCCAGATACGCAGAAAGGCCTGCTGGTCTGTGGAATTTGAAATAGATGAAGTGGAACCCAAGAGCATCCCCAAATCCGTTTTTTTCCACTCTCTTGTAATGGTGCTTGGCAATTTCAGCCTTTTTTTTGTTGTCATGTTAGAAAGAAAAAGCCAATGGAACAATCTTATTTTATCAGCTTTCTCCTTTGTGGTATTGACTGAAACAAAAAGGTCCTCAATAAGGTGACTTTTGCTCAGATTGAAGAAGGATTTGGCTGCAAGCTTGATTTACAATAATTAAAGGAAAAACAAGTTGGACAGGATGCTGAAGAGAAAATTGAGGCCTGGTAATGCATGCAAACAGGGAGAAGCTGTTCTTGTTGTTGTTGTTGTTGATCTTAGTGCTTTGTTTTCCAGCATCATGAGGTGTTGTGTTCCAAACAGGAACTAATACTAATCTATTGGATGGACTAGATGACTATCTTGCTTTTGTTGAAGTATTTTTTTTTCCTCCCCTAAAATGGAAAATCTTTTTGGAAAACATTTGCATCTTGTTTCCCCCTTTCCTCTCAGATATATGAAGCATCCTGTATGGAATGCTGCTTGGTGTCCAGGATGCTTGGCTGCTCCACCTGTTTTGAAGGCAGGTAGAACAGCACGCTCCAAAATATAAAAGTGGCTGGTCTCGGGCAAGCGGAAGTGAAAAACCAGCAGAGATGTACAAGTAACCTACGTTAACCTTTAAACCAAAAGGCTGAGCTGCTTTTCCCTCCAGTCCCTGAGGGGCAGTGCTGTAACAGTGTAACAAGGCAACCTCCATTCATGGCTGGACCATCCATTCCTCTGTTGGACCATCAGGAAGCAGCTGAAATGGACGGGTGAATCCAGCCTTTGGAGGCTGTTCATCACTTGTCCACACAGGGCTCTGGAACACCATACTTGAAAAAACAAAATTCAAAGACAGGGTTCAAGAGAGCTGGTCTGCTCTCAGTATTTTTTTGCAAGCTGTTTATTACCGGGCCACATCTATTGAGCTGTTTTGCATAATAGACCTCTAAAAGTCTAACCCAACTCAACTACTGTAGGAGGATTAGACATGGTAATACCTCTCTACAGCCACTTCTGAGGATTAGCTTCAAAAATCAAATTAAAATGAAGCAGACACAAATAGTTCCACAATAAGTTGCAACACCCTTTTTCAGTAACCGTCATCTGCACCTCTTGCATTTTATATTACCATGTGAGGAATCTATGGAAAAGAATACACCTGCTGCATGTGGTAAAGCTGAGAAACTCTCTGTATGGACACATCAATATTCAGGGTTTGAGGCCTTACTTGCCCAAATATTCCTAGCGAAGTAAAAAATCTATTTAGTTTTATTTATTTCCAAATACTGAGGAGAAAATACATGTTTTTTACCTCACAATTTGAGGAAAAGGAGATGAGAGTGGAAAGTATAATGTTCTCCAAGAAGGACTGTGTGCTGTGACTTGCAGAACTGGTCACAGAATTGTGACTGCATGTCTTGTTTTTCAGTCCTACATAAGCCATAATTTTTTTTTCCTCTAATGTATTTAAAGGTCAGTATTTAAATTGGCAGATTTGTTTTTTAAAAATTACCAGCAAGTGCAATAAAGTGTTTGCCTACAGAAATATATTAAACTAAAATTTGCAAACCTGTTTCTGAGCAATGGCTATGAACAAGAGCTATCCAATAAATTTTAAATTCTCTTTGGGGTCAAATGCTAATAGCGATATTGACTTTAACATGTAACAAAACTTGATTTACCAGATTAACAATTCCCGTTGTCTTAAATTAGCAGGGAAAATTACACACTGTCAACAGTATGTTTGTGCTGTTCTTAATTTCTTTCATTATACAGAAAAATGTGAATCACAAGTCAGATCAAAAATGTTAATATAAAGTCATATTAGAGGTCATTAATCTCAAATAATAATTACAAAATATACAAGTGGAATACTGCCAAGTATCTAAGTCTCCTGAGATGACAAACAATAATGAAGCTCAGAAAGTTTGTGAGCAATTTACAAGGCAGAGGAAGATGTCTGTGGTAGAAAAGATAGACACGCTGGTGATTTGGAGCAATTTAATAGCATCCGTAATCCAAAGCAGCAACGGCAAGGTGTTCTTCAGCAATATTCTTCACTGAGATGATAAGAATGAAAATCAAATAGTTTGGAATTACACTTCCTGAACACGCTGTTCAGTACAATTAAAAGAATAAGCAGGAAAAGAAGACTACATAAGGAAGTTGCTAAGATTGGTTTAGGAGATCATAGCAAGATAACGACTTTACGAGTACAAGGGATTGTTTTCAACTGGACTTTATGAGTACAAGGGATTGTTTTCTCTTTAGCCTGTAAACATCAGTGTTAAAAAACTATGGCAGTCCTACTACAGTGCTATTTTAAACGTAATAAAAAACCCCCATTGCTCTCCTAATTCACTGCTGCCTATTGTCAAGCTTCATACTGAAAATGTTGTTACACAGTAAGATATTCTGAATATTCTGCCTTCTCCAGACCAATAATAACTAGCATCCTAGAGAGCAAGACAACTAACACTACAGCACTATAACAAACACAAACTGAGTCTAGTGCAATAAATTTGGCTAATTATGTGGACATCCCCCTGAACAGCAAATGCCATGTTTGTCATTCTAATATATTCCATCATTACAGCAGAAGGGCAGTCAGGCAATCTTGCTCTTCGTCTTGTTTCACAGAAATGGAGTAGGAGTCCTTTCCCATGTAGAGAACTATGCATAAACCTACACAATTTATTACTGTGAGGAAAAAGCACCTGGCTGAGAGTGATCTATTGGCCCATGCTGCACAAAATAAAAAGCCTCCAAGGAGCTGGAAGCATCACAGATGGTATCACTGTAAATGAAATAATTATTGCTCACCACTCTCTACAACTACCTAAACAGTTGTCTTGAGGTGGGGGTCAGTCTCTTCTGGACTGCCTGCTGTGAGGGGAGTAGAGGAAATGGTGTTAAGGTGAGACAGGGTAGCTTCAAATTAGATATTAGAAAAATTTTTTTCACTGTTCAGGTGGTCAGGCACTGGAATACATTGCCCAGGAAAGTCGTAGAGCCACCATTCCTGGAGATGCTTAAGAGGTGTCTGGAACTGACACTGGTTTAGGGGTTACAGTGGTAATGCCACATGATAGTTGGACTTGATGATTTTAAAGGTCACTTCCAACTGTGATGATTATATGATTCTCCTTGAGGCATCTGGCCCTTGTACTGACAGTCCACGTCACCCTATCTTCCCTTTGGTGATGTTCCTTCCCCTATACTGAGACACTTGGTATGGTATCCTCCTGTGTGCAGATATGCCACTAAAATGAAGTGTCCAGGCCCGTTACCCTCACACCAGGCCTGCGCTCTTCCCGGGCAAGAGCAAATATTTAGCTTCGTCACTCGCACCGCGGCGAACGGCGCAAACCCCATCGCTTTGGGGCTCCCGCCTTGCTCCACACCCAGGCGCTCCCGCGACGGCCGCGGCCGTGGGAGCGCTGATTCTTCCGGGCGCCAGGACGCCCGAGCCCCGCTGCTGCCACTCGAGTGCCCGGCTGGGCGAGGGCCCCGCGGCCGAGGGCGGGCGGCGGCCCCTCCGCGGCGCTGACAGACAGCTGACGCGCGGAGGAACACCGCGCCGCCGCGTCAGCGGGCGGGCCTAGATCCGGCCGCTGCCGCCATTTCGCGGGGAGGCGGGCGGGGCGGGGCGGGACCCGCCGTCACGGTGCGCGCCCGCCGCCGAGGCCAGGGGACCGCCGAGCTCCGGAGCCCGCCGCGACTCCCAGGAGCTGCGGGCAAGGAAGAGCCGCACCGCGGCCCCGAGGCGGCGGCGCCCGCGGACAGCCCCAGAACCTTCCTTCCCCTGCCCCGCCCGTTCGCCCTTGGCCCCGCCTCTCGCCCCTCGGGCCCGCCCCCGGGAGCCGTTGGCGGCGGCGTGCCGGGCCCGGCCCCGCCTCCCACCCTCCCGCGGCGTCCGGGCCTGGCCAGCGGCGGCAGCGCGGGGCTCTCTCGCCCTTCCTCTCTCGCTCTCCCCCGGGCGGGCGGCGCCTCTCGGCTCTCCCCGCACCTCGCACCCTCTCCCGGCCGTGACGGGCGGCGGCGGGCGGAGCGCTCCCCCGGCAGCCTCACGGCCCCGCTGCCCGCAGGCAGGCAGGACTTCGGGCGGCCGGCCGGTCGGGCGCCCCCCCGGCTGTTTCCGGAGGAAGGAGAAGAGCAGCTGCCCCCTCCCCCCTCTCCGCCTTCCTCCCCGTTCTCCTCCTCCTCCTCCTCCTCCTCCTCCTCCTTCTCCTCCTCCTCCTCCTCCTCCTCCCTCCCGGCCCCCCGAGCGGAGCGCGGAGTCACCGCGGCGCGTAGACGGGCCCGGCACTCGCACACACACAATGGCGCTGAAACGCATCAACAAGGTGAGTGAGCGCCCCGGCTCCTCCTCCTCCGCCATCCCCCCCCTCCCCCTTCACCGCTTCGCCTTTCTTTTTATTGTTATTTTTTGGGTGTTTTTTCTTGCCATTGCCCCATCGCCCTTCCCCCCACCTCGCCCCTGGAGGAGACGGGCGGGGGGGGAGAGGCGGAGGCTGGAGAGGCCGGGAAGCGGCGGCTTCTTCCGGCGGGGCCGCGGCCCGGCTGGGGCGGCGAGGCTGCTCTCTCCGGGCCTGAGCTCGGAGCTCGGCCCCAGCCTCTTCCTGAGGGCGGGTGCCGGGGGGGTCGGAGGGAGGCAGCTCCCGGGGCCGCTCGGATGTCAGCGCAGCCCGGTGTCGCTGCCGCTGCCCTTCCGCCGAAGTCGGCCTGAATGGTGCCGGCCTGTGTGTGCCGGGAGGCTTCGGCGCGATGGCGGCGCTGCCCGGGGCAGCAGCTGGGCCCCTCGGCCGGGTTCTCCCCTCTGCTGTGCAACTTCTCTCCCGCATTGTAAGATGGCGGCGGGTCCGTCTGGCCCGGGCCCTTTCCGGGATCCCTCGCGTTCCGCAATAACGCGGCACGGACACACGGAGCAGCCACCGCGGTGCTGCCCTCGCCCCGCGGTCGCCACTCTCCGCCGCCCCGGGGCTCTCTGGGCCCCCGGGAATCCATCGCCCATCCGGGAATCGCTTCCCCCCGCGCCCGGCGGGAGCGCGCTGCGCGCCGCCGCCTCCCCCCCGTTGCACAATCGGAGCCGGGTGGAGCAACTTCGCGGCGGCTAACTCGGAAAAAATGCCGAGGTGATGAAAGTTTGTTGGTTTGGTTTTGGGGTTTTTTTTTTTTGGTTGTGTTGGTTTGTTGGTTTGTTGTTTTTTGGGGTTTTTTTTTCTATTTTGGTTGTGGGGGTTTTTTTGGGTTGTTTTTTGGTTGGGTTTTTTTCTGTGGTGGTGGTTGTTTTTTATTAGATCTCTCCTAGGGTAAGAAGACTCCTGGTCTAAGGTTGCTTCTGGGTAGGTTTGGGTTTTCTCGGCAGGTTTGAGAATTGCTGGGATGTAATGGCAAAACGCGATGGGAGCGCAGCGGCGTTACCGGGAAGTCGCTGTTGGTCTGTGCTCCTTCCTACGCGAGCTACGTGGAGCATTTACGTGTTTCAAGAGCTCAGAGGAGTTTCTTGGTCATCTCATAGCCTGCCAAGATGGCAGAACGTCAGTGTGTCCTGAAATCGGTGAATTTCGGTGCACAAAACACCTTTTGTAGACAGTGTGTAAACTTTATGCCGCCTCTTAGTCTCGCTTTAATTTCACGCAGTGCTTGTGGTCATATTTTAGACAAAACGAGCGGTTTTTATAATGTTTTTAGTGAGTTGATAGTTCTGCTAGCCTCAAAAATTTTAAATCCATTCTGGATAGGTAGCTGAATGGATTGTCTTCGAATTATGGCTATGTTCTGGCAAGAATTTCAGAACAATTCCTTTTGAATCTGCCATCAGAACTTATTCCCTCTATTAGTGGATGATACCACTTGAGTTGAAACACAGCTAGGATACTCCCTGGTATGCTTTGTCATCAACTCATGCTTATGAAACACGTTCAGGCGCTGCAGGTAAGAATTTATTGTCAAATGTAAACCAAGACAAACCCCCACTTGTATAGTAATCTGGTGGTCAGAACCTGAAAACGATTCAGCGTGACTCTTGAACCAGTAAGTCATCTCTCTGACTTCAAGATTTTGGCCTGTTGTGTGCAGTCTCTTGTCCTGTATTGGTCCTTACACTCTATTGCACTGTGTAGTAGCAAGGTTCTTTCTTTACCCAGTGCCAGAGTTTACGGCTGGGGAGATAGTTGAGTTAGGGTTTTTTCTTTTTGCCTTTTTTTTGGTGCGTGTGTGTGTGTGTTTGTTTGGGTTTTTCTAATCAGTTTAATCATACCACACTACAAGATACGCGTCCGAATTCACATAGAGTTTGCAGTTTTAATTTTTGTGTTTGCAAGCCTGGAGGGTGAACTTTATCTGTAGACTGAAACCATTCTTTGCATGTTGCTTTCTTTCCACTGCTGATTTCCAGTACAAATGTTTACTGGGTCTGATGCTGACATAAAAAAATAGCAGGGCCAGTTCTATAACAAAATAGTTGTGAGTGTAATTTTAATCCTGTCAGCCAGTAAAGCCCAGAGAGAATGGCATTGTCTCTGGTAAGCTGGGATTCCCTGTCTTCCAGTTGTAAGATCACAGATCAGACCTTGGAACTCTGCTTCCTTGTTGTATGTCATTGGCACTAGATGGGAACAGGCTACAGAGAAACTGGGTCCTCAGAACATTGTAATCACACATAGCTGATTTAGTTTGTGTAATTACTTGTTAGGACTAGAATTCATTGTCTCCTGCAGCAGATGACATCCTGAATGTACCAGTGAAGGTATTTCCAGTCTGTTTGGCTGACTCCCTCTTGGTGGACTTGGCGTATCAAGCAAAATAACATTCTTCGTTATATTGAGTAGACTTTGAGACTCTGCCAGTGTGTGTACCTTTAATCTGAAGTCTTTTACACATTCAGAATACAGCCACTCTTAAGACGTAACTGGCAAATTCTACTTCTGATTTGAAAATGAAAGTAAATGAGTATTTATGTGTTGGATTGGTTGTCTGCTTCTGGAGCACCCTGTATAAAGCACTCCCCAAGCTGAAGTAGTTGTTAGGTACACAGCCAATCCCAGAAAGATTATTGTTGTGCTGGAGTTTGTCATGGCATCAGTGCCATCTGCTCTGGGGGCAGCTTGCGTTCGGTTGGCAAAACTCTGTCCTTGATACGGCTCGCTTTGCAGTTGTTTTATGATAACAAGCAAGTTCTTTTCCTATGGGATAATGTGAACCTGCATCTTAAAATTGAGTGTTTTCTTTCCTGAGGATGAAATTTTTCCCCAGTTTTTTTTTTCCCCCAGAATTATCAGGAAATTCACGTTGATTTGTGAGCTTGTATCTAAATGCTTGGTACATACTGTGGCACATTGTCTTGGTCTGAAGTGTCAGTGGTGCCTGCTAAAAACGCAGCCTGTAATTGCTGCAGCATGCTGGCGCTTCCGCTTCAAATGATGATAATGATCCGGTAGCAGGGAAGCATTTATGTAGGAGTAGGGCTTCAGGAATGCATAAAACTTGGAAAACTTGGAAATGTTATATCATTGATACACGTCCATTTTATCACTGCTATCTGCATCTGTTAAAGTGAGGTAATATAAGTGGCCTAAGTGATCTTGATAGGCTAAAAATAGAATTAACGCAGGAGATGTATGCATGAAATATCTTGTCTGTGTAATGCTTAAGAAAGCTTGTGCCTGCTGTGCTTTATGACCGTTTGCTTAAGCATAGCACAAGCCAGCATCATTATATTGGAATAATTTATTAGAAAACCTTAAGTGGAGTTGGCATCGTGGAAGCTAAAGGCTGAAGGTGGCAAAACCATTTATTGCTACTTAAGTATAGATAGAAGGCTGCCATTGACACTGGTGGAATGGAGACTGAATAACTATTTTCCTCAGGCTATAGCCTCCAGCACTGTTCCTAGATGTATAATTAATTGCAGCTTTAACCCCCCCTCTCCAGATGTTCATAGTAAGAAATGCTGCTAACCTTGGAAATAAAGTATTTTTCAGAGATTGGGTGTAATGTGCGTCAGTGAGGACTGCATGGAAGTCTGCATTAGTTTAACCAAAGTTGAAGAGTTACAAAGCCTGCTTATTACTTTATTTTTAAACTAGTACGTTTCTCTCTTGAATTTGGTTTGAATTCTAAAAAAAATCTATAGTGAAGCTGGTTGGAATTAAGTTTTCTTCTCTAGATGAAATCCACAATTTTGCAGGCAGTCTGGGATTTTGTTTGCTGGGCTTTTTCAAAATAGCTGAGTAACTTGAAGTTACGTGATTGAACTCATGCTTTGAATGAATGTCTAGAAATAAGTCTGGATTTGTGTGTTTAGGGGCTCAGAAGGTTAAGATAAGCTAGCTAATGAAATTCAGTTGATGTAAGCTTAGTTGAAATGCTTCAAACCTTTGTAAATGCTCTCTCTATGTATTGAATTACCTTTTTTACTGTAATTTCACCTTAACTATTGTGAATATCAAGGACTAAAGTAAGCCCTGCGTTGGGTAGGTAATTCAGCGCAACTATCACACTTGGTGGTTAGAAGGGTCACACTGAGCCAGAAGGCAGTGGTTGGTTTTTAAATCATGATATTGCAGTAATGGAGTTTGGGAAGCCCTAGTATTGAAGAACTTAAATGTTTTTTAAAAGTCAGAATAAAATATTTAGCATTAGACAAAAGCTGTCATCACTTACATTCTGTTTAAGATTTGGCTTATCCCAACAGAAGTGACATTTCTACTATGAAATTAATATCATTAAAATGAAAATAATGTTTCTTAAGTGGGTAGGTTTGGTACTCTGTATTGAAGACCAGCATTTATTAATAAAGTATTGGATGTGTTTTAAGAACTGGTCATTTTTTTATGAGAGAGGAAAACCGATGCTTCTTTGGCTAGAAAGTTTGGACTGCGGTAACTTAAAGATTTCTCTTGTTAATTGAACACAGTGCTTGTGAAACAAGTTCCCAGTCAGCATAGAACTTTAAATGTGTGCATTGGAGTGGGAAGAGAACGGGGATGGTTATCTTACTTAAGTGATTTACAGAACTTTGGAGATCAATATTCCATTAGATGGGTACTTCTTGCATACTTTAAAAAGAGTCCTCCAGTATATCAAGGATTTAGGTGGGGTAATGTATACACAGTAAAAAGGTTGGCCAGCTCTTACGATCTTTATGATCATTCCAGCTTTTAGAGATCTGTTTTTGAAAATAAGCCCATGCTTTTGCTATTATTCCTAGTGTGAGTTTCTTCTACGGAAGGCCTGATATGGAACTCCACAGAATGAGCTCCCTTCAACTTCCTGCCCAGCCTGTAACCAATTGTGAGGCTTTTCTCGGAGCTCAGGGTTAATGGGTAAGGGAGTGGAGAAGGATGTAAACAGCTGTAAGCAGCAGCTGTTGGGTACTGAGCAGTGAACTGCCTCTTGCCAAAGGCATCTCTCTATTCTTTGTGGAGCCCAGTTCCAGCCTGGTGTTATCCACGGGGTTGAACTGTTGGAGAAGAGAGTGGATGGAGGTTCTTAACCTTCTCTGAGATGTCAAGTGACAGCTGCTAAGGAGGAGTAGGAAAGGGTTGAGCTTTTGTGTCATTCAGATTAGGGCATTGATACATCATCCCTGATAAATCTTTCTGTTGCAAATATGAAGGTTTTGCCACTTTAACTGTCTGCTCTGTGTTGTTGCGTAGGTCCCTCCCGTGTGCATCAGAGCTGGCAGATGGGAACTTGCGGTCTGTACTTCAGCATTAAGTTTGATCTCTCAGAATAAGCTGACTTTGGTTGATGGTTTTAGGCTAAGATGCTGTAGCTTACATTGGAAGGGCTGAGTTACAGACATTCTTTCCTGATTGATTCGATGTAGAAACCTGACAGTAGACTATGCAGAAAAAGGTTAAGAAATGAAAGCAGCAGTGTGAATGTGTGTATGTATGTGTGTATATATATATAACTGCAGTCAGTAGTGCATTTTAAAATGTAGTTGCTTTTTGTCAAGTTGGTTTTATCAGAAGACAGTCTTAAATTGTGTCGAGTTGCACATGCTTGACAGTTTTGTAAACTTCAGAATATAATGCTTCAAACTCTAAATGGAAAATGCAGGAGATTAAAAAAAAACACCAAGAAAACCAGTTTCTCTTCACTGGTCTTCTATAGGGCACTGATCTGATTAAATTGGGTAGTTGTGTTGGGGAAGCTTTGCAAAAAAAAAAGTAGTTAAAATTATATTCACAAGTTTAAATTGGTGTTTATGCCTTTGGCAACTCTTTGTAAAACACTTCTATGTAGACAAGGTTTAATACTGGAAAATAGAGCATTGCAGGATTCAGGACTGAAAGCTAAATAGATGGGAGGTTTTTTACCAACAGTAAACTTCAGTATTAAATTTTTGTGTAAAGGAAGCCTTTGTTCTGAACCTCATCCCTTTGAGACGTGTGATACACTAGACATCTTCAAGATCTCCTGCAGTTTTTTCCACTGCAGGGAAATGATGTGTTTTTATTCTGGTCTTAAGAAAGCAAGATGGAAGGATTGTGGACTGCTTTGCAAATATTATGACCCAGTAGAAAAAGAAGGTGACCAACATTTAAACCTTTCCACAAGCATCTGGATACCAGAGTTGCAAGCTGTACTGAGTGCAGATGCTGAAGTGTTTTAGATCTTTCTGATGGGAAGGCATGAAGGTTGTATTAAATATTCAGTTAACTTTATAGTGAGCTTTCTCTGTAACCAAGAATTAGGTTGGCCAGGTGTTCATCTCCTCTGTGAGCTCTTGTAAGTTTCTAATAAATATAAATAAGTGTACTGCTCAAAGGCAGTACTTCTCAACCTTTGTTGGCCTATTTGAGTAGTAATGCCAAAAAATTCTCTTAAATCAGATAACTGCAAAGTTTGTTTTGCCTTGTAGCCTTAGTTTTAATTTTTTCTTGCCTTGAATAATATAGGAGGATCTCTTGAATTACAATTTGCCACATGAGCAGTGACCCCCTTCCACTCCTCTACTTCAGGATGCAGTCTGTTCGTAAAGATGCTTTTAAACTTTTTAAAAAAAAAACTTTCCTCATTTATTTTTTAAGATCCTTCTGTACATCACTATTCTCTAGATGGCTGAGGTGGAACTCAAGAGCAATTGTACTCCAGGTAGTTTTGTGTTTTGTTTTGGTGGTGGTTGGTTTGGTTTTTTACACTGTTGTCTTGGTGTGAGCTGATCTTGTGTGTTACTGTACCTAATCCTGTAGACAGGCCCTTAGAATGATTATAAAGGGTAGTTACAGAAAGGATAATATATATGATAGGGTAATTGTACGCTGTAGCCAAGGCAGTGTAGTCAATCCCACATAGTTGTGTCCATAGAATACACCCCTGTGGTATATTGCAATAACTTTCACATGCATCTTTGTATTCATACAAAATATAGACTGGTGAAAGTCAAGACAGTTTTTTAAAAGGAGAGCTGATTTTCAGAGTTTGTTAGGTTAATTAACAAATTTCAGAGTAATACATCAAGCTGCTTCTAAACAGTGAATTCACCATGCTGATTACAGACATAGCGTTACTTGTTAGAATATGAATTTGATAACTGTTACACCATCCTCATTTTGTTGAGAACATGGAGAATTCTTACAGCTTTTCGGGAAGTGATGTTGTGCCGCACTGAGGCCACTCATCATTTCTAAAAAACTTGTCCTATACACTGCCAGTCTCCAAATTCGTTTGTGTAGTCTTGGCAGACTCCGTGAGTCTCCTGTCACGTGGAGCGCAGGGTGTACGGATGCCGCTTCTCCTTATGTGTCAGATGCTGGTGGCTGAGGTTCTGCTCTAAGTTACTGTGCCCACGACAACCTGAAGGGCAGTGTGTTGGGAGGCTCTTGCATAAGGCTGCCAAACTCCAGCATCTAAGGAATATTAGGCTAGCATTTGTGTGAAGATGTCTAGCACAATGCCCAAATCACTTTTCTGAGAGGTAGTCATCAGGATAGGGTGCCTTACTTTGAGTGTAAACTTCTTTCCAACTGCATCAGTTTACATTTGTCTGTACTGAATTTCATCTGTCCCTTTGTTTCCCAGTCATTCTGTTTCATTTAGCAAGGTGCATCTTGGTGTTTCTTGTGCAGCCTGTTTATACCAGTTACCCTCTTCTCTGAGGGCTGCATTGTAGTCCTGGGTTACAGAACCAAAGATCACTGTGGTTCTTGCAGGAAAAAACTCTCAAGGGAAAAGCATGCTGAGTTTCAGTGTCCAATATTCAAAAGCTTGGAAATGGCAGAATCAAAATACCCAACTGTCACTGAATGACTCAGTAGTTAACCAGTGCCTCACTTCACACTTTCCCGTTCAATGTACTTTAGTCAATGCACACAATCCTCATTCTACACTGAGCATAGGAGTGTTTTAATAAGCTCTACTATTTTCAGGGTATGGTAATTGTTATAATACCTCAGAATTTATGTGTGTTAAGCAGTCAGATTTTCTTCATCTTGAGTAAGAGAGCTTCTGTGGTTTTAGTTACTTTAGGGGAAACAAACTGTACTTTTGAGTTCAAAGCACAGCTACAGGTGTGTAGTTGCCACCTTTTTTGTTTGTTCTGAAAGCCTTTAGGGGGTGACCAGGAAAGTAACTTAATTGCATTCCTTTTCCCGTTGGATCTGTCTAACTACTCTGCAAAACACTGGAATAAATAGAGAGCCATTTTAGTTGCAGTAACTCTGAAATTTCCCAAAAACCATTACCTGCATTGTAGACCTTCCAGATTTCAGAACAGATGAGAACAGCTGTAGACAATACTCTCATTCACAAAGGGCTTGTGTATTGAAAGGTTCTTTGAAGAGATAGTAGGTAGTCACCTGAGTAGTTTGTAGCACAGTCCAAGTACACTGAGTGATTTAATTACAGTGGCACAGCAGTCTGGCATTTCCTTCCTTGAGTGCGAGGCTTAAAACATGAATATTTCAATGTTTGTATTTTATTATACCATGGTGGTATTATGGCTAGACATTGTACAAACAATATGTGAGGTGTAGGCTGAAAAATCCAGTACTAAGGACTGAAGGGAGAACCATGAAAAATAGAAGCAGAATAGTCAAAACAGGGAGAATCACAACTATTACATTCCTAGTTTTGTTTTGTGTTTCTTAAAAACTTTTCTGTGCCCTTTGTCCTTGCTGTCTTCTGTGACTGCTTTTCATGTGTTTTCTCTGCACGGTTGCTCTGATGTCCTTTTTTAATCAAGAGAGAAACCTACATCTTTCTGTATCTTGCACTGCTATTACACATTGCTTTTATCTATTCATTGTTAGCCAGAAGGCCAGCTTGTTTGAAACTGATAATTTTCTACTGGTTACATTTGTTTTGTGATGTCTATTATGCCACTGGTTTCTTACTCAGCTTAGAAATCCACATTCAGTGTCCTTTCAAACTGTTATTTTCTGCTTCCAGGTGTAATTAATTTCCATGCTGAAATCAATGTTTCAAATGCAGGTGTGTGGGATGAGGCAGTAGTTCTTTGCTGCTTGACACTTCTTAATCTTCAAACAGGCTTAAATGTTCTTCCCCTCCCTTTATAGCTGCTTCCAATCCTTCCTTCTTTTTTAAAGCTGTTTTCAGCTGTGAGCTAATGAGTAAGACTAATGCAGTGATGAATTTTTGGTTGCCTAGAGTTTGAAATATCCTGTTTGACACATGATTAAACAAGCAGTCAAGTTAATAAACGTTGATTTTTTGATTGGCTTAAGTGTTCTTTTTTGTCTTTGTCCTTTTTTGGTTGGGTTGGGTTTTTTGGGTTGGGTGGGTGGGTTTTTTCTCTGTATGCATTGTGGGTTGTTGTTTGAGGGTTTTTTGTGTTGTGGCTTGTTGACGTATTTTTTTTAACTTCTGGTTTAACTGTATATCACCTTTCATGTCCTCCAAGATATTTTCTGGAAATGTAAAGCAAATTAACCCCTCTATGCTTTCTTGAGTACAAACCAGAAAGCTGCAGTTTGTGATTTTAACAAATATTTGTTTTACGAACTAGTATTAAATGTAACTGTGAGTTAATGCCTTTGGAGGGCAATCTTCAGTCATGCTGGTAGGAGTGATCTTCTGTCACTCTGTGTTTAAGTCAGCTGTTACTATCGTTAAAAGTAAGGCCTGGCTATCTCCAGCTTAAACTAAAAAAATGTAGTAGTGCCACAGGGAGCGTGGAATCTGACAAATGGGAAGAAACTGGTGCAGATGCTGCGTTATTTGGTACCTTGCAAGAAGGCAGCTTGGTAGGCAGCAGGCTGTCATTTCTTACAGAATTTTCTGGGACCTGAAAACTTCTGTTTTCTTCCTCATGCATATTTGGATGAGATATCCTTTGTCAGTCTTTAAAGTTTCTTCATTCTTTAAACGGCTTCTGTAATCTTTTAAATAGCTGGTAGAGGGGAGTTATTTGAGGGATTTTTTTCAGTAGCTTTTCTGTCAAGAAAAGAAAGATACTTCTCATTTTATTATAGGATCATAGTCCTTTTGCACTCACATGTCAAAGTTTTGAATCCTCACTTGAAGCTTAAGCCCTATTTTCTATGTTAGTTATGATTATATTGCTGCAGAACAAGCAGGTTACTTAGCTTTTTTATAAGCTTTTTTTTCCCTTGAAAGTACTGGTTTGGTTTTGTTTGTTAGCTTTCTGATAAATGTATAGTGGAAGAGAAGTGAGGAGATAAAAAATGGGGCTGTTTCACCAGTGAAACTGAATCTTGCTAGAAACTTAATGTGAAACTGGCAGAGGACAATGGTGCTGAATTAGTGTTCGAACAGATCTGTCCATTGCAGTGATGGGTACTGCTGCTCTATTTCTATTGAACTCTGTTTTCAAAACTCTGTTGCAGAATTGTGCACGTATTGCTCCTTGTCTGTGTTACGTTGCTGTTGTCCTCTAACAGTAGCATTGGTGCTTACTCTTTTAACAGTGTTCTAGTCTGTAAAATGCTGAGTGACTAATCATCCTTGTGGAGAGGTAGGAACTATCACACTTTATATTTGGAAACTGGGACATAGAAATGGTGACATGCTGGAGCTGCACCGGAAACCTCTGGCAGTGACAGAGACTGCTGGTCACGGTTGTAATTCAAGACTAATCCTTTCCGATTGGTGCATAGCGTGTCACTCCTCACCAAATTTGGATTATTGTGTTTCTATGTGAAGTCTTTCACATTTGGTGCTTGGGAGTTTTGTTTTGGTTTTTCTTTTAAGCCACCTCTAAAGTGAAAAACTATAACAACTAATTCCAGGAAAATATGAGTTCTTCTTTGGGGATTTTAAAGAAAATTTGGGATGTAGCTTAATACCTCTTGAGAAGGGGAAAGCACTACTGAAACTGTGTTAACAAAAAGAAGCGAAGTTGGAGTAGATATGGTAGGAGGAATATGAGAAGCAGAAAGCTCTTACATGTAGAAATATTAGATTAAATATTTATTTTTTTATAGAATCGCTACTCCTGATTGCTAAGCTGAGAAAGAAAGTAGGTTTGTATTTATATTGCTGAGTGGGAAGCTTTAAAAAAACAAAGCCCCTTCCTTTCCTTGAACAAAATGCTTCAACTGCACTCCAGATCTCACAACCCACGTGCCTCTGCTTGTTCAGTTTCCAGTTATTCCAGTTTGCCTGTTGTGTTCAGTAGAGTTGTAGCTTTCAGAGGGAGGTGCTTTTTAAGGTTACTCAGAACTTTCCATTCCCTTGTTGCAAAAAGCCTGCCCTCTTTGCATAGATGTGAAGTGTCACTCCACAGGGAAGCCGAAGTATTTCTGGTGTTACTGTGAACCAGGGTTTGATTCATGTTTGATTCATGATTCAAGTTCTTCCACAGCCCTTCACACTCTGCTGGAGCAAACAGCTTTACTGCAAACTTTTCTGACCATAGTACCCTGGAGAAACAGATAGAAGAGTGTGTGCCACCTCAGCTTTTTTCCCCCAAATTTAGTGGGTGAATTACTTGCTCTGTGGCTGAAATGCCAAATGGTGTATCATTTGTTCCCAAAATTATCTGTATATTGAACCGCTTTGATTAGCACAACTAGAGGGGTTTTTTTTAGCAAAGTGTTTTAGACCAGACAAAACTTTAGTCCTTTTGTTAATGAAGGTCACTGGTACTTTATCTCAAATAGTTAAAAGGAGTAACTATGTATAGACATAAATTTTGAAATTATCGGAGTCTGGAATATTGAAACTCGTTTGTTTCAGCTTTTAAATTATTTTTAGTATTACCAAAGGGCCTTTTGCACAAATGTTTCACTGGAACTTACTAAATTTAATATATGTCTTACATCTGCGATTACTTTTCCTGGTTGAATTATTGATGTTGAATTACTAATTTTCCTGCTGTGGTAAAATACCTATTTTTATCTTGAGTACTGAATTCTTGTTTCTCTGAAGATTAGTAGTACCTTTTGAAGAGCGCTCTAGTCTAATACACAAAGCTCTGACAGTCCACTTTATGCTGATCTTTTCTCATCCTTGTCTTCGTGCTACTCAATTTTATAATTTTCATAAATGGCATGAAGAGCCTTTTCATAGTTCTTAGTCCCTGTGATAGTTTTAAAAAAAACCTCAAGGATCTAAATGTACTTCTACTACTAAATAAATCCAGTAATAACTGTACAACTGCATTAAAATAATAACATTTGTATCTTTCTGCTTATTCTATTGCTGTAGCTTACTTCAAGGGACATGATATCTTTTTTCCTCTCAGATTTTGGAAATGATTTATCATTCTTAGAACTGGAAAATACATTTTGATGAGAAATAAGCCTGACTAACAAAACCTGCTGTATTTTTTAAATGGGAAAAAAATGCCCTGAAAATTAAAAAAACCCTTTTTATCAGAAGCTTCTTCTACGTTTGTTGTTTGCCTTTACATGGATAACAGAAATCTAACTTAGCAAATTTTTCTGGAGGGTAATGAACAACATATGGATCTGAGAAGTGGCATTAAGCGGCCGAAATAAATCTGTCACAGGGCCCCCCAGTAATATCTGGAGAGTTTAGCAAAATGCATTCTAAATGCATTTACTGTGATGATCTGGAAAGAGCTGTTGCCCACGCTTCTACAAACAGCAGCAGTGAACTGAGTTGTACAGTTAATTTCATTGTGCTGTCGTTTATCAAAGCTGATACGGTTTCATTTTGTAAAACAGTCTGATGATGCCAGTGCAAAATGGAAATAATATTTAGTGGAAAATTCATCAAAACACATGTAGGGAGGGAAAAGCTAGGACTAAATTTTCTTGGTGTTTTGAGGGAAGGGAATTGGTGTGGGATTTGAGTGATGTGTGGGCTTTGAGTGATGTGATTTTGTTGTTTGCTGGGGGGTTTTGGTTGATTTTTGTTCCTTTGTGATTGGGGTTTTTTTTAGTGTACGGGCTTGCACATGTTGAAGTGGTGTTACTCTTTCTGTGTTTGCAGGAGCTATCATCTTACCAAAGAACAAGATGTTTATGTTACAAGAAACAAAAGTCAGGTTTTTTCCTCATTTTGTGTTGGCTTATACTTGGTAAATTTTTATGAAGTGCAGAATTTGTGAAACTAAAAGGATGTGCATTAGGATCTTCCCAGACAAGAGTTAGCTGTCTGGTCCAAATATGCATGTGTTTCCAGCATAATAGGTAGCTCTTAATATGGCCTTCTTAAATGTCTGACAGAGTTCTTGGTTTAATGGCTTGTATAGACTTGCAGGAAAAAAAAACTTGTGTGAAACTGTTAATGTATGAAAGAGGCTGAATATTTTGCCTTTTCTCAAGACTTCTAGATACCTTGACAAGTGCAGATTTATTTATAGATGCTCTTGAAGCTCTTTTTAGAGTCAAGGGAGAGCAGGGGAGAAAGAAGGTGGTTGTTACATGCTTTAACTGAAAGTGTAAATTTAATTTTAAGACACAAAACAAATGATTGTGGAGCATTAAAACAATTTAATGGACAGCTTCTTTGTTTCCTCACAGCAGCATTGTTACTGCACGAGGAATCCTCCATCTGAAGTTCCTGTTTCTGTTCCTCTGTAATGGGGGAGGGAGAGAACTGTTTCTGCAGCTCAGTAATTTTTAATTTTAAGGGCATAATTGTCGTAAGTGTTAAGTTTAAAATAAAAAAAACCAGATATTTTGCCTGATTACAGCACTTGTCAGCCTCTTGAAGTTTCCTGTCTGTTTTTATCTTTGTGAGGTCTGTCCTTGATGCAGGTAGTGGGTAAAGTGAAACCAAATTTCTGTGGGTTTTTTTTCGTGCTGTTCTTAGTTCTAATGTCAGATGTTACATACACACATACAGTGTTTCATGAAGACTCATCAACAGTTTTCTCTCCTTCTTCAGGAGACTTCTCTAGCTAAGGCTGAGTCCTTGGAAATCTCAGTCAAAAAGTGGTTAGACTTTGCCAGCTTAAGGCTTTGTGTCTGTGTCCTGCTTCTTTATTCAGCAGGGATGTTTTCACAGTAGTGACATACATGTGTTCAGAAGGCATAGTCATTGTAGCTGTTGACCTTCATAGCTGGTTTAGGTGCTCCTTGTCTATTATCGATAGACTTTTTGATACTGATCTAGTGGTTCTTAGAGTTGTTAATTGCACATTCTTCTGTGTTTGTATATGGAAAAACTGTTAGAGGTTTTTGCTAGACATGAGGTAAAAATTACTATGTTTGTTTGGTTTTTTTCTTAAAGGAACTTAGTGACTTAGCCCGTGATCCTCCAGCACAGTGTTCAGCAGGTCCCGTTGGAGATGACAGTAAGTAACTTTTAAGTTTTATGTTTTGTTCTGCTGACTCAAAGCATATCATGCCTAGATAATAATGCGGAGTTTTTCTTTTGTAGTGTTTCATTGGCAAGCCACAATTATGGGACCTGTAAGTATTCTAATTCTTGTGATGTAATATTAAATGAGTAGTTACTACTGAGGAGAAAACTGTGGGGTTTTTGATTTACTTTTGTTAACTCCCCTTATCTGACTTAAGTTCTAGAGGTGTTGATTGCAGTAAAGGAAAATGAGGGGGGGAAAAATGCACCAGTTATTTGTTGCGCTGTTTCTATGAGGACACGTATTTCAGCTGAAGTAATCTCTAGAGCAGTGTTAGGTATTATCATTTAATGTCTAGAAACTTTGTTTGCATTCAAGTTTTTCTAAAGTTTTAACCTAGCATGAACTTTGTACTAGGACCTGGTACTAATGTCAGGAATTAGTTGAGATGTTTTTGTGTGGATTTTAGAAGGGAGTCCTTATTTGGTCTGGTGTTGTAATGCTGAGATCTTGAATAGTCAAAGGAGTAGAAGGGGGAAGAATCACTGAAATGTGAGGTTTCAGTTATGACTGGAGAAAAAGAGTCAGTGTTAAATGTTCAGTAAGCATCTGCAACCTGAATGGGACTTCCTCCTCATTGAGGAAGCCAAATGTTTGTGAAAACAACCTGGAAGCACTTCACATCTGGAGTTTTCAGGCCTGATTATCTGTATTTAAAAGACAAGACCTTCTGTAACTTGCGAAGACAAGCCTTTGGTGAGGCTACAAAGTAGGAGTTAAGTATCAATGATGGTGAATGACCCTGGCTTTATATATAGCTACAAGTGTGTTATTAAAGGTTCACTGGACTGGAAAAATGTTTCTTCATCCCAAAATACCTGGTCCTTATTGATTGTAACTAGGTACCTCAAAAAGATAGAATTGTTCAATAGATGTATTCATGCTTAAATGGCAAGGAGTGTTGTGCACTACACTGGGTATGATGATTCTATGTGGCTGGTCTCTGCATGGTCACTAGGTATTAAGCATCGGTTGAATTTAAATTGGGACTATTATTTTTAGTTTTCCCTTGTGGTTTAATAATGTACAGCTCCTTTTTTCCCCATGTGGTTTTCGTGGTGTCAGAAGGTCTGTGTTCCTGTTTCCGGATTGGGCAGTATCCTGACAGAAGTGTGTCAGTGTGGTATTAGTAGTTCTAGTGCTGCTGTGGTGCTGCCTTTAATAACAGACAGCGAGTGTAGAACCAATCGTCTGGTCCCCCACGTCCGCAGTAGGATATCGTGATTTTCTTGGATAGGGGTACCAGAGCTTGCAGTGGTTTAACACATTCTGAGAGGAGTTTCTGTAATTGATCAAATGTATCCCCAGAATATGTCCAGTGAAAGGGTTGGTATTTTTTGGCTCCTCAAGGCCTTATATGGTATCTGTTGACCAAATATAAGAGGTTATATCTTGATCACTAGGTTTCATCAGAGATAGGATAGGGTATAACCTACATGTTGAGGCTTTGAGTCACCTGCTTTGTGTTGCAGATTTTCATTTTCTGGTATTTAACTAAGTAGTACATAGTTATTTCCTTACATTGGTGAAAAGCTTTTGCAATTAATATGAGAATTCAATTTACAAATAATACAGAACTGTACTGTATATACCTCAAATTCATTTTCTCTAGCCCTGAGGCCAGAATTAACAACAAAATATTCTTCAGGTTAAATAATGAAATAGTTAGCTCTATTTCAGAAATTTGGTTGTAATTTTGAGTAAAAACCTTCTGCTTCTTTCTTCTTGTAACTACTAACTTAAAAAATCCCTATTTAGTCACTCCAGTTTTTTCTTCTGCTTGCTATCATCTTTTTGGCTTCCACATGTTGCTTGACTACTTATAGTTGACACCCGAATGAATTATCCCAGTAATTCTTTTCTTGGAGCAGGGAAATGTAATACTTTTTCATACTAGATTATGGTGAATTTCTAATACAGAAGGAGGAGAAAAATTCACTTGAATTATGATTATTCTTTTGTCTTTTTGGTGGTGCTGGTAGGATGGGTAGTTGGGTTATTTTGTTGGGATCAGTTTTTGTTTGGTTGGTTTTTTTTTTTCCAAGAAACAAGGCTCTAGCTGTGTATTCATAGGTTTTCTGCAGGGCTGAAGCTAAGGACAGAATTTAGAATGGAATGGGAGTCCATGGCCACTCTGAACTTGGATGGTCATAACAAATAAGCTGCAAACGCAGAACTGGAGGTTTTTGAATGTGATGGGCCCACCACTCTGTTAACATTATTTCTTGGAGCTATCTTAGAAGCATTCAAATGCTTTTGCCAAGTAGTGCTGAGTGGCTTGTCAAAGCTGCTGGGTTTTATGATGCATTAGCTTGGAGAGGTCCACATGGAAAGTGATGTGTATGTGTTCTGTATTACTTATCTTAGGAAGTAAGAACGGGATTTTAATTGTGTCTCACTTGTAGTGGTGGATTAAACATTTTGGTTGTTTAAACAAATTTCCTCTCCATTCTCTTAAAAACAAGATGTTCAGTGGTATTTAGTCCTAAAGATGCTAACAGGAGAATTATTTGTTTGCTTTGACAGAACGACAGTCCATATCAGGGTGGTGTATTCTTCTTGACAATTCACTTTCCCACAGACTACCCATTCAAACCACCCAAGGTAAGTATTGCTGTCTCATTCGTGAAGTTAGTGCTTTTCAAAGAACTGAGTACAGGGCAGCAATTGTTAGCCTCTGTATTGTAGTATTGTCAAGTTCTCACTTCTTTTCAGGCATTTTTATGATACAGCAGATATCTGGGTCCCGTTCTGACTACCACAGGAATGGGTGTGCTAGCATATTCTTTGTGAGCAAATCCATATGTGTGAATTCTGAATGTCTTGACATATTTGGGTTCATTTCTGGTTTTCTTAATTGATCAGAGAACTTTTCATTAGCTTTGTGTTGCTATAATAGAATTCTTGCCAAGGGGACAGTCAAGTATTAGTGTAGCTGTTTGGATTGGTCCTACAGACCAATGTGACACTGTGGGTAGGGATTCACTTGCTGAGTGCCTAAAATCAAGTGAAGGGATTATTTGTTAAGAGTTTGGCAGTAATTACAGAACATGTTTATTTTTGGTAGCTTTATCAGCCATTAGCTTTGTCTTCGAATTTTCAGTCAATGTGAAGGCCTACCGTTGGAGTGACTGCAGTGTTTGAAGTTCTGTAGCTCTGTGACAGCAGTGTTACTGTGGTTTAGGCACTGCTGATGAGTGTCTTCATCAAAGGCAGCTAGGATTAAAACACTCGTACTTGCCCTCTCTCTGTTTGAAATAGTGCCTGGTAGTGGAAGACTCAGAGCTTGTGGCTTGGGTGCATTTCCCTGAATTTGATGCAGTTTAACTGCTTAATCCTTTTCTTTTAGAGTAAATGGAATTGAGTGATAGCTTGACTGAGAAGAACGGGTACAGTCATTGTCATAGACCGAAATGCACTCTTTGTTTCTTTGTTTTTTGTTGCAGGTTGCATTTACAACAAGAATCTATCATCCAAATATTAACAGTAATGGCAGCATTTGTCTTGATATTCTAAGATCACAGTGGTCTCCTGCTTTAACTATTTCTAAAGGTAAATTTTGTGAAGGAGAAATTTTTCTGTCTTGTGTTGAATACTGTGCTTTTAACTTTGATTGTGTTCTTGCCCATCTCTTTGATTTCCCTTAACTTCCCTTCCTCATTCAAGCCTATGTTTTGCCAATTTGATGATACTGCATTTTTAATGGATATTGTTTTTTTTCTTTCTCCTATGTGGCTGTTTAAGGCCTTGTCTGGCCACTTACTTGCTTCAGTATTATTAGAGTTTACCAGCTTGGGCCCAGAGGAATTTGCCAGTATTTGGGTTGAAATAGGCTTGTGGTGGGATATTCGAGCTAAGGCTGAGAAACTCCTGTTTGGAGCTGCCCATGTAGATACACGTGTGCATATTAAATGAAAGATTAATTTAAAGTCCGTTTTTAATAATGAAATTTGCATAATTCTGCCTAGAATGCATAGTTATATTGTATGCATAGCTATATTATAGTTACAGGCATATCTGTGGTAGATGAATAAATATGTTGTTGATACATACTGCTTTCTAGCATGGTGCACTGGCATTGCATTACATTACTTCATGAACTAAGTTTACTGATCCTAGTTCATGATAAATAGGTGTTGTGTTGCAAGAGAAGTTTTGTGGCTTTCCTCATTTTACTACAGTAAATAACAGATAATTCTCAAATATTTTTACGATGATCAAATTGTTTTTCCTCAAAGCCACTGGTCACTGTGGCTTCAAAAGATCCATCAAAGTGCCCTTTTGTCTATAGGACTTGTAATTCCTGTCTGTCCAAACAGTCTGTGAATTCCCTAGTTTTAATGCTTCACTATTTTCTTCTAAAGCTTCTGTGAGACTAGAAGATCAAGTCCTCATAGTTCCCTACAACAGTGTTACTCTGAGGTTTTTTACGTGTGTGTATTTTTATCACTGCAGACCAGGATATTCTTACCTTATGTACAACAAATAAAGAATTTAGTCTGATTTTAAAACTAAAAACTTAAATTTGAAGGTTTTCTAGTTTTAGTGCTAAGAACCATGGATATGCTGTTCATCAGAGTACATAGTGTGCTTTTGTTGGCTGCTATGTTACGTCATAGTGCTGGGGACAGCAGTGCTGTTCTCGTGTATGTACTGACAGCTGCAAGTATTGTGAAATAGGAAGCAGATAGTTCTTATAAACCTTTAAGTTAGTCTGGGCTTTTTACTTAAGAATGAGTTATGAATTTATATTGGCTGTTTAGCAGGAAAATACTTTTTAGGTTCTCTCCTGTGGCAACATTGTGCTAATGTAAGGATCTGTGCTCCATTGCTTCTGAGACTGTCATTCTTCTTTCGCTATTGAGAATGCTCTTTTTTTTTACAGTTCTCTTATCCATTTGTTCACTGTTATGTGATCCAAATCCAGATGACCCACTAGTGCCAGAGATTGCACGTATCTATAAAACAGACAGAGACAAGTAAGTACAGAATTTCACAAGACTAGTATTTTAACAGACTCTGTAAGAGTGCACTGTCAGACAGCAGTTGTGTTCAGTGAGCCTTTTGTGAAGATCTGAGATGGAGAAGACGTGTGTCCAAGAAGTGAGTAGTGCATAATTTAAAAACAGAGGAGTTTAGCATCTTTGAAGTTGTGGGTGAAGGAGACTTACCTTTTCTCACATGCGTGGAAGTATTTCACGGTATATATATATATAGCCTATTTTTTTGCTTACCATGCATAAATCTAGTTAGATCTTCATAATGAGGAAAATACAGCTTTTTGTTGTGTTGATGCCATCATTTGGCAGCAACTTGGCCTTTAATTTTGGTTCTTCCCTTGAAAATGGGCAGCAGAACTTTTTTCCCCATCTGTGTTGCAATGACTTTATTTTCCTTAGGTATCTTTAACATTTTGCACAGATAGAACTATATGAAGCAGATTTTGGGGGTTTTATATATATTAATGCTAAATATATTTGTCCAATTAGGTACAATAGGTTAGCAAGAGAGTGGACAGAGAAATACGCTATGCTGTAGGGTAAGAATATTTGCAAATTATGGTGCATTTAACAAAATGGAAATTTTTCAGCACTTGGGTGCTGCATGCTCTAAGGCACTGGATTAACTAACAGATAATGGATGCACCAGTTACTGAACCTGGAAGTTTTAACAGCTTGATCTGTGGTTAGTGTGTAATGTATTGGCTAGTCACTATTTCTCACAGATACTACTCTTGCATGGCCAAAAAAAAAAAGTTAGTATGAAGTAATTACTGAGTTCTGAGCCAGGTTGTCAACTTGTTCTGGTAAGTATTTTGATTTTGCCAGAATTCAGTTCAAAGCGATGCCCTGTAGCGAGACCTCATATATAATATATACAATTCAGCCAATCCAAATTTCAGTTCTTTTTAATCAACAGTGTCTGTTTTCTACATATAAACTAGGAGATGTATGGGGATTATGTTCTGCTTGTATAGTTAGTTATTAACTTCGTACTGACAAGCATGGAGTTAAGTGTTAACTAATTGTCAGCTCAGTTCCTGCGGAAGTAGTGTACTTGAAATAGTCTTTTAATGTCCTTTTAAAAGATCTTGAGCAGTAGATTCACATGGAATGAATATTCAGTGCAAGGAAATGTTTAGTATTGTTTTTCTTTAAAATGGGAAATTCGACATTTTGTATCCAGTGATATTATTAACCAAATAATCTTTACTTATGGCATGGGATATACTGTAATCTTAACCTAAGAAAAATATTCAAATAAAATACTTGCCTTCTTTATTCCATCCCAGATAGTCTCTATTCCTTCTCTTTCAGTCATTTTTTTTTTTCATAACAGACTTCTAGCAAATTTGCTTGTCTTGAATGTTAAGTTTTTCCTAAAAACTAGAGGATATCTATCCTAATTGGAGTAGAGAGGGAATGGTTCCATTTTTTGAGTTCAAGTATGTCTTGGTACAGAAGGAGACTTCTCGCAGTGTAAAGAGAATAGGGAGATGAGAATAAAGTCATATTTAATCATAAACTGTTTAGGAAATTGTTATGTTCGTGCTGATGTTAATTCAATTCCTGGTTTTGTTTGCAGGTACAACAGAATATCTCGGGAATGGACTCAGAAGTATGCCATGTGATGCTACCTTAAAGTCAGAATAACCTGCATTATAGCTGGAATAAACTTTAAATTACTGTTCCTTTTTTGATTTTCTTATCCGGCTGCTCCCCTATCAGACCTCATCTTTTTTATTTTTTTGTTTACCTCCTTCCATTCATGCACATGCTCATCTGAGAAGACTTTAGTTCTTCCAGCTTTGGACAATAACTGCTTTTAGAATCTGTAAAGTAGTTACACAAGAACAATTGCCCAAGATTCAGAATTTTTTTTAATGGAGCATGTGTATTATGTGGCCAATGTCTTCATTCTAACTTGGTTATGAGATTAAAAACAAACATTCCTCACTGCTCTAACAGATACTGAAGATACCACCTGAAAGGGGGAGGGGAGATGGATGTTCAGTTTTCTCCCATCAAAGAAGTAACATTGCTGTAGCAACATCCATCTTGTTCCAAACCTTCCAGTGTTAGAGAACTGAGGTTTTACTATATACTTTTGCTCATAACTGATGTGTCTGGAGAATTGGTACTGAATCTATAGCATCAGCAGAACAGAAAATGTGATGTATCTTATGCATGTCAATAAAGGAATGACCAGTTCTTGTTTTACAGAGAATGGAAATTGGAAGTCAAACATCCCTTGTATTCCACAATAGGGTTTAAGAACATTTTTGTAATTCATTTAAATTTTGTTAGGAGGCTTGGAGCTATTAGTTAATCTGTCTTCCAAAACACTGTTTAATATAGCACTGAATAAATGATGCAAGTTGTCAATGGATGAGTGATCAACTAATAGCTCTACTAGTAATTGATTTATTTTCTTCAATAAAGTTGCATAAACCAATGAGTTAGCTGCCTGGATTAATCAATATGGGAAACAAAATCTTTTGTAAAAGCAAAGCTGGTTTTTGTATATACTGTTGGCATTTGCCTCATTGTTTAACATCAAATAATGATGTAAAGTTCAATAGAGTGACTCTTCTGCCATTTTCAGTTCTAATGCTCAGTCTGTTGCAGGTTGGCACATTGCTCGGCCTGGTGGATGCAGAATTAATAAGCTAACATAGTCGTGTAGCCGTAGTAGGGGGCTGCACTTGGTGCTGGGAGCCCAGCGTTCAAGGATGGACTTGGGACCCTGCAGATCTGAAGTGGTGTATTGTGGAGATACTTCCTGATGCACCTGTGTTTGCTGACTGAGAACCTTTTTCTTCACCTTGTACACTTGACAACTGAAAGATCTTAATGTGGGGGTAATGATGAGGCAAAAAAAAATTATAAAATAAAGTACTGTTTTGATGTGGGAATTGTCATGAGGCTGTGTTGAAGTGACTTTACTATGTGGGATGTTCATTACCATTGAAAAGGACTTGTTCAGCCATGCTGCCATTTACATTGATGACTATTTTAATGCAACAGACACTTTCTTCATGTCAGGTGACTAAACGTGAATAAAGACTCATTGCTATTGGATTTTTGTTCTACAAGAAACATTGTCGTGTGCCATTAGTTTATCTTTCAGCAACAAGGGCATTATTAAACATCCTACTCTTTCCTCCCCTCTTCCTTCATATTTTTCCTTGTTTAATCTTTTTGGTCTCCATTCTTAACATCCATAGCTTCATTTTCTCTAGTCTTGTACTATCACTTTATTGTGCATCTGTGACTTCTCACTGGCACCACTTTTGCACTGCTTATAGTTATGTACATTCTGATTCCTTGTCCCCACATGGATGTGGAAAGCTAGATGTAAAATAAATGTTAAACCTTAATTTTTATAAAAATTTGAACATGTAGTTTGGACATGGTTTGTTCTGGTTTTAAACTATGAGAGTGAACTTGAAATTTTCAAGTTTAGTTGGTTTGGAATTCAGAAACTTGGGCTCTCTAGCAGTACGTGCTTCTATGATGACTTTCTGAAATTTATTGATGAAGTTGCAGTTCATTTCTGCTTTGCTAACCAGCTTCCACCATTTTGCTGGAAAATCGGAATACAACTGCCAGTAGCATTACAACTGAGGTAAAAGTTTGTATTTTTAAGCTTACAAATGTGCTGGTCTCAATTTTTTTTTTTTTGTACTTGTGTTAATTTGATGCTTATTACTTTGTCGTGGGAGTCACAGCAACTGAAATCACATGATCAACTAGAAAGATGTTTTGTGAGGTATAAGGCAGCAGATGTTGGAGAACACGAGGTGTGCATTATGAAGGGTCAGGGAAGAAGAAAATAGTAAAATATTGCATGGAAGATGGAAATCTTGTTTGGTCCAGTACGTGTTTCTTTTTTGCATCTGTCATGTTCCCACTCTGATTTTTTGTAATTAGCAAGTGTATATTTTGATGAAAGAACGAGGCTGGATTGTAGATGTTCTAGATGCATGCTGAAGGTCTGAAGTGGGAAATGGCAGGTGTTTTGTCCTTGAAGCAGACTCAGTCGTGTCTGGTGCAGGCTTCCTGCAGGAGTCACATTTGGGCTTCCTGTTCAAGCCAGGGGCAAGGGGAGGAGCTGGTAGACAGGAACTAATAATAACTAATACACGGTGAAGACTTAGCAAAACAAAAAGCTTAATTGGTGATTACCTCAATGAGTAATCTACCTACCAAAAGCACAGGTAGTCTAAAAACTATGTACTGGATCTTGATTTCTTTGGAACATAGGGAGGGTGGAAACTTTCCATTTGAATTTAATGTAAGAAGTGAAGGTTTTGGAAATGTGAGTTGTCCTGTCCTGCTGTGGTAAAAGATTTTTTTTTTTGCCGTGATAAATGCTGTTACAGCTTCAGAGGGGTCAGCTCCATACTATAAAACTTTGATTAAACAAAATCTATTTTAATGACTTTTATTTGAGAGTGAGTCTAGAGAACAAAATGTCAAGCCAAGACATAAAACGAGGAAAGAAACTACAGTGTTCTTTCTGCAGTAATTTTTTTTAAAGATTGCTTGCTGTGTATAATTGGGGTTTGAATTTAACAACATGATTGCACTCAGTTCAAGTTTCATTTGAAAAACCTTGAGTGGTTTAAAGCACAAAAATGTCTTTTCAGGATGCAGGAAAAACTCGACCTGTAGTATTGGCTAGGGATTTTTCTGTTTTTCCGTCTTCTAATGTGCACAGCATCTGTATTTGTTATAAAATGGGTATACACAGGTTTTTGCATGCCTGAGTAAAAATACTCCACTCGCTTGTACTGTGCCATAGTTCTTATATTAAGATTACAGATGCTAACTTTTTATGAAAAGTCTAGCTTTAAGCAGACCACAGCAGCAAGCTTTGGTTGCTGTGGAGGCATGGAACTACCGTCTGGCAAATGATTAAAAGACAACCAGTTAGTAGATAGGTGTGCAGACGTACAATACCAGTCCTGTTAGATGGGATAGTTGCTTATGCTCAAAGGAGTTTGCATTAATTAGCAGATAACGTGAGGGTTTAAACACTCACACCCAGAAATACTCTAAATAACTATTGTATTATTTTTTCAGCATCTCCTCAATTTTTTTATCTAGTCATTTTATTTCAAGCTCTTCATTGCTATAAAAAAGTTTTAACAGGCATTGTCATCTGAAGAAGATACCTTAGGTCCGTCAAATGTGGCTGGTGATTCAGAAGTCTTCAGGCTGCATATCCCTAGTAAAACTTAAGCATTGTTGGAATTCAGCTGGAGATTTCGTGCTGTGTTTATAGCTGTCAAAAAAAATACAATTTCAAATTAGTTGGGTTTCCCTGATTCATTTGTACATGTTCTGGTACATGAAAATGAGGCTAAGACAAACCCCTCTTTAGTTAAATTAAACAAATTAGCGCTAGAACAATGGAATGAGATAATCATGATCAACAGAGTGTCTTAAGGTATAAAGGTTATTTTACTAGAACACAGACAATACTAATTCCTTCAAGTGTGAAAACTAAGAAATAGTACTCACTGGATTTATCTTCTTTTTAGTCTTTGGTTTTTGGTGTCATTGAATGGATAGTATTTTACTGCAGTGCCTTCAGTATAAATATAAAGTAGGCATAAATTGAAGAACTGTTGGATTCGGATCATGATAGGCAGTTATTGCAGATTCTAAAAGGTAGATGGAATTACGGCTAAAATACTTCCAGTATTAGGCCGAGGACTTGTATTTTGGCAACGGTGCAGGACCAATACAGAGAAAGCATGGGAACACAGGAAACAAAACTGGGTAAATACATGATGTAAAGAGAAGGTACGGAAGGTACAGATAAGCTGCCTGTGTTACTGTGAAGTGAAAATCGGCTGCTGTCTATTCATGCATTCTAGTATAAAAGCAGCTGGTTTCAAAATAATTTGGAATAAGATAGTTGATAAATTACAATTTTAAGTGTCTATCTTAGTCTGACAGAGAGTAGCAATTCAGAATAACCCTTAACTGGACAACCAGTTCAGAGTGCAGACAGACAAGATGTTGCAGGTGTGTGTGGTGTAAATTGGTGTTCGTGATGGTTTAGCTGATGCCCATAAACTGACTTAGCATTCTTGGTTAATGCAGCAGTAAATTCTGCAGTGCATTTAGAAGCAAGCAGTCAGGCTTCTTCAGGGACAGTTTAAAGTTGTGTCTCTTTTTTCTGTACTGCAGCGGTTGGTTTAATGTCAATCAGTTGAGGGGGAAAGAGTTCAGTAGCTTCCAGATAAGCAGGAGTAAGGACTGTAACTATTTCTAGAGCAGCTGTCTGCCTCGGGTAGGTTAGAAGAGGTGACAGGCATAATCTTTACAGTGATAGGTGCCAGAAGTGAAACAGTGAATTTGATAGGACAGCTCTGTGTAAAGTAATACTTGAAAATTTCTCTGGTAAACATAACCTCGTTTGCCCAAAATAGCTTTTGTTTGTTTGTGGGGTTTTTGCCTAGGCATTAGAAGTATTGGTAAGACTTTAGTATCTTTGAACAGTGAAGGATTTTAATTTGTGATGGGAGAAAGCTTTATCAGGAGACACAATTGATCGGAATATGTTGGTTTTCAACAGCTTTTAATACTGATCTTTGATCTCTGGGGTTGTTCCTGTACTCTGGAAGAGTAGGCCCCTCTCTTCAAATGGCTGCTGCTGAGATTTGTTCCCCTTCAGGAGCTTCAAGCAGAAATACTCAAGCTCTCTACTTAGGAGTGCTAGGTTTGGTAATTCTGGCTTTTGCCTAAACTTCATTAATCTTCATGTTAACTGTGTGTTGTCCCATCACAGACTTAAGGTGCGGAGTATGAACAGTTGCTTAGAAGCTGGTGATACAATGTTATCCTGATGGGAGGAACCTAGCTGTAGAGCTGGGCAGCTGGCTTTGCTCCAGCTGCTTTGGCAGACTAGGGTTGTGGAGGCAGAATTTCGAAATGCCTTTACCTTTATCAGGGATGGGAATTCTGACTCAAGATCAGTCTCAGATGTGATCTCACATTTCATCAGAGGGAATGCAAAAATTAAGCTGTTACTTGTGTTTTGAAGAGCTGCCTAACAGGTGATGTTCTCTTAGAAAGCATTTGTAGACACTGAGTATGGTAGTTTCATCTGTGCTGAGGAGAAGCCTATGCTTGTTTATAAATCAAGCCTGCTTTGTTTTTTTCCCCTCTGGCCAGGTAAGCCTCAGCGCTTCTTATCTTACAGTCTTTGATGCAAGTCAAAAACGAAACTGTTCAGTCATGAGTCCTGGGGGTTTTTGTTTGGTTCCATTTATTTTGGTTTTGTTTTGTGGGGTATTGGGGTTTTCTAGAGAATGTTCTGGAACACAACTTTCTACTGAACGTGCAACTCTAATCCTCTTCAGATCTAAAGGAGGAACTGCAATTTGCAACCTTACAGACAGAACTGAATGTGAGTCTATAATCCCTTCTTCCTGGCAAATTTATGGAGGTAGATAGTGAAGATCTGTCATAGCTCTGGCAAAGGTCACTGTTCAGTGTGAAGCTGTTAATTCTTTAGGGAAGGATACTTTTCTAAAACAAGGTTTGCAGATTACTTGCCATGGTGTTAATCCTGCTCTGACAGTGAATGCTGAAAATTAATTCACAGATACTTTAGTAATTGAAGGATCTATTCAATATAACCATTATTTTATTATTTTTCCTACTGCAAGGTTTGGAATGCTCTTGTTGGAGTAAGAGGTCCAGATCTCTTAATGAGGTACTAGATTTTGTGTCTGTACTCAGAAGAACATTGAGGAGAGGATCACTGTTAGTGATTGTAGGAGTTCTCAGGTAACAAACTTAGTGGAACATGGCAGTGATATTTTTATAGACTGGATTAGTGCTGGCTGAAGAATTTAGTATTTGGGACTGGGTGGTGTTCAATCTCTGTGTCTGTGAAGAGATAAAGTACTGCATCTCTCAAGCATGTCTGTCTGGTCGAAGGTCAGTAACAAGCTGCCAGAGCACAAGTGCAGATGATGAGTCTAACCAGCATTAAGAGATAAAACTTTCTTGTGTAAATGAATCATGATTCTCTGGTTTTATTGGTTGGCTGTACTAACTGCTCTATTTTTACAGTTTGAGTTTTATTTCATGAGGATATTTCTTAAGTTCTTGTTTACAGTGATTTATGCTTCCTGAGAATCCATTCCAAATTCATTGAAAGCAGCACTTCAACGTATCATCACACAATCACAAGCAATTGAATTAGAGAGGAGGTAGGTAGATGGCTGCTACTTAACTTGGCTGCTACTTAACTTAGCTCTTTTTGTCCTCTCCTATTTCATATGTGCTGCACTTCACACTCCGAATTACTGTTTTGGTGCAAAGGATGTGAATTTTCATAGCCTTAGCTTTTTATTTATAAACTGAGAAAGAAGTAAAAAAGCATTATTTTTGGCTTAACGATAAATTATATGAGAAAAGCTTTGAGAAAATGCAGGTAACCCTGAATATTAGTTTTGCACATAATATTCTTTCAAATACTGATAAGACTGATGTAGAAAAACGTTCCAAATTTTCAGAGTGGAAACATGAAAAGACATTGAGCAGTTACCTTGAAATTTTTGGATGTAAAATTTAACTTGAAGCAGCCTTTTTCTTACCCTCCTTTTTTTTAACATGACTGATGTGGCATCTTAGTATCTTACACATGCATTATGCTGTGCTTTACAAGGAGCGGGAGGGGAGAAAAGAAGTTGAAAAGAGAAGTTGCTCTTTGCTGTTCAACTGAAGCTACATCTCTGGTTCCCAGGGCAGGAGACCAGAAATAGGTTATAGTTGACCAATCGGCCCTCCTAACCTTGTTTTCTTCCCCACAGCCACCCTGCCATGTTTGTCTGCACCCTTTAGAGACCTGAACTCGTTTTTGCCACATACACTTGCCCTGCTAGATAGGGCTTCTCTTTGCTGCCTTCCCTGATCTGATGGGGAATGTCTTTCATGTAACTTAGCTAGGCAGTGCCTGGAGACTGCATGAAGAAAAGGGGAAGGGGTAGCAAAACTTTTTACTTTATCAATGCAGTAGTTCTGATTGGGAGGTCAGCTTGTAAAAATAGTGAAAAAAATAGATTAAGAAACTTCCTTAGGTTTTTAAGTTATGTGAGTACAGGTAAAACAAAGGTCATGTATTAAGATTAGGAATCTAGAGTGCAGATATGCAGAGACAGAGTGAAGGGTGAAAGCTCAATGTTGTAAGTCACAGTGAGGTTTTAAAAAGAAGTTCCCATGAAGCATATGCTGACACATACATTGTGAATAATTTAGGGTGTGGACAGAGGAGAGGGCAGCCAGCTGTACCTTCTGAGCCAGCTGCAGCAAACTGATAAGCTCTTCTCAAAAGACTTCTGCTAGGAGGAAGTAGCAGTAATAGTCGGTGGTTACAAGATTATGGGTCATTGCTGGGAAGCTGGAAGGATAAACAGTGGATCAGCATCCTTGGTAATGAGAGTACACAACAAAAGAGGTCTTGAAAAGCCTCCAAGTTCAAGCTACCAAGATGTTCACTAAACAATGAGTGACTTTCTAAGTCATGCAGTGGCTTTCTTATGTCAGCATTAAGCTGTCCACTGCTAACTGTGAAAGCAGGAGGTGGAAGGAGAAACTTAGTTGTACCCTTCTGTCCTCCAAGTAAGCCTTCATGTCTCTGATCAGGTATGGAGGACTCCAAAGTGATTATTGTGGAAAAATCGTTACTTGTCAACTTGCTAGGCATATTGAAGTACTTCATTAGACTGAATTGCCTAAAATATCTTTTATAAATAGTTTTAAGTATCTTTTTGGTGTGATTGAAATTCCTCAGGGCATTTCCAGGCCTTTAAAACTGTATTTGTCAATATGACCATTGTTGATAAACTGTACTGAAAATATGTGAGAGAATCAACATAATAGAACCTTTATTGACAGATAAGTACTCAAGATAATTTTGCATTTTGAACCTTCTAAGTGCTTAATAACATTCTGGAGTCATGATAGTTTCCTGTGATGAAGAAACTCTTTCATCAGAAAGCCATACCTTTGGAAATGATTGTTTGCTGAATGTTGTTTATTTTGCTGGTATGTAAAAAGTGCCAAAAGCTTAGGTGGCTGTTCACTCTTCAAAGCACTAATTAAAACCTTAAATACCTTCAGAATATTGTGGCACTTCTGTGAAATGTTCACTAGACATCAAAATGTGTGCTGAGTATTTTATGCAAAGGTTTCATTGAAGTTAGTGTATCTTTTGTCCTTTCATTATATTTATACTAGTTTAGACAAGCTGAAGATATTTGTTCTTGCTGAAACAGTCCTGGAGGAGATTGATTCCAGGCAGTGCTCTCTTGTGGTTTTTAGACCCTCTCTACAGGCTGCTGTTGCCTTTATGCTTATCTATAGTCCTCGTGGTGAGAAGAGTTCTTCCATGGAACAGTGATATCTGTAGCAGCAATCAAAGGCATAGGGACTAATCTGGGAACCAGATTATTCGGATCCACTGGGCTGAGAATTTTGCTGTAAACAAAATGTGTGTGAGTAGCATTTTAGCCATGGCCACTCCCTGAAGGGGTCTGTGTTTCAGCGAGAACTGAGCTCAAGAGACAAGGTTCTTTTCACATCCCTAAGGCTCTTTTTAAAATGTTTCTAGCCATAAAACTACTGCCTGCCTACCCTTCTTCCACTGCAAATACCAGAATGTTAAAATTCTGACTAGTACCAAAACAAGAGATCTAGTCAGACAGTATGAGAGGACACAAGGAAATGGAATGAAGGTGTGTCAGGGAAGTTCAGGTTGGACATTAGGAAAAGATTTTTCACTGAGAAGGTGGTTGGTCACTGGAACAGGCTCCCCAGGGAAATAGTCACAGCATCAAGCCTGACAGAGTTCAAAAAACATCTGGATGTTACTCTTATTCATATGATTTAGTTTTATTCAGTCCTGCAAGGAGAAGGGCGTTGGACTTTTGATGATCCTTATGGGTCCTTTCCAATTTGAGATATTCTCTGATCCTTCCAGTACTCTTTGTATACTGCAGTAGTCTTTTCCTTTTTGTTGCCATGAGAATCAAGCACATAATGCTTTTTTTTAACAGATGGGTGTATATATAAAGTAGTATTTTTACTGCTGTTTATGTATGAAGTAATTTGGGGGAAAAAAATAGAGCCCATATTAAAGTATGCCTGTTTCATGAATGTGCATGAGTCAATTTCTGTAACTCTTACTCCTGAGACATTTGTACCACTGCAGCAAGTGATAGGGCATGTAGCTTCCTGGACTGCATGAGGATGTAGCTCTGTTATGTAAAAGGGTTTTCACTGGAATCATTCAGACAAGTGGATATTTTTTCCTGTGTTGCCATGCTCTTGGTTTATGCTGTTGCCTAAGTGGGGCTTGAGTTGATTCAGTGAGGACTTTGTTGATTAAGAATTCTGGAAATTCTTAGAGGTGATAAAATAATAATTAATCTTTCAAAAGGAAGAAAAAGTGTCTCTCAAGTACCCAAAACTCAAGTTTTCAGTAAAGTTATTTTGAATATTCCCTGGTGCTTGCACTAGAGTCATTTTGGTAGAAGTGAAGGGACAGCGTTTGTCCTAGTGCTGAAGCCAGGTGCATTAGCCACACTGAAGGTCTGAGAAACAGAGGTCCTGATCTGCCCCAGTGGTTTGTTTGGAGTCACTTAAGTTAGAAATGCAGCTCCTAGCTGTTTAAGCAAATCTATTTACATTTACTCATCCAATTTATCAGCTACAAACCTTTGTTGACATTCTGTTAATACTCACCTGCACAGAAAACATTCATTAAAACAGTAGGCTGGATGCATGCTTCATATTTAGTGTGATCTATCTGGTATGTCCTGCTCTCAGTTGGTAAAGTGCCAAGCACACGGGCTCAGTGAAGTCTCTCAAACTTCTGTCATGGGGGAAAGAGTTTGCTAGCTACGGATACTCACATTTTGAGGAATTTCATTTTAGGCATTCAGGGACGAGTCGTACGTTGTACTGTGGTCACAGATGACTGTCTAGTTTAAATCTCTTAAGAAAGGCTAAGCAACTTGTTTCATAATGTCTCCATTTGTACTACTTATTTTCTGTAAGTGACAGAGAATCAGTATGTTTTAAGTAAGTTTTAATGAGAGTTGAAGGGGAGCTTGGACAGCACTATACACTGATTTTTCTGCTTATGAAACAAAGGATAAATGGCAATGATCAGTGTTACATAATTTTATAAATCGATTAGGATTGTTTCAAAATTGTTTATAAAATTAAGAGAACAAAAGCTGTGGGAATTCTACCTTCTAAATAACCTGACTTTAGAAATCTCGCCATGCTGGCGAAGATCCTTAGGCTTTTTTGTGTCTGTTCTGTGGAAGGTGATGACCTGACACCTAAATCCTTTGGTTTAAGTGCATCTCAAAGCAAAATGTTATGTAGAGATACAAATACAGGCTTCTGCCCCAGCATGCCTGATGAAGTTAAAGGTTATACTCAAGGCATCACCTGTCTTTCTGTTTATGAAATTTTAAAATTATTACGTATTTTTTGCTTTTCCCCTTCCATTACGGCATTTGCCTGGAGCAGTAGCTTCCCTTCTACATACTTATTTCTAATTACTTGTGGTTGTTAGTGTTGGGTAATTTTGTTTGTTAAGGAAATCCCCTTGCAATGGCCTACAGACTTTGCCATAATCATGAAAGAGACTTCAGGCCTACTATTTAGATTGTCACTTTGTACTTTGCTCATGATAACCTAGTACAACATTCTCTTCTAGTGATGTATTAATAGTATCCTCATCTAAAAGCAATCTTAATTTATTTCCTCATTTTATTTTTAACATCCTTTTGGATGGAGTTTGAGATAAATACAGAATAATATCCTTTAGGGATCTGTAGCTGGAGAGCTCCCTGCATCATATTGTCTTTACTCCAGTGCAGAGAGTAACTGTTCTGCAAAGCGGTTCTGTTCTGCAGGTGCAGTGAGAAAACAGAGGTGTGGTGTGTTATATTGAGGAGCTGTGGGTCTTTCATATGGATATTCTGTGCTGCCTAAAGGTATTTACACTCATACAAACATGTACATATTGATACTGCTGCATCTGTAGAAAATTTCCTAAGGTAGATGACCCTTTAGTTGCTTTGCATCTTTGACAAATGGTCTGTGGTGGTGGCATCCGCAGCACCACACAGTTACCAAAAGAGAGAGCATGCCCTGATACAGACTGCTGTGAACACAAGTCCTCTTTGGCTTCAGAGGTGTTTACCTTCAGCAGAAGAATGGTACAGGGTGGACAGGCGGGGGCAGTAATATCTTGAAGTACTGCATCCAAATCTGAGAGAACCTCTTTGTTTAAAATCTGTACATGAACTCATTGAAAATGAATTTGAAAGAGAAAATAGCAGCAGCCTGTTGTGATGATAGAGATTGCATAGCATTTGGAAACAAAGGACTTCTGGATTAACATGGCAGAATTTGGGCAGCTTCAGTGGAACTGCTCTGAATTTATTCTAATAGAGCCAAAGGCATGGTTTTGCCTTCAGCTTTTTGTCTTAGTTGATAAAGAATATCTGCTTGCAGTATTGTAAAGTAAGAATTGTAGTAACCTCCTATATTTGTGGTATTTCAGAAAGAGGGTTAATATGGTACACAGTAAAAGAAAGTACACAGTTTATCTTGCTTTGCGTCTTAAGATTTGAAAAGATTAAACCACAGCCTTTAAAACTCGTATCTTGAAACAGCAAAAATGTCATTTGTTTAAAAATACCCTCAAACAAACAAAAAACAAACCCTGAAACTGGGACATGAAAATGAGACATGATTTAACGTAATTATAAGCCTTGAACAAGGAAACAGCATGTTCTCAGAATACTTAATTACAGCATTGTTTTTAGGTTGAGGTTTTTTGGTGTGTGTGTTGCTGTTGCTCCAGTCAGTCTTAGGCAGAAAGAATAAAAGGCAAAGAAAACACGGAAGTACAGTAAACATCTTGAAATGCAGTTTCCTTCTTACTGGGAACCTATCACATGACTTGCTGGAAAAGATTTATTTAAAAAAAAAAATTGCAGTGGTTCTTTGACAGCTGTAAACATGCTTCTTGAGAAATAATGTAAGATCTCTCAAGCAGCACTACAATGTTTAAATGGTTTTAGTGTTGCATCAGTGAATTTAAAGAAAGAACACTGAAACATTTGATTGCCCTGAAAAAATTACTCATTGACAGATGAGGAGAGAAACAGAGTAAGGCTTTCTACTATTAATGTATAATCATTTTATAGTCTGCGCTATTAAAGGTGAGAAGATACTAATTTTGACTGAATTCCACAGCATGCAAAGCCAGTTGGGGCAACTCAATGTAGGATGATAGCCTTTTTTGGCAATGTCATTAAAAGACAGCTGGGAGTTGAACTGAAATGGGACCAGGGTTTCAGTTAGTCAGTATATTGAATGTGGCTTACTCTGTCTTAAAATTACACACACGGTAACTGTTCTAACAGCTAAGCTTCTGCCTGGCCTTCTGCTGCCCAGCAGTGTGGGTCCCAGCTATCCCTTTTTGAAGCTGGCAGCAGAAATTTTTTAAGAGAAAAAAAGATCAGCTACTGTCTTTCTCTTTGAGTCAGTATTTCTCAGAACTGCACCCACTCCTGTGCTCTCACAGGTGAAAAAATCACCTGTGGCTGGATTGTGTACTTTTCCCCTTTATGATAGGTGAATGGAAGGACTGGCATTTTTATAGTGTATTGAAACGAAGGGTTGCCAGCTCAAAAGGATTTGTATCAAAAATATAAAGGCATGTTGACCATGTTCAGTCATGCCTTAAAGACAAATTTAGGGTAGATTCTTACAGTATGCTGAAATAGGTGTGTGAAAGCCAGGAGCTAAAACAAACTCTGGTGTCCCTTTTCTTGTCTTGCACAGCTTCAGCTGGGGGGACTGGTGTGAAACATTCCCAGTTCATGGAGGTGAGCTAGAAGCCTCTGCACCCCCCGGGGCAGGAGGAACAGAGCATGGAGTACAGTGGGTGTTACACCTGGAGAGTAGCTAAGGCCTTCCACAGAGCTATTTAAAAACTTTAATTCCTGGTTTTGGGCTGTGAGTGAAGGGATTAACCTAGCAAGGGCACACAGGAAAGCTACAGTGTGATTTGAAAACCTTACTTTGAGTTCTTTCTTGGGAGCGGATGCTTCCGTGCCTTTGCAGATGAATGTACTCAATTTTTATACACAAAATCCACAGCCCTGCTTTATGAGGAAACCACAGTACTTTGAGATGTTCATGACGTTTGTTACGGTTTTATATGCCTCTGTAATTTTATGGAAAAAAGGAGGTGGAAGTCTGAGGCCATATAAAAGCCTCACGACTCGAGGGAACCAATATTGAGAGAACCCACTGCGGTGTTGTCACAGTTCTTCCCCATCCCTTCGAGCCTCCCTGCCGTTTTCTAGAGCTCCGAGTGCATTTGCTGCATCTGAGAGATTCGTAACCGTATTACAGCTCCTCTTATCATTGCTCCGCCGTGCCTCTTGGAGGTAAAAAAGAAAACCAACCCCGCCCTCCGCCGACTTGCTCGGGCAGCGTTGTGCGCTGGGGGCCGGCGCGGCCGCAGCGGGGCCGGGAGCGCGGCCGCCGCCACCCGCGCTCCG
>VWPU01001807.1:168580-233146 GCA_013398955.1 Callaeas wilsoni | reverse complement strand
GTTGATCTTGCCTAGGTTCAGCGTTGGGGAGTCGCTCGCCATGTTTCTGCTTCCGGCCATGCAGCCCCACCACCACCGAGCGGGCAGTGGCGGCTGCCGCGGTGCTGGTGCTATTTAATGCCTCTCATCGTGTGGGGCGCTGGGAAGGAGAAGCCGCCGCTGCCACCCCTGGGAAAAAACTGCCCGTGCCCTGTTTTGATCTTCTTCCTATATATGTCATCACAGAGTTGTTACCAACCTCTCTGATTGGGCCAGCAGCGTGTGCATCTTCAAAGCCATCAGAGATTGGCTCTGTTGGACATGGTAGAGGCTTCTAGCAGCTTCTCACAGAAGCCACTTTTGTGGCCCTCTCCCGCTGCCAAAAACCAGGCTGTGCCAAATCAACACATGCATTTACTAACCAATTTTGGAGATAGACAATAAATTCCCTTTCTTCCCAGTTTTCTTCTGGAAAGGCCTGAAGTCTTATCTGGACCTAATCTTTTGCATTAATGTTCTGTAATGAGTTGACTCCTCTGTTTTCTCTGAATTTCTTACCATCTTGTTTTGGAAACCACTGCAGATTCTGAAGGTATTCTGTAGAAAAGACATCAACCCTGCTGTCAGCATTTGTGACATTGCAGTGCCCTAGAGCACAGATAAGTTCATCCTTCAACCAAGAGGACAAGTTCCCTGCCTGAAACTTGGTGTCATAAAAACAGATTCATGTCTGAGAAGGGTTGCAAGGAGGCACAAAGAAGGGAATAATTTGATCAACAGTACAGGTAAAGCTTTGGGGAAAAGCCCCAAGGCTGAAGACCATGAGAGCTTGGCGACCTCCTTGAGGAGCAGGTGGGTAAGTGACTGGCTGAAGAAGGGAGTGAGAGCATGTGGGCATAGCTGAACACTGGTTAGGGGAGTAAGAGGACTTTGCACAAGGAAAGACTTCAGTGCTGGAGTAAGTCTGGACAGCAAGAGGATGAGGTGCTGCTGGAAGGAAGGAGCCATAAGCCTATGGGTTTTGAACTTATATTGTTCACATTTATTAACTCAAAATTACTAAAAATCTGTAAGCAATCAGATATGTATACCTGAGTCAGAGATGACATTATATGGACATAATCTTTCTGGTCCAATAGGTTGTGTATATATTGGTAAGTTGCAATCCCACAGTGGTTTTTTCCTATCCTATGGTGTCCTCCTTGGCACTCCAGCCAGAGGAGGGCTGCTCCCACTTCCCTCCAGTGGCAATGGGCAGTTGGTGAGCGGTGCTGAGTGTGGCTCTCTGCAGCCTTTTTGGGATCAAGGCCTTCGGTGTGAGCAATTATCTCCTGAAGGGGGATGTTGTGAGACTCTTAAATTAGAGGCATCTTATTAGCCACACTTCATGTGCCAAGCATTTGCTATAAAAAGATGCACCTTGCTGCTAAGACTGAGTGATTAATTTGCAAGCCAGCAAGTTGTTAGATTGTGCTAACAATTACCATATTTGATAGATTAAAGCCTGCATGAGGGTATCGGTTACCTTGGGAGTTTATTTACAGTTCCTGATCTGTGGCAGGCAAAGAATTCATAGTGTGACAATGACTTTATCATGTCTCTGTGATCCCATCACATTTAAAAATAATGTCCAAGCTGAAAATTCTGAAAACTTTGCCCATCTGTTTGTTGTGCAGGGACTCAGCCCTTTCCATTTTGAAGCTTGGCTTCTTCCTACAAGAAGCCATCAGCCGGATGTATGTCTCTGTGGAGAACTTCCCTCCTGTAAAAATAAAATTAAGAATCCAGGAAACTTGTGTTTTGCCCTGAAATGAAAATGTTACCTTTTAGACTAGAACTGTATATGTACTGTGACTATCAGTCTGTTTTTGTGTGTGTAAGCTATATGTAACTTATAGTTTGCACAAGAAGCTAAAGTTTCTCTTGTTGGAGTCCCTACAGTTTGGCACCAAAAGTGTTTAATTATTTAGGCAGAGAAAGAACATGATTGACTTTATGGTCCAGTGGTCTCCAAGTTTCACAGTCTTCAAGACACAGGTGAAAACTATTGGTGGTGATGGTGGCAAAGACAAGGAGAAAGTCACTGCCTCAGCTCTTTTTCTGATCTGAAACGATGTCCTATAAAATGACAATGAAATTCTCATGGTATTCTTTTTTTGCAAACTGATATCCATCCAACTAAGAGCTGTTGTTCTCTCCAGGACTTGGTGTGAGCATTGAAACTGATGTTAACAGCCCTCCTCTGCAGCAGTGGCACCTGAGAAGACAAAAATAGATGTGCCCCAAAACATCCATCCCTTCAGGAGTTTTTTGACCTGCATCCTTGCTTACGTAAAATTTTTGTACCTTTTGTCTCTCTCTTTTCCAAGTGGTTTTATTCATTCTGACTTGTGATCAGGCCCTATTTTAATAACTCCTGAGCTGCTGTTGTCCCTGCAGAGCATAGAGAAGGACTTCGCATGTCAGAAACCTTCAGCGGTGGGCAGCACGCAAAAGGTCATCCTCCAGCCGGTGAGATTTATGGGCCATGGGGCAGCTGGGCTGCTTCCCTCCTCCTCATTCCCTGCATACCTCTGTGCCCATGTCATTGCTGGGCACTCTCCCTCTCTCCTCCCCTTGGATTAACACTATTATTTTTTTGAATGTCAAAATGAATGATGGTAACCGCCTCCTGTAAAAAAGTTTTGGAGAAAAGCAGTGCTGTGAACTCTGGCAGCCCAGGCGATGCATGGGAAACAACGTCGCCCTTGTTCTGCTCTCCCTTTTGGGCATCTGCAGCTCATCCAGCCCCGGAAGCCCGGCTCTGTCCCAGGGACACGGGGCAGGCACGAGGACACGGCACGCTGTGCCAGCTTGGTGCTTGCAAAGGCTGGCATGTCCCTCGGCATCCTGGTGATGTGGCGCTTGGAACAGCACCACATCATCTGCACAGGGGTAGTAGCCATGGGGCTCAGATGAGTCACTTTGGGGTTTTTTTTGTTATTTGTTTGCTATTCTGGGTCAGTCCTGCAGCCCAGTTAGACTTAACGATATGATACATAGCCATTTAGTCTCCGTCGTCGTCATATTGATTCTGCAATGATCACTAAGAAATCTGTATTACTATCTCTTTCCTTTCGCTTTTGGTAAATTTTCTGCCTTCTGCCCCTGGTAAAGCCAGTAGCAGATGATAAAAATGCTTTGAAATTATGTTAAAAGAACCACAGCTGGTATAAATAGATTTTACTTTGATGTATCTGATCTGATTTGTGTTACCTGAGGATCAGGCCTTAAATGTTTAATTCTGTTACTTTTGTTAAAAAGCAGTACTCAGCAGTGAATTCCTTTTCATTGTCAGAGCCATCTCCGGCTCAAGGTGTGAGGTAAGTGGTTGGCAGTATGCCACGAAGGTGGCTCAGGTCACAGTGGTTTGGGGCTGACCATGAGAATGGTACGAACATGTCAGCAAAAGCAGCAGAGCACTTGGTAGCAAAAATGAACGAGTTCTTGATGAAACTCAACATTTCACTTGGAAAGGTTGATTCCTTAGGGAATGTTCATAGTCAAAATATTTTGAACAGATTGGCCTGTGGTCCTCCTCCTTTCTGTGTAGACATGGGTTTTCTCCAAGGAGGACTGCCTGATCTGTGAGAAAACCAGGTGCCTGACACAGCAGTAAGACCTGCCATGAATGATTTGTGCAGAAACCAGGAGGAAAATTGCCTAGAACAGGAAAGGAAATGGAAAATTGTGCGGGCATTTTTTTGGTGACAAGATACAGAGTGGAGGTAAAAGAAGACAAGACTGCTGTTATTGGTGAGGTTTAGCATTAGCAGTTAACAAATAGGGCAGTTATTGCTAGTAAATTGCTAGTAGCTAACAAAAATCTGAGCACAAGCACTAATTTTTCCTCCTTGCGTCTGAACCCTCTGGTGGTGGTACAGGCTTTGCACTTGTGTGTTGTGGCCATCCAGAGTAGTTAAGGGAAAAAAGGTGGAGATATAATCAGAGTTTGGACAGAAGAGATGCCTGCAGAGGGAAGTGTCATATAGATTTTGGTATTAAAAAAATTTAAGGTAATCAGTCTAGACACGGAAGTGAAAGAGAGGCTATAACCTCAAAGGCCATATGCTACAAACAACAAGCAGGAGGAGGATCAGTGTAGTGCAATATAAACTGCAAACCTTCTCCACTGGGCTTAGCAGGACTTAAACGGGAAGGTAATAGTGCAGCAAGTACAACAGAAGAGAAGAATACTCCAACGCTGCTGAAGAGATCATCAGCTAGTGTTTCTTTAAAAGCTGTGGTAAGCAATGCCACCCACGCCTTCTGAAACCATGGTCTGAGGTCCTTGGTTTGTGCCAGGACGCAGTACAGAGTGTGTGTATGAGCTGCACAGCTGAGACAAGAGAGGAGGAGCATGTAAAATCCTTCAGCAATGACTTGAGGAGATGTTCCTGTTTCCCACAAAGGGGAGACATTGAAACAAAAAAACCCCATGCCTTGATGTCTGGAGGTTTATTGTTGGAAGCATATGTGCCTCAGTTTCCCCATCTGTAAAATTATAAGGGCTTCTTCATGAAACATGTTCGGAGATACTTTCTGTAAAGTATCTATACACTATGAAGTGCAGTAAGGCTTGGGGAGATACCTGACTGCACCCAGGAAATACTTAGGAGTTAAACAAATGTCCTCTTGAAAATGAAGCCAAATTTTCATGCCTGTGGGAAAGTGGTTGTGCGTTTCCTGAAGAGATTTCCTGAAAAGGCATTTCTGTTAATTCTCTGTAAGGGACATGACAATGTTTGCAGCCTTAATGGAATTGTCTATCTGATGAGGAAATGTAGGAATGTTAATCATGGGCCCGTTTTTTCTTCTGTGTTTGCTTTGATCCTTCATTGTTACATCGATATTTAGCATTTGTCTTAAGTTCATTTTAGTTCAGTCTCATTACATGTACTTGTTACTTGTGCTGCTGCTGATTTGAAAAGCACTCCCGAAATCATGGGGATTTTTCTGGCTTTGTACCGTTCTTTGAATTACGTGCTCTACAAGTTTTTCATGCATTACAGACTGGTGGTTTTTTTTGGCTGTAAGTCAGAATAATGTTCTTGGGGATGATGAGAGTTCACTTTTTCACCCATTTGCTTGTCTCCAAAATGCAGCAAGAAGCTTTTTTGTTGAGTGCTTGATTCCATCCTCCCACGCTCTTCTGGCTTAAAAAAGGGCAATTATCCAAAATTCACACTTACCTTGTCACCTGTAGACAAGGCATCTCTGGTGCCTGGTGTGAGCTGCTCCATGTTGTCTGACAGGCCAGTCTGCTGGGATGGGGAATTGCCTGGGCTGGGAAGGAGCCCGTAGATGGACCAGGCTCCAGGACACTGAGACAGTGCCACAGCTACGTGTGTGTGTGTACAGGCAGCGGCTGTGTGTGGGTGTGTACCCACAAAACAGGGGGCTCGCAGGTTTGTGGGATCCTCTGCAAAAGCCTGTCTAGAAACCTCTGTGAGGCCTCCTAGACCTGCTGGCACTGAAGCTTCCCACTGCCCTGATTGCCAGAGTGCTGCTCTGGGATTGGGGAAGTTAGGATGTTAAACAGCAAATAGTACATCCAGTGTGCCCAGAAGGCTCAGAAGTCGTGGTCTGCGTCCACGTCTGGCAAGAGGCAGTGCTGGCTGTTTGGGGAAGCCTTTCTCCTGAAGGCACTTCGGGATTCACTTGCTGCGGCTTTGGCTCAACTCTTCCCAGCTGCTCTGAACTAGAGGTCAGTGCACACCCTGAAGCACAAGAATTTGTATTTCTTGCAAAGCTTTTAATCATTGCAGTGGTAACCCTAGTTGGTCTCCTTTTAATTTGTGAATTATTCACATGTAGTAGAAAAATCAAAATGTGTTGAATGAGTTTTTCATGATTAATGGTTTTGTCCAGAATTATTGCTAGTGAAGATGCAGTTGTAAGGGCGATATTTTATATTTTGGCTGACATATAAAAGCAAGGGAGAGCCAATTTTTTTTTTTATTTTATTTGAGAGTTCAGAATGTCTGTCTCTTTATTGGCTTTATTTTTAGGCATATAGACGAAGCAGATTGTAAATTGTGAGTAATTTGATTTTAATTAGTTCTACTAAAAGCTTTATTACTCTTTCCTGTTCTCTTTCCATGAAAGTGATAGCAAGGCAAATGTTTGTGATCCTCAGTGCTGTAAGAAGGTGCTGTTTTTCAGACCTTCTGGCACAGCTTGTCAGCATCTCTAAAATTCTTTGTAATCCCAAAAGCCTGCACTTCTGAAGTACTCAGCTCTGCCCAGAAAAGCTGTTACAAATGGTATCTGTGCCAGGGAGCGGGCTAAGGTTATTAAAGAATTTGCTGTTATGTTTATTTTAGCGAGTGGGTTGCTTCTTTGTAGGGGTTCCCCCCCAAGAAGCTTGTTAGATATAGATTAGCAGTATCTGTTATCTGTAAGGCTTTGAAGTTGTTCTTGCCCAAAAACGAAGGAACTGAAAAGAAACAGCCAAACAATCAAAAACTTGGAAAAAAAAGAAAAAGAAAAGCAAACCCAAAAAATCCCCGACCCGGTGTAAGAGTATCCGCTGCCTGTTCTGTGGCACCCTGAGGCAGATTTTTGTTGCTCTCCCAGCTGGTCGAAGCTCTGCTGATGGAGGGTGGGGGAGATTGTAAACCCTTCAGGCAGTACTGGGGGGTGCAGCCACTTGCTCCTCTCCTTCATCTACTTTCATAAGGTTAACATTTTGAAAATCATCCTTCATGGGACATCCTGCCTAAACCTCGCATCGCTGTTGTTTCATGCAGAAATTAATTTGCATTATACTAGAAGAAGAGGGTGCCAATTAATTCAGAAAGGAAATGGCTTTTAAAGTTGCGGGATGCGGTGATCCGTGCTGGTCAGTGGACTGGTTCAGCTGGCTCGTTGAAGCCTTCTCTGCTAAGGGCCTTCCAAGCAGCTGCCCTTTTCCTGGATCGTGCTGCGTTTCCTCAGTGTTGCCTCCATTGCTGCTGCACCACAGGGCAGGGACCGGGACCGTGCCCGGGAGCTGGCAGTGCTTGCTGGAGGGCACCGGCGGTGCCTTTCCCAGGGGGCAGGGACCAACATGCGGTTTTCTCTGAGCCTGCTGTGGCCCTCAGCTCTCCCTGCCCAAGATTTCCAGCCTGCCTTGAGGTTTTGTGCTATATTTGGGTTAACCAGCGGATGCTATCAGATGAGCCACTTGCTCCTCTCCTTCTGGGCTCGGTGGGAGAGCTGCTGCAAGGTCAGGAGTTACCTCGTTTGTCCCTGCTGCCCTGCACGGCGCTGGAACGTGCTCCCGAGGCAGCTCCGTGTCCCCGGTGAGCCGCGGCGGTGGGAGGTGGGAGGGACCCGCCCGCGGTGCTGCCCTGGGCCGGGCAGCGCGGAGGGGCTGCCACGCGATGCCTTCTGCTGGCCCTCCCGCACCTGGCCTGCCGCAGTCTGACTCTTCCCGTGCCTTTCTCAGGGAAGAGCTTGTCCGGGACACGTTTCCCTGTCCCAGTGATCTGTTGTGCGTCCCGACATTTGGATCTCCGTGATTGCTGTGGGAGTGTCACGAAGAGGGGCATTTGGCTTTCATTGCTGCTGCTGTTGTTTACTTGTAGTGGCAGCACAGCCAGTCTGTCTCTCTCTCACTGTTGTTGTTTGTCCCAGAAACTCAAAACTCATTTACTAATTTTTCTTTCCTCCTTTTTTTTTTTTTTCTGGAAAAGTCTTTGAAGCTCTTTTCTGGCCGGATCTCTGTCCCTGGGCTCATTCTTCCTAAACAGCACCAAAACCCACCCCCAGCTGACCACTTATGTGCCACGCACTTGGTTGCACAGCATGAAAATGCAGCTCAGCTGAGTGTGATGATGGCTTTAGAAAAACGAGGAGGGGGGAAAAAATTCCAAATGAGATTCTCTCAGGTAATCTCACAATGAACCAATACAAGTGCTAATTACTGCTCTGAGTGACAGGTGGAATTATCCAAGTGTAATGCTGCTTTCAGGTTGAAAAAAGAAAAAGGGCTATATTTACAAAAAATAAGTTATTTAACACTCAACAGGGTGCATCTTGGCTAGCATTGAAATGCACCTATTAAATTTTTAGTGCCAGATTATTATTCACAGCCAGGGTACAGAAGTTGTGGAGCAGCATAACCCAAGCAACAATTATTAATTAATCAGGTGTTGTAAGTGCCTAAAGAGAGCAGTAGGCAAATGATAAGAGCCTCCCTGGGATACAATATACTTTTTTCTTTTTTTTTTTTTTTTCCAGATTACGAATTAGTTAAAGCATGTATAATAATGTGATGTCCCCTTAGCAGATATTGCATCCATTATTCTTTCTACTCATATTAATAAACCCATTGATGAATACCCTCATTCTGTACGCTGTTCCCAAAAATGATTTGCAATTGTAAAACCTTTTAACTCTGCAACTGTTTGTACTGAAAGGCAACTTCGGGAGATACTGTAAATTATTTTGATAGATTTGAAAATGCTGTTTATATCCATTAGTTGCTACGGATGCCAAGGTGCTGTGATTTAACTGCCTCATTCTTCCTTACTGGAAGAGGATGTGTTAGATAAATTTTGAAGTTGGTAAAGATTGAGGAAAAACTTCCTGTAAGAAAAAAGCATGATGAACTATGTATGTAGTTTTAGTTTTCTACCAGGGTTATCAATTAAGTTTGCCTCTGGGAAGGGACTGGTGGGTCTCTGGAGCATCCTGCAGAACATGCAGTTATGGGAAGGGGAGAGATGCCATTCCCATGGGGGTGATGGAGGGGTGGGAAAGCCAAGCCAGGGCTGCCAGAGCGTGGCATACAAGGTGCATTATAAATGCCATCACCTGGCAGGATTATTTTTTGCAAAATGAATCAGATTTTTCAAGCTTCCCAGTCTTATTTTGAGTGAGAAACTATGTGTTAGAGCTTATTAGCACATCTTAAATGGTCATTTTTGGTGTCACACTGGCTCTGTATAGCTCATCATTTTCAGTGTAATTAGTTTGCTTTCTGAGAGCTCTAATGCATATGCATTTGAGCAGCTTGACCTCTCCATGCAATTTTCCTAATTTTCTTTCTTTTTTTTCCTTTTCTTTTCTTTTTTTTTTTTTTTTTACCACTGGATCAAGAGTATATGTAGGAGGACGGGGGAAAACCAGGACACTGAGGGAGGAAGTCCTGTTCCTGAAGAAAAAAGCAGTATCACTGCAAGGATATATTAAATAGCAGCAGCACTGCTGAGGCAGAACACGGTGCTATTACCACTCTTGCTGGGCACCGGTCGGGAGTTTATGACTGTGTGTCATCCCTGTGGTCTGCACAGCCCTGCACATTCCCCTTGCTGGAGAGTACACGAGTTTGCAGGCAAGGCATGAAATGATTCCACCAAGTAAAAAGATGCCTTTCCCCCCCCTCATCTTTTTGTGGCCACAGTTGTGAGGGAGCAGCTCCGGGTGGGGAGGGATAACTCCATAATTATCACAGAGCTGAAGACTCGTTTCTGCCTGACTTACCTATTAAAGTGGAACTTGGTGGTTAATTCCTTCCTAAAGAAGGGCTTCCTGGTGTTCTTCCTGGTACTAAGTCAGAATAATAGCTGCTGTTCAGCTGGTCTTCTGAAGGCATCACTTAGCTCATGGCATGGGGACTGAAAACTGGAGATGGAGCAGGGTTGGATATTTCTGCCCTATAGTTGCTGCTTTGGATGATGAACCCCTGCTGATGCACAGTTTTTGTTTTGCTTCCTCCCTGCAGCTCTGTTGGGGAACTTGGGTCCTTTGGTGCGTGTCACGACTTGGGAAGGCAAATGTGGACCTTTTGTGGTGCATTTCTTCAAGTATTTTCTTGTGATAGGTGAAATTTAGTTGGGAAACCTCCTGTGCTGAGCTGGAACCGGGCTGGGTGACACACTTGGTGTATAATAAGTCGATTTTTGGAGCCTTGTCATAAAGTGGATGGTATTTGGAGCTGAGGAACTGTGGTTGTTTCATAGCTGGGTATCCTGCGTGGGGGCCCTGGGAATGGCAATATGATCAATGGTCATATCTTCACCATTCAGCTGTCATTCTTGCTTTTCATTTGCAAATGAAGATGCGAGTAACCTGCTTTTTAACATATGGCCCATTAGCTACCTCCTGCTATTCAGATGCTAATGTAGTGGACCAGTGGTGATTTAGCACTCTGACTTGTATGGAAAGTAACAGATTGTTTATGCTGGTAATGACACTCATTTCCATATCAATTCCTCCTGCTAGACCAATGCCTTAAAATAAAAAACTTATGGCAGGACAGTACTTACCCACACTGATTAAAGGAAAAGCCTTGTGTTTGTCTTGGGTACTGCCTTGAATTTTTGAGGAACCAGACAAGGGGAGAAAAGGTTCTTGTAGATAAATCACGTATATAAGTCTTAGGGTGAGTTACAAAATCCCAGCAGGAGCAGTGGATGTGAGGAGTTCGAGGCTGAAAAAAAGAATGACTTTGAAGGATTAGTCAGAAAATACTGTTCTAGATTGCTAGCAGATAAGCGTCAGCAGGGGACTCTGGGGATCTATCTATTTTTAATATGAACAGAGTTCCGGCCTTCTGGCTTCCCTGGAGTGGCAGTGATTCCTACCAGTTGAGTATCCGAACAATTTCGATGAATTACTTGTTTTATAGCCATACCAGGAGCATCTGAGATCTTCCTGCTGTGCTTGATAGTCAACAAGAGCTTGCCATCAAAACACAAATAGTTGTTTTGTTTGGGTTTTTTAAAGGTTTGAATGAAGGGTGGTTTGTGCCCTTTGCTGGAGTTCTAGACATGAAGCTGGCAGTGTCAAGTGGCTTGTGAAGAACGCACTTGATGCTGCTCTTTGGGCAGAGACTGTCAGAGGAGAGGTTTTCAGAGTAGGTGCTTCAAAGAGGACAACATCAGTCCATCCAGCCCTTTCCCCTCTTGAACGCTGTGACATGAGAAGTTAGTGAAGGTGGTGAGCTCATGAATTAGTCAGGCTCATGTCAGCATGGCAGTGACAGATGGGACTGCTGGGACAGAGGGCACAGTCTGCCCGCAGAGCTGCACCAGGACTGCTGCTGGATGTCAGCACGTGGACTGTGCATTGCCAGCTCAGGTACAGCTCCCTTTCAAAACTTTGTTATACTTACTTGTTTGTTCAGTGTTTTTTTTCTTCTGACAAGATCAACATGTGGCAGGTCTCAGCCTGAGCACTTTTCTTGGATGGATGTTGAGTGTCCAAATGGGAAAGGGGAGCTGGGAAGAGTGTGAATGGAGCAGCAAGAATGATTGGGAGCTTGTGTGGACAAAGTGTTTGGTGATTGCTGTTTGTTTAGCTTGCAGAGGAGGTAGAAAGTAGACCTGGTGGCAGGTTCCTGCAGAGAGAAGGAGATGCCGCATTAAGCAGGATAAAGAGATACGGCCTGGAGTAGTAGCAAGAGACTGTCAAGTTACAAACTAGGAAACACATTCTGTTGGAAGGAGTAGGGACATATGGGAGCCCCTATGTTACATAGGTCCTTCAGGTACTTTGCATTAGGCTTGTGGACACTGCTGGTCCTTCCACGTCTATCTTACTCTATGTCTTTTTGTTATTTTAAGCATAGAAAGGAATACCACAAAGAAATGTGCATGTTTATTTTTAGGGAGATGGGCAATGGTGTGAGAACAGAGAGCTTTGCAGAATTTTGGTATTACAATTGCACTCTATTACACAGAAATGCTTCCAGCACCTGAGAAAAGGTGAGACACCAAACTGGAGGGGTGAGTTGGTAACAGACCAAGAAAGGATCCCGATGTTAACAGCAGTGAAAGAGGACTTGAGCTGGGGAGTGAGGCGCATCCCAGGTTTGCTCTGAGCAAACAGCCATGTAGTGTTTAGCAGCACTTCATGCACGAGACACCACGTGCTTGCTTGTGCACTGCAGGAAACTACTCATGTCTCAGTCAGTGAAGCTGGCAGCGGCGCGGGAGAATTCACCATTATTTAACAGCAATCAGTTGCAAATGAAGCAAAGAAGAAAACAGTAACAAAATGGGCCCTCCAAACGAGTGTGCAGCTCCGAGTGGAAGTGGTGGGCAGACCTGCTGCTGGGCAGGAGGTACGGCTAGGTGAGGTACAAGAGGCACAGGTTGTGGCTGCGACTTTCAAGTTCGATTAGTTTCCTGAAAATCCCAGGTTGCCTTTACTACAGGTTGATACTTATTACATTGTTTTTATGAAAAACATAGAAATTACATATGTCTATTCCAAATGTGATGGGCACATTATATTTTGAAATGAAAATGATCTAGAAGAGAAATAACAGAGAACAAATAGATACTACAGGACAGATATTACAATTATTGTAAATGCTGTGCAGCGCTTTTCCCTTTTCTTCCACATTTGGCTTCACAGCCATTTTCGGGAATGGAAGACAATTACTCAGGCTGAATGCTATTGTAAATAGAATAAAGACACTTGGTTATTAAAAAATCCAATAGACTACAGTTGAAATATCAATAAGCATTTGTCCTGTGGTATAATGACACATGGGTGTATTTTTGAAGACATGTACAGAAATGTACAGACATAGTATTGCAAAGGCCAGGAGCAGGTTTTATTTTGTTAAGCACTCCGAGATGTGCAGCATCCATCAGCAAGTTTTCTGTAGTAGAATATCTGATCATTTGTGGAGCTTGTAGAAGACTTTCCTCAAGGTACAGGACTGCATAACACAAATTTTTTGGACATTAGCACATTTTTGTTTTGAACGATACCTGGTGAGGAGCTGTCATGTCTGATCTGAAAGGTGTGAGACTGAAAGAGGTTGGGTATAAAACTCATCTTCATCGTGTGGTGTGGGGTGATGGTTGATGTGTGGACTGTAGGGCATGGGGGTTGCTTTAGCAAGTTGATGTGGTGCAGGGTGAAGAGTTGTAGATTCTTGCTTTATCTCCTCTTAAACAGGTGAATTTGAAATTGTTGTTTCCCAGAACTGGGAAAGGGCTTTATATAAAAAGTTCCATTAACTACAGCTAATTAGGTAAATATCCAACCTGCAAATGCTGATGCTGCCTTGCGCTATCAATTTTGAGGTCTAAAACAGAGGGGGGGAAGTAAATGCATTCCTTAGAAGGAGTTGCTGAATAAACGTAAGTCTTACTTACCAGAAGGAACTGAAAATTGATTAATTTTTTTCTAAGAAGTATTTTTCCACCCGTTAATATGCAGTTTTTATATGAGGAAAAAAATACAGCTAAGAATCTGGTTCTAGGAATATCTGGATGGCGCACTCTGTGGTAGCAGGATGATGGAGAAAGATTAATTAAGTAATTGTGCCAAAGAAGAAAAGGCGAATTGCACAATTTAATAAAAATGAAGATGAGTGATGAGAAAGTCCAAAATGACAGCATGAACAGCTGCAGGCTGCCATGGAGAGCTGGTGCTAACTTACAGCATGAACATGCAGTGAGGCGTCTCACCTGGGATTTACTCTGACAGCTTTCCCTTTCCTTCATCCCTGTCTCAACTCTGCTACTAAAAGCTTTCCCATAGTTCGACTTATCTCACCTTTCTGGAAGAAACCCTTAGCTGCAGTTCCTTGTGAAAAGTGGCCGATTATAAATAACTTAAAGATAAGAACTTCTAAACAACCTGGTACCATGGATGTCTCTGTTCTCGAGACACACAGGTTGTATGGTGGAAAATGTGCAGTAAAGAAGAGGAAGGCATTGGTATCTCAATGAGAAGGCACAGTCTGTGTGTAATGAAACCTGTGTATTCCATCGCCTTCTCTCCGCTCACTCCTCTGGAGCAGCCTGGCAGTAAGGACTCACCTTCATGTGCATTGTCCTCACTGGCAACTGTAGTAGCCAAATGTGATGCAAAAGTCACTTCAGTTTCAATAATCAGGCACTTGCAAGAGAGGAACTCTTGGACCTTGTTACAGGCCAATTTGTACATTTCTATGCACATTTAATGGGTTTACGTAGAAACACCTTCAAAAGAGTGCATTTCGGTTACTAGCTTGGACTTCTCTAATCCTTCTGCAGAAATTAGGAGTGAGGATGTTGTGTGTTCAGTCCTGTCAGATACTGAAGAAGAGATTAAATCAGGTTTAATAATCTCTGAATTGCCTTAGTGTCTTTGTGCCTCTGCATTGCTTGCCATGCTCCTCTCGGGCCGAGGCCAGATGCCCTGCTGTGGCTGAGCAGGGGGCAGGCTCATGGATTCGGAGCAGTCCCAGCCAGCAGGGCCACTTACAGCTCACACGTCTGCCTTTTCAGGGTCAAGAGAGGAACAAGATGAGTTACCCTTGGAGCTACTTTGGCTATTTAAGCTACAAACAGAGCTCCCAAAGTGATGCACAGCTCTTTATGCCTTCAAGTAAGTCCCTTCGACATTGTCGTGTGAGAGTTACAAGGGCTTTAATTTTTCTGTTAGCACAAGCAGCGCTGTACTTTTTTTCTCCTGCAGCATTGCTTTCCCTGCAGGAAAAATAATCTGCAGTAAAATCTAATCAGGACTATTCCAAGCACTGCGTGGACCAAAGGAACCCAAAAAAAATATCCAGCTTATGATTGCTGGTCGGAATCAGCGAAACTCAGAATGCCAATATGCTGATTTTTATCTTGGACATTAAGGAAACTGGGAAATGCTGCTAAAAAGCACTCTTCTCCAGCCATAATTTAGGCGCTGCATTTATTTCCACTGCAGCTGTGCATCCTGACTGGAGCTGTCTGGGAAGGGAGGCTCAAGGCTCACTATTTAGGGACCACGTTCTTCCGTATCAGCCAAGCTCAAAGGGACAGAGCTTTTTCTTTGTGCCAAAGGCATAACACCAACAAGCATCCAAACATGGCAATTTTTGTTCAGGAGCCAATACCAGGGTGGGTTGTTGGGCCCTTTGCCTTTGGACACTGGTTTGTGCTTGCCCAGTACTGGAAAACAGCGCGGTAATGGGTTAGTGAGATATTTTTAAGCCCATCGCATAGTGCACTTGGCAGGTGGTTTCCTGCTGTTACATGGGTTTTTATTCCTCAGCCTAACAGCTAATGTTAAGACTGCTGACCACATCTGAGAAGCAGTAAAAATGGAAAGACAAATATTTGACACAAAATATTAACCTGCTCTGCTATTGAAACCCTTTCCCAATACACATTTTCTAATTTTTGGGTTTTCCATGTCAGACTTTTGGTTTAGAGCTTGTTATGCTCCTTTTTTAGGAGCCAAGTATTTTCAGCTAAACCTGAACTATTATGTTTTTTTCCCTCTGTTTTACGAGAGTGCTTTTCCAGGATGAAAGGCTCGCTGGAAATTTTTCTTTTCATTCAAGTACCTATATTTTCTCGTAAATTAATACCTGCTGTAAGTTCCTTGCAGGTATTTATATAATCTCTATCAATGAAGGATTTTGGTATTTTTCCTGCTTTTAGCTTCATGCATGTAGATATTTCTGCCTGGGGATTAGAACAGATACGTGAAACTTGAAGGGAAGTTGAGGTTGAAGAGGAGTGCTCTCTTGGCAGAGGGTCTGCCAGGAGCCTGACCTTCTGTAGAGGCTTTTGCTCAGGAAAATTGACTATTCAGGTAAAGCCAGAGGTCACTCTCAGCTTGTGGAGCTTCCTTCAGGCTATAGCTTTTGGCCTCTTTGTTTTTAAACTCATTTTTCTAAAATGGAGCAAAACAGGCACATGGGAGAGCGGGCTGAGCACTGAGAAGGTTTGCCAGCAGCAGGACAGCCACATAAAACTGCGCATCCCGGCTGTTTGCTGTGGCACCACAGCATCCCTGGGCATCAGTGTAAATCCATTCAGTATGCTTCTGGCTTCCGAGCATTATAAAGTCGTCGGAAAATGAAGTGAAAAATGGTGCACTGATTTCTAGTAACTTTACTCTGCGGGAACCAATTTGGAAGCATTTGAGTGCACATTTGCAGGAGGATTTGAGCACGAGCGCCGCGAGGTCTCCAGCAGTACATTTCCTTTTAGAGACTGTAATTGGAGCCCTGAAATTTCTTTAAATGCTTTATTTTAGAAATAGCTGAGGGTTTGGAATGAAGTCATATAAAGTTATGGCAGCACTTTATGATTTTAGGAGACTTTTAGCCTGCCAAATTGGAGTGCCGGTATCGGTAGGCACGAGCCTCTTGCTGGCTGTGGCAGTAATCACGACTGCTCTAAATCACAGCTGTCGGCAGGAGCAGTGCAAAATGAGAATGCAGGGGTTTGTGACCTTTTCTGAACAGGACGATGAACGTGTCACTTAGGAAGTTTAACAAAACATCCCCTTAAGAAAGGGAGTTTCGTTGGTGACATTTTATGTGACCAGATATCATTAGTGAACTTGACTGCTTATGGCTCAGGGAAACTCACCATGTTCTACGTAGAACTGAATTTCCCAGATATTGGTGTTTTCCACCTTACATCTTCCTTTCTTATTTATGTAGGTGTGAGTGCAGGAAAGCAAGGCATAAAGATCTAGATGTTCATCAGTCTCTGCATCCCATTTTGTGATTCTTTTATGGGTACTACCTTTAACTGCTGGTTTCTTTTAACCACTGCTTTCTTTTTTTTGCTGATGGAAAATTATTATTTGCAGATCATTTTCCCGGATGTGTGCATTCCACCCAGTGCTGCAGGCTGAAACTCACTCTCAGGACTAGAATTGGTATCAGCTCCCTGGGAGGTAACAGGGTAGATCTCAGCACCAAAGAGTTCCTTCATGTCTGTGGGTAAACACAAAGTAAAACCTTCATATTCAACTGTCATTTATACTTCTAGCAATAATTTAAGGTCTTCATAAATTGACAACCCCTCTGTGGAACCAAATCTTTGTTAACAGCAAACGAATGAATGAAACACATCAGTCACATCCTTTGGTTGGGCTTCATGGGGAGCAGAATGGCAAAGAAAATGAAGTGAAGACCCAAGCTTATGTGTGAGCTCCCTCCCACAGGTGTATTTGTATCCAGAGGGAACTTTTTTCCCTACAGTACTGTCTTGGGGTGATTCTATGACCATACTGTATTCTCCATGGCGTGCTTGATATCTAGTGCACCTTTAAATTGCAAAGGGGGGAGAGAGAAGCCGAGAGAACTCTTCAAAGCGGCCAGCTTGACCTTGTAACTAGAATGNCAGTACCAGAAAACCAGAAAGCAAATCCAAGAGAAAGAATCAGCAACTGAAATATGTCTTCAATAAAGCAAAAAAGCAAAGACACCCTTTTAACTCAGACTGTCATTTTGACTCTATCTTTCTGCTTTTTAAATGTGTTCAGGTCTGTAATGACTTAACATGTGCAGCTATAAATCTGTCTCCGCACTGTACTTGGCTTTCCTTCTGTGCCGTGGCTTTTGCCAACTTGGTGCCTAGGTCCCTGTAGTTCTTATTCCACTGGTGTGTAGGGGAGTGTTTTCAGCGGGTTCAGAGCAGTAGCACAGTTTGAGGGCAGATCCTTCCAGTGCTCTCACGTGCATATGCCAGTTTGGATCACAGCCTGTCCTTGGAGCAAGTATCCTAAATTTCCTTTCCAGCGAGTAAATTCTAGTGCTCCACTTCAGGCGTGCACCAAATGCACTCTGAGGGATCCAAGAGTCTGAACCAGTCCTGCAGGCATGGCCAGTGCACACATGGAGACTGGCTGATGGGCTCACGAGCCACCCTGGACCTTCCCTCTAAAACTGTAGCTCTGGTAGTAGATGGTTTTGACCTATGGATCTGCTCCTCCTCTTGCATCAAATTACTTTCATGTGTGGGCATAATCTCTATTGTTCAGGTTGGTCTTCCCAGGTTCCTGTTGCTGTGCTTCCCTGCTATGTTGTCTGTTTAGCAGAATAAAAAGAATGGTGAGGAGAAAAATAAAGCTCAGCATCTGTCCTGCCTCACAAAAAAACTTCTGTTTTACAAGGAAAAATTGTCTGTGTGTGCTGTTAGAATTTTTTGGTATTATTTTAAATATAAATATAACAAAGCATTTAGAACCAGGCAAGGTTTTATCTGGAAGATCCTTCTCTCTCTCCCAGGTGGTGTTGGTCCAATGAGCTGTCACAGGGAAAGGAAACATCAACATTTTGTAACAAAAACTCTTCAGAACCTTTGTTCCAAGAAAATAATTAGGTTAATTTGACATTGTTGTCTTGATCCAGGATATATGCCCTGTGTCTGGCTGGCTGGCTGCAGCACTTGTAATTTGAGAGCACCAGAGTCATGATCCAGTTCACACATCCTCTTAGTGTTTATATACAGGGAGTTTTAAGTCATGTGGCTGAAATTTTTTTATTGATGAAAGTTTCTGCTGCGAGGGTTACCCACAGTGGAAGAAATCAAATCTGAATTACACTTGACATCTTTTAAGAGTAGCCAGGAGGGTGCCTCAACACATCATAATATTTCTGAAGTATTTTATTTCATGTCAGTGCTGTGGTTGATATTGTGTGCATGTCTTTTTTTTTCTTTTCCTTTGTACACACCACTTGCTTTGCTGGTCAAAATAAAAATGATAGAAATACATTTCTGTAGCCCAAGTGACTTCAGGAACTTGTAAAGCCATTGAAATTAAAAAAAGGAAGAAAAGCCTACTTGACTCTGACCTTCCCCCTCTTTGAGAAAAATAATAATCCTTTTTCTGTATGCATTGGATTTTGAATGAAAGCTAAGATACTTGTCCTTCAGGCTTTGGGTGTTGCATACTGGCGGGGAAGGTTCCCCCTTCTCCCAGGGGACATTTGGGAGTGAGTGACCCACTGCTTCCCATGGTGTTTTTCAAGGACTGTTCTGACTTTGAATTACCTGTTTATTTTGTCTAGAGGTCCCAGTGTTGGCCCAAGCCCCTTCCTATACCTCTGTTGCTTTCAGCAGAATTTAGGCTGTGTCAATTTTAATCTCTAACGACCTTGTGAAGTCATTCACGCATTAACTCTGCTCCTCCTCCAACATAAATCTCATGTCCAGCTTTGTGGGTAAGGAGGGAAGGAGCACAGTGCACTCATTTAAAATGAGCAGATGCCCTTGGGCTGAGGCTTTGGATCCTGGCCTGGTGCTGGGAAGTATTAGAGGAAGAAATTCCCAGTCCTTTTTTTGTGAGGGTGCAGTTGCACTGCTGGTTTGGGGATGTGCCTTCAGACACTGAGCCATCTGCCTACATCTGATGCAGGACCCTGCCTGGAGAGCATCACTCTCTTTAGGCCCTTGAAAAGGTCTTTGCATTCTTTGTTGTTGTTGTTCTTTACGTACTTCTTCCTTCTAGTAGCCTGTATCCTCAGTGTTTGTCAAATACAAACAGGGCAAGTTTTTCCTGACTCAAACCCCCAGTTGGTTATATTTATTCTAAAAATCTGGTGTACAAAGCGTAGGAGCCAGGACTGGTGGAGGGATGTTGATTCTGCTCTGCAGCTTGTCTTTAGACATTAAACAAGACTTCAGAGTTGGAAAGGAAATGCAGTATTTTAAAATTGTATGGAATGGCCAGTATTGAAAAAATAATTTGAAAATAATGAATCATCTCATGTGTATAAACAGAATAGCATTGAGTAAAATAAATAGAAATATAATTCAATTAATATACGTGTCTAAATATAATGACAGAGTTGAAACACAGCTGCTCTGTGCTTATTGAACAGACATGTTTTGACAGTATTGAAGTGAAAAAGCAGAAGCAATTATCCTGCATTTTTACCCATTACACTTTTGCTGAAAATTTTCTACTCTATTTAAATACTCCTATTTCGGTGAAAGGAGATTTTGCAGTATATACAGTCCTTACTGAAAAATAATCCAAAAACCCCAGTAGATTATTAGGCATTTTTGGCGTGTTAAAATTCCTGCCACAGATAAAATAAACCTGTGTAGGGTAACCAGTGAGACTCCACTGTTGTAAAACATGAATTACAATTATCATGGTACCAACAGTGTCTTCACAGGTTGCAACAAGTGTTACACCTAAATTAAGACTTAGCCGAATAGTTGTGTTTTGGAGACATCTGAATAGGGATCAAGATTCTCACCTGTCTCTTCATTACTGCTTTTAATTGCAGAAGAAGTTCCAAGTGTGTTGAGAAGCCCAGCCATTTCTCAGTAAGGAATGTAATCACAGAATCTCAGAATGATTTGTGTTGGAAGTCACCTTTAAAGATTATCTAGTCCAGCTCCTCTGCAATGAGCAGGGACATGATAGTGGCTCAGAGCCCTGCCCAATATGACCTTAGATGCTTCCAGAGATGGGGCATGCACCACCTCTCTGGGCAACCTGTGCCAGTGTTTTACTACNAAAAAAAAAAAAAAAAAAAAAAAAAAAAAAAAAAAAAAAAAAAAAAAAATTCCAGTCCAGCTGGTGCTGGTGCATCCCCTCAGCTGAGGGAGCTGGTGCTGGTGAGCTCTGGAAAAGGACAGCACGTAGCAGCACATAGCAGCTTCCCCTTCAGTTCTGAGTACAAAGCGATTTCTGAGCTCCAGGGGTTAAGCCTGGAAGTAATCTGACTGGCAGTCCCATAGTGAGCTGCCAGTGGGAAACCCTGCTATGCTAATGGGATCGAACTTTATCTTTCTTTTAAGCCTGACTTTCATGGGATCAGTTAATGATAGTGAGTTAGAAAACTGGTTGTTTTGCAAAGTCAATAAATGGTGCCAGTATTGCGTGGTTTTGTTACAAAACCTTTCATTAGTGCCCTGAGCAAACAACGCAACTTCCAGTCCTGATATTTATTGGCAGCCAGGACCCATGGATAACCCAGTATCTTCTCCTGTTAGCATATCAGAGGAATACATAAAAAGTGGGGAATATATGAAATTATGCTGGCAGAGTTTGATTAACCTGACTGGAGGCAGCTTTTGAATAGAGTATAATAAATTAAAGCTCTGGTCACATTCAGTGATATTTGCCTTTCATGGCTACTCGTTTTGGAAGGAACCATTGGAGGACTCCAGCATGCCAAGGAGTTTGTGTGCAAGCACCTTTCACACTGCAGATTTCCATGGCATAGCCGCCTGTGAGTTAAATCTGTATGCCCATGTATACAGTTCTGTTTTACTGATGAGAAACAAATACCACAGATAAGTGCATGCTGATGGTGCAGGCCAGGAGATGACACATCCATTGCCTCCTTTGTCTGGCAAGTCATTGCATCTGGTGATGTCAGGGTTGAGACCTATCCTGATCGGTATTACAAAAGGTCCTGTTGGGTGCATTACATGAAAAGTGGTATTTGAAGGCTACTTTTGAAGTCTTGAGGTCTTGATACTCTTAGTCCTTCCTAAATAGTACTGATAGTGCTGCATATTTGAAACCATGGCATATAAGCCTACAGGTATCATATCAAGTTGTTCAGTAGAGAAAAATCCACTATACCTGCAGTTAGGCTTTTGCCATCCCAGTCATTATGCATCCTGTTGTCATCCCTCTGCAGCCCTCAGGGGTTTGAATTCCTGTTTTGTTTAGTTTAATAGGTACATCATCCTGTGAATACTGTCACTTTTTGCGTGCTGGATGGTGATGTGCTCTGCGATATATATGAAAATGCTTCAATAGAAAGAAAAAAGTCTCTGTACATATGCATTAATTGCTGTCAGATCCTCATGATTTGGGCCAAGTCATTCCTGAACAGGCACACATTTGTTTGCTCTGCTTAGGCACTAGTGAGATGCTTTAGTATCTGTCATTAATAGCAAAGGAAAATAGTTGGTTTAACTGGGGGAGAAAGCAACAGTGGAGGATGAAGGTCCAAGAGCAGTTGCCAAATTTCTTTCAACCAAATTGGCTGCCAGTGTGTACTGTGAATGAAGAAAATTGAGAACGGCAGCTAAGGCTTAACTAATGCAATCCTATTTGGGGCTGCAAACAAAGGCTTTGGCCTCTGTCCACGGGATCTGACCTTTCCATTGTGGATTGAAAGTTAAAATGATGGCTGGATTCACTTTGACTAAGAAGGTACGAGGAGAGTGAGACAGAAACAGAAACCTTGGCCAGGTGTTGCTGAAAAAGTGCAATTTGTTCAATGCTGGGAAAGCAAAAAGATCTGTCTTCATCTGCAGGTGTCATTTAGAAGCAGACTGAACAAAATCCTTCAGGATTTCAGAGGGTGATGGTGTCCATCCAATGCCACTGGCATGCTGGGCTGTTTAAATAATCCTCAGCCCTGCCAGCCTTGGGAGTTATTAACCATTGTCACAACTTGCCTCCAGCTTTGTCTCTTGGGGCATCTTTTTCCCATTTGCAGTTATTCATATGAAGAGCTCTTGGGTCTCGTCCAGTATTAGCTCTTCATTCTCGCCTTTGTTGGATGCCCAGGGAAAGGCTCCCTAAGAGGGGCCTTTCATTGCTGCATTCACAGGCCAGTCTTGGCTGACTTGCTTGGAAATACACACACCAAATAAGCAAGCCCAGCTGTTTCCTTAGAGCAAGTGATAGTAAAATCACTACTGCTGCAGCAGAGATCTGATAAAACTAACGGGTGATCTGCAGCACACAGGTATGAGCATACACCTGCAAATGTGCTGGTACAGCCTCCTGGGGATGCTTGTGCAATCTCCAAACCTGCTGAGACCAGAGGGAAGGCTGGAACACCTTGGGGAGAGAGGTGGAAATAATTCTGTGGGCACGCCCTGGGTGGGCTGTGCTGTGTCTGTGCAGCTTGGGGTATCACATGCACAGTAACATCAGAGCTGCTCTGGCTGGCCTCGCTTCTGCTGCTGGGTCTGAAACAGCAGCATAGCTGAGAAACAATATAGGGGTTGGCTTTAGCAAAATATCTATGGTTTTTGAGTGCTTTTCTACTCCAGTGTTTTGGGGTTTTTTTACAAGACTAAGAAAGTCAGAAAATGTGGAGTTGTTTTAGAGTATTGCTCATAAAAATTGTTTTAACAGTCTTATAACTGTAAACACAAAAGCAATTAATAGCAGGTATCTCTGTTAGAGCCTTGCTCTAGCCAAAGCCTAAAATGGTCAAATGCAATGGCAATTAAAATATTAAAGCTAGCTTTCTTTTGTTCTTTTCTTTAACCTTTCAGTGAGATTTTACATAGTCCACTACTGTCCTGTTCACTGGATGTCTTTTAATGCTGTGTATGTGAGGTTTTGGGGAGGTGCAGGCAGTCAATACTTCACTTTTCTATCAATAATGCTTGAGAAAGTGGTTTCCTTATCTAGTGACAGGAGACTGCTACTTAATGGCACTTAAGTTGCCAAGAACCTCCCTGGCTTGTTAGGGATGAGCTGCCAGGCCATGAGGAGTTGGCTCCTTGCTGGAGGAGGTCCTTCTGTGGATCTGCCTGTGCTGGGGTGGATGTTCCCAGGCTGTGTGATGAGCTCCATGGCATGGCTGGGTAGCAGCTGGGAAGGCATCTCCATCAACACAAAGAATTAGGGAAGAAGAATTTCCCTGTATGCGGCGATAGAGTAGCTACCAGTAAACAAAAATTATAAATAGGAGACATCCTGCTTGTAGTGAAAATCCATCTGCATATTCAGCAGCACAGCATTGTGTTCAGAGAGGATGAAACATCTCCTTTCTCTGAATTTTTTGCCCTAAAATACACCATTTACATCGGCTTTCCACCATGCTGAGCTTCACAGCCATGGGGGGTACCTCTGGCAGCCTGTAGAGCCCCATGGCATTTCTGCAGAAACAGCATGGAAGACAATTTCAGTTTTGTGGGAGAGGTGACCAGCAGCTCAATTTGACTCAATTGAACACTCTCTGACTCAGCAGGCTGTTCTTCCCTGCTGGCCCTGCCACACTGGGGGACTCGCCTTGAGAAGAAACCACTGAGGCACTGCAGCTCTGCAATGTGATCTCAGTAGGGTTGGGTTTTGGGGAGTTTCTCTTCTTTTTTTTCAAAGAAAACTAACATTTTCCAGTGGGAAAACATACTCTTTTTCTGTCCAGAATGTTTTCCTTTAAAAATCAAAACAGAAGCAAAACGCAATCTGTTCTGACAGGAGCGGGGAGGGAGGGAGGAAGTATTGGCTGGCTGTATGTGTGCTATTTTTGGTTTAACTCATGGAAGACAAGTTACTTGGAGTCTCCTTGGAATGCCTGCACATCATAGGAGTCTCCCTGGTAGAAGAACAAGTGGATGGCAGACCCTGAGCACCCGTTCAGGGTGGAGGCAATGGATAGAGAGATGAAAGCAAGAGCAAACACTCCTGGGTCCTTGCTCAAGGAGGAGGGAAGAGCAGTGGGGAAGGCTTCTTCAAAACGTATCTGAACTCTTTCTGAGGAAAAGAGGCAAGGCTTTACTTCAAACAGAGTAGTTATGGGTTGCTGCTTTTTTTTTTTTCCAATTGCAGTTTCTTTTGAAATTTCTTGGCAGTTTTAGAACTTTAAGAATTAAAAGTGTAAAAATCTTCAGGCTTACATTTTCTTCTTTTTCCTCAGTGTTTTCCATTCTTCATTTTCCCAGAGATAAAATTCAGGAATGTTAATAGTGATAAGAATAAAATAACCGCAAAAAACAAAACCAGTATTTGATTTTTTTTTTTTCATATTGAAAACCACATAAAATGCCTTTTAGGCCCCCTTTCATACTAAGATATGATTTCAATAAACTACTCAGCAGTTCTTAGCTCTCCCTCAAAAGATCTTACTTTCCACGACATCACTGTATTTAGAAATAGCATAAGATCGTATTGCATTCAGTGTTTCCTGATGGGTCTTGGAAATGAGATGTTTGTTTAACAGTACCACACTTCCTCTGCTAATTGCTTGGGTTTTTTTTCCCCTGTATGACTGAAGATCTGGGTTTTAAATGGCTGGTAAATACACACATGCACGTGCACACACAGACACTGGCAGACCAATCTGCTTGCTACAAACACACTTTTTTAATGCCTTTTTTTTTTTTTTTTTAGTTGTTTGAAAAATCATGTAAGCATAACAGGGATAATTAGCTTTGACTATGAGCAAATCTGGCAATAAAACACATTAGCTACAGCTTTAAATCAACATCTCAGCCTGCAGCCTTAACTCGTAGTCCTGGTAAAATCTAATTAAAACTGAAATGATCATCTAGGCATTTGATTTTAATTGCATGTGCGTGTGTATGTTTGGCTCTTTGGCCTGCACAACCGATTTTCTTGAAGTAGCCAGGTTTGCTGAGAGCTGCTTTGAAGCTGATGCCATAATCACAGGGAAAAGACACAAAAACTTAACAGACGCAGGTCAAAGCTTTCTGATGGGTGTTCTGAAAAAACAGTCCTATAGGTAGCATGTATGAGTTGTGTTATTAGATGCTGCCTAAGAACATTAGTTATGCATTGCAAGGAAAATATGGCAGAAACTTGAGCTGAAATGTACAATAACAGAGCTTCAGCTTTCCTGTACCCTTGAAAGAAGAGCTCTGCGTCGACTCCAGCCATGAAAACACATTTGTAATGGAGATTAAATCTGTTCACGTGGGGAATTTGTGGGGAATTACAGATGCATGTTACATTCACATTTTGACTTCCTCAGCAATGATTTCACCTTGTAGACCAGCCTTCCACCTCTGGAATAGCCCATGGAGGTCAGGCACGGGAGGCACCAGACCTACTCCTGCCATTTGGAAAACTTGCTGGGCATCTGTCGGCAGCCCCTGTGCCCAATGCCTTTGGAAGAGCACCTAAGGACGACACCTAAGCGCTCCCCTCCTGGAAATGTGTGTGTTCCCACTGATCTGTTCTGACTGGGAATGTCACCTCGGCTCTCCAACAATAGTACCAAGAGAACAAATAAAAATAATGCAAATTGTCTTGTGTATTTCAGGAAGAGCTCTTTAGTTGCTCTTTAATTTGTGATCAGGGGACCCTTCTGGGAGCATGATGCATCCTTGGGAACCTTGGAAGTCTCCTGGGGTGTTCCTGGACACCCTGAAGACAGTGTAGGCTTAAATAGCCTCTGTGGCTGGGATTTATGCAAAATGCAGCTTAAAATTGAAAGCAAGGACATGGCTACTTTGATGGGACATCACTGGATTTAAGTGAGGCTAAAGTTGAAGTGTGTTGCTCCCATTTTATTTCCCAGTGCTACCCAAAATAAGCAGAAGGTTTCCATGTGCTTCAAAAAAACAATGATGCAGTATTTTAATACGGGGTGTCTACGATGGGAGAGTGCACCCTGAATTGTGCAAGGTGACAAGGTCGAGGCAGTTCTGCAAAATGCGCAACACCCCTTGGATGTAATGGCCACAGTGGTTGAAGAGAAGGGTTTTTTTGCAGAGTCTCACTGATAGTAGTTTATAAGTGTGTGGGAGCTGCTGTGCTGCAAGATGCAGTGTGAGCGGAGTATTTGGGAAGGGCCGGAGCTCTGGGCTGTGCTCCTGCTGCACAGAGGTTGTGCTGTGGTAGCAACCCTAACACTGAGTGCAAGGTGGTTTTTCTTAGGTGTGGTGAGTGTTGGTTTGTTAGTTTAGTTTTTGATTCATACAGGGCACTTCGTTACGTTATTTATTCAGACAAATTGACAAATTTTAGAAATTTCTGAGGCATCCATAGGGTGTGGTGCTTCTAGCTGAGGATGTGGGGGCTTTTGCCACTCACTGACTTCATTGTGGGCTCCAACCAAGATGATCCAGCTTTAGGTCTGCTGGTGAATGGGAGACCAGCACAACTGTCTTGTTTGGCCAAGCCAAATGGGTCTGGCCTGTTTTTGCAAGCCATAGTTTTGAGCTTGGACCGTGGGCCTCTTTTCTTGACTGAAGGTAGGGAAGTTCAGTCTAAATTAAGGGATGAGATAAGGTTGGGTAGGGGATGTGCTGGGCTCAGCCCTGGAGTTGGTGTTCGGTGCTGCAGAACAGGAGTTTTAAGAAGGATGGGTATGGGGAGAGGGTTTGCTTTAGAGTTAATTTACCAGGGCAGACTGTTCAGAGCATTTCAGCTGGTGGTGCACGGCATTCCCCAAAGACATGGCAACTCATTGCCTAAAGTCAGCTCCAGCATGAATGCTAATGATTAATGCCTGGAGATCCCAGTGGTCTTGGAAGCAATATAGTTAAGTAAAAGGCAATGGGTTGGATAAAAGGTCTTAAATCAGACTAATGTCGGCAAATGTCACTTGAAAGAGAGGGATTTCGGAGGGGAAAAAAAGAAAGAAAAAAGGAAGAGTAATTTAAGAATAAATTCAAAGGAGGGGAAGCAGACATTCCCACAAACTAATAAAATCTCTGCAAATGAGAAAATCAGCCTGCTCAGATTGAAATTTAATCACAGAAAGGATTTCATTGTAACAAGGAGAAATATAATTACCGCTCAAGAAAGGAGAGGGCTTTCTGCCTCTCAGCTGGCATGCGGCTGTAGGAGCATGGTGCTGAGCAGGAGAGATGGTGTCAGGAAGGGAAAGAAGGCCCAGAACAGTTGTCCTACCAGTAACAAATACAATCCCTGCAGGAAACTGAGCCAGATTCGTTAGAGAGGCAGCTGTGGATGTTGCATGTGTAAGTACCCTGGAAGCATTGCTCTAGGAAGGAGCATCCACATTCCCCAGTGGTGCAGGGCCGTCTGGGAATGCTCCTCGTGGGTCTTCGTGGTGTTGCTCTTCCACCCAAGCTCCTACCGAGGCATGACTTGGGAGGCACTTGGGCCGCTGGAAATGCCCATGGAGATGTGCCACAGCTGTAGTTACACTTCAGGCTCATTTAAGGCCCTCCGAAAGGTCAGTAAAACAGAAATGAAGTGTGATATAAATACAGAAGTGTTTCTGTGGCCAAAAAAGAAAGTTATCAATGTGGACACCTTGTATAGCATTTTGAAAATGAGCAGGTGTTGATATTTTTGTTTTAAGAAAAAAAAGATGATAAAAATCCCACCTGTTGTTTGTAGTGCAGCAGCACGAATCCTTCCAGGAGCGGGCTGACCATGCCGTTGGACTCTTAGCTTTATTTAGAAACAATTACAGCCTCCTCAGAGCTCAAAATATGTCCATAGTTTCTCTTTAACAAGTCAATATTTTCTCTGTTATTCCCCTGCTGAATAGGCTGTTGTTTCCTTCTTTGTTTTGTTATAGATGCAATTCAAGCTGGGTTGGTTTGATTGATATGTTCTGTTTCTTTTCTCTATTTATGGCATTGAGCTCCTGGAGTCTCCACTGACTTCATTAGAGTATTTTAGAAAATAAGTATCCTCAGCATTATTTTCTTTCCTTGGCCTAGTGGGGGAAGAAAAAAAGTACAATAGAAAAGTACATACTTTAAAATATAAAACCATACAGGTAGTTTGGGCATACAGTGGAGTGGGGAATGATACCAACAATATTTTTAAAGTTCCCCTTCAGCATTCTATCAACTACAAGGTTTTTAAAAGAAATTAAGATTAACATATTTGACCGCTTTTGACCACATTTGAAATTGCTGCTGAAGTGCTTGGTGGGCAAAACTCATGCTGCCGCTTTAATTTGCTTTTTAAAAATTTTTTTGCATCCACCACTTTCCTGCTGAATTTTAGAAATATTGTTTGCTTCATCTCAGATGCTCTCGTGGCTGATCTCAACAGGAGGAGGGGATGCATTTCAAGTGGCAGGGAGGAGAATTAGCATGTGGCTGTGCCAGCCACCTGACATAGTGCAAGATAAGAAATTAATTACAACCATTGCTGTCAAAATGTATGTGGTCCCACACTGATGAGTGCTCTGGGTCCTTCCCTGAATGTGGTGGGCCACCAGTGGATTGCTTGAAGAAAGTCCCATTAACTTTTAAAATGGGAAGTTTAACGGGAACAGATGTCTTTGTGTCAGCACTGGAAGAGTTATTAAGATTAGGTGAAAGAAAAAAAAAATTAAACTCTTTAATTGGCCAGAATATGCAGTGCTATGTCTCCAGCTCTCCGTGCCAGCAGAGGCGTTTGGCTAGTGGGAATTAAACAAAGAATTGTGCAAACATAGGGAAGTGTTGCTGAAATCATTCAGCAGTCCTTTTATTTGTCCTGTTGGGGTTTTTTTTTGCTACTTTAGGATTAATTTGTAAATTTGCTCTTGATAATCATTTATAAAATAACCATAACCCTGGAATATTTCAGGTTGCATCAAGATAGTGGTTTAAACATTTTGAGCCCGGTAAAATGAAGAGTCAATCAGAATAGAAATACAACTCCTGTAGTATTTCATATTGCTTTGAAAAGGCTAGTTCCAGGGAATTAAAAAAGAGAATTGAGTCCCTGGTCTTCTACATTCATGCCTAGTGCTGCTCTCAGTGAGCTGTACGTCTAGGAACTCTCTGAGAACGTAAATAGTTGATTTTTTTTTTTTTCAATCTGTGAAAATACTGTCTTTTTTCTTAATTAACTCAACTATTAAACAAAGAGCAGTGAAACATGCTTTTATGGTGTGTATTTTTACAGCAAAGTATTTAAAGTGGCCCGTTGGATAATTTCATGCTGCATTAAGTTCAGTAAGATCTTTCCATATGCATCATTTTTACTGCTTCCTATATCTTTGGCCATAAGCTTTTTAATTGCCATGTGAAGAAATATAAAACGAAATTCAATAAGAAATACATTTTTGGTTGTTTGGCTCCATCTCATGCAGTGGTTTTCAGATGATGGAGTGAACTGTGGTTGTATGTTTTGTTTGGAAATCACTGGGTCGCCTTTAGAGCACTGCTCTTGGCTCACCAAAGGCTTCAAAAGCAGCTGCCACAAGAAGAGGAGAGGTTTTATTAGGGCAGAAGGTTCAACCTCTGGAATGGAAGAGTGCTGGTAATTCCAGTGCTCAGAGCCATTTGTTAAATCTCTAGGATTTGGGAATGAGCATCCCAGTGGCACACACGGGAATGGCATCCCAAGGGAACACACGGCTTAGGGGTTGTCTCACCCACCTCATTTCTGTCTGGGTCTCGCACCTGTAACCCAGACAAGTTTGTCTTAGCCCACAATGTTTTTTGGCTTTCAAACGCAAAAAATATCAGCGGTATCGAAATTACGGTCTTTTTCTAACAAAGCTTTCCTCAAGACCAGCGTGGTTGGGTTTTGAGGAAGCGGCACTTCCAGCAAAGGAAAAAGAAAGTGTTTTGCCAAAAAAGGATTCCTGGCATGGTCTAATTCAGAGCTGCAGACTTAAGCTGGGCAGGCCTGGGACACTTTCCTTGGAGGTGGTTTTGAGACTAGATCACTCCATAGATACTTAAAATTACATTTCTAATGCTCACATTCATGGGGCCTTTATGAATGGAAATACTATGCTCATGAATTGAACAAAGGGTAAACTAAAAAATGGAAGCTGATGTCATATGTTTTAGAGAGAAAAAGGAGAATAAAAGATGAACTGAAGACTTGGTTTCTGCCAGGTCTGAGCTCCATGTCTCCTTATTCCCATTTCCATGACTCTCTGAGTGCCTGTGAGTGAAAGCCCTTCCCAGAGAGCTGCTGCCTGATGGGCCAAAGAGAGATGCCCTGAGATTCACCCATGTGTGTTTTAGGGTGGATTATGGCTCTGGCTTGGTGTTTCAAATAGCTTCCACACCATTCTTGAGATTTCTAACTTGATACTTTTAAATTATTTTTAAATATATCAATTTTTAAATGGTAGCTATTCCAATGATTATTAATTCATCTGGTGTTTTAAATCAGTCCTACGGTACTGAAATTTACCTGTGTATCACTGTTAAACACTACCTATTTGTTAAGCCAAGATGATGTTGTATCTGGAAAGACTTTCCTTTCTGTGAAATTTGGTGTGGCAGATCAAACATACTTCTGACATCCAAATTTAACCTGTATCTTGAATATGCAAGGATGTACTATGGCTTTCGATCCTGCAAATGGTCTGATGTGTCCTAGGAATCCACCTGTGAGGACGGGTCTTTTTCCAAGTCAGAAGGAGGGGAGCAAGCCTCACACGGTCAGCAGTGGTCCTTGGGAGTGGGTTTTGCAGGTGAGGATGCAGGCAGACAGCTCCCCTGTTGCCTGATAGTGTTTTTAATTGTATGATAGCAAAGAGCTCCCATCTTAGCAGTGTGTTTGCTAACTGGCTGAGCTGATGAAAAAAGCAGCCTGGAAAGGCCAGATCCTCCCCAGGCTGAAACTGATCCTAGTTTGGTGTTAAATCTAGGCTTTAGCTGCTGAAAGATTATATAAAACTAGGGTTTTCTTATAGCTTTGCATTTTCTTTGCTATCTGTGAAAGAGTTTTGTCAGACACTCTGACCAAAAGGCTTGGGGGCTGTATGGAGTACGTGCATTTATTTGAGCCCTCTGTGCTCTGAGGCTTAACCCAGTCGTAGAGGACTATAGGGCTGCTCCAACACTGTCCCCTTCTCATCCTCAAATGCAGGTTAGAGGGGAACTTGTGGCACAAGTTGTGGTTTGTCTTCCATGCTGAATATTCAAAATGCGGGGTGGGGGGGATGAGGTAAAAGCCCAGCTGTTTGAAACTTGGAGGATTGAGCTTGGAGGTCTTCACCTGCAGCATGGGAAAGGAAGACTACACTGTGACGGGGGGACTGGAGGTGGATCATTGTGCTCACTCTGGATTTTGGCACTTCCCTTTTGCATGGCTCAAAGGGCCGTGGACTCTGTGTACACCCCAGGAATATAAATCTCTACTGCTGGCTTTGTCTTAGGATAATTATTGCAGTGTTTGGTTATAGACTGTCTGGGGATGGACAGACACTGTTCTATTTCCTCCTAGTGGGTTTATTCTTTGGTTTTTTGTTCATTCTTTAAATTCTCGTTCGAGTAGGTGGAATATTCCTTATTTTCTTTCATTATAAGGTAAACACAATTACCATGATATATCCTCTCCAATTTCTGTTATGACTGTGCTTTGAAACTATAACCTGTTTTTAGCTGAAAATCCTTAGAGGAAGTCTAAGGAGCCAGAAAATGCTTTAGTGGGAAAGCGATATGTTTAAATAAACCTTACAGAGATAGTGCTCAACCAGTAGATGAAAATATGAAGTCTGAGGATTGTTGGGCAGAGGAGTAGCTTTGAATCTCTCATTCCTTTCTATCCAAGGTAACCTGATTATCACTGTAATCTCTTTTGTTCTGTCACTTTGAAAAGACAGTATCATCTGTCATTCTGTGGGAAAAAAACCCCCGACAAATAATCGTAGGCAAAAGCAAATATTCTTTATTTAAGCATTGGTTTAAAAATGAGAGTAATATTCATATAGCTGGAAGCGTACTTTATATATACTTTTATATGTGTGTGCATATATATATATTTAAAAAAAAAAAAAAGAAGGCACTGCCTCTTTCGAACCGAATACATGGCACAAGGTTTGTGCTTCATGTAGTTTCTACAGGAGATATCTGGGTTGTTGGGACATTACCTATTAAATGCTTTATTTTCTTAGCAGATGATCTTCTGCAAAGGGGCACTGGCACTGCCTGAGCATGTCTAAGCATGTGTGTGCCAGCATATACATTTATCATCTGGGAAGGAACTTCAGCCATGTGCAGGACTAAACCCTTGACAAGCACTCAGGAAATAGGAGGTATTTTGTTCCACCAGCTAAGGTGCTTATGAAAATAAGATTCAGTTGGGTTAAATAATAAATGAGAGGAGTTCAATTATTTTTTGGTTTGTTGGTCCACTGTGCGAAAACTACCCCTAAGTCAGTAATAGTAATATGCTGTGGTAGCACAGTGAACAGGTTGGGTTAACTAAGGATTTCTGTCCTCAACATGACCAAAACCAGCACCGAGTGCCTCTCCCGTAACCAAGGGCTGCATTAGCTGGGCAGCAGATGCACACAGATACACAGATTACTGTCCTCTCTGAACATCCAGCCGCTGCCAGGCCTCTCCTGATCCTCCTGAGCATCCCTGGGAGCTGGATGAAGTTTTGGGGGCTGGTGAGGCGTTGGGTTCTGGCTGCTCATGAGGGTGCCCGATTCAGGAGCGCGGGTTTTGGCTGACGTGGGCACAGCTGCTGCCCTTGCTGGCAGGCAGGGAGGACACCTGTGTGCCCCTCTGAATGAAGGCAGCCTTCACTTGGGGGGGACGCTGCCGGGGCTGCTGCAGCAGCCGTGCCCTGCGCGGAAGCACGAAGAAAAGGCCGATGCTCTGTGCCACGCGTGCTCGGGCGCATACTAAGGAAGCACCAGGGGAGGAATAAAAGGCACTGGCTCGTTGGCTGGCCTCGCTGCTATTCAGAGCCTGCCTGAATTAGCAAGGCTGGTGTAAACCATTCTGCACGCCACAGTAATATGGTAATACTGGAAATACAGGAAGGGAAATCCTGGCCCTGTTAAATTCGTGGGAGCTTTTTGTGATGAGATCAGTGGAGCTTTCATCTCGTCTGTTTAGTGTTTGGTAGAAGAAGTAGTTCCTCAGCATCTGAAACTGATTTTGTTTAAGTAAGAGTGTTATTTGTTTAAGAATGCGTGATGAAAAAACCTGTGACTTTCCAGTCTGAAGCAAAACTGGGACGGTTTCTTCTTGGTATTTCACTGCAGTTACAGCTGCTGTGAACTCCTCTGGGCGATGCCTGTCAGAGGGAGCTGGAGCACCTGGGAAAGACTTTGAAAATCAGTCAGGGCTCCCCTCTGCTCTCTCCTGCTGCCGTTTCCCCATGGCTGGAGGAGCCTTATCCTGTTGGCAAAGGTTCAGTGGCACAGGCCTGCTGATGTCCAGACGCGATTCGAGCGCCAGCTCCTGTGGCCACATTCACCCCGAGTGGTTTCAGCTCTGCTCCTCGTGCTGGCCATACATTTGCCCTTGCAGTCTCAGCACACACAGCAAAATCTTCCAGCTGTGGCTGTCTCTCACTAACACTGTCTGAATCTGTTTTATTCTGTTAATGGAGAGACATTTCCCATCAGACATTTTAAATAAGAATTTAGTGTGAGTGATGTCTAGTGATCTCTTAGTAATTTCTTCAAACGCTTAATCATAGCTGTGTCCCTGAATATCTTCTCCATCTCAGCCACAAGACTTCCAAGCTGTGACAACTGCTTCAAGATAAGAGTGGTGTGTATAGAATTTTTGTATTTCTTTTTATAAGAAAATAATTATATATGTTTGCCTTACGCTTTGTTCCCTGTACTTTCCTACCTAGTGCAATTGGACCTGCAAGTGAACCACTAGACCTCTAAAACCTTTTTTAGATGTTATCTGTTTTTCAAGTCATTACTGTTCTTTCTTTGCATCGCCTCAACAGAACCAAAGCATAACAGAGAGCGATAGTAATCATAATTAAACAAAATCTAACTTACAGAAGCTTAAAAACCAAAGGATACTGTTCCTCGGGGACAAGGGATTATAACTGGTTCCGTTTCGCCTTGGTGGTCGCTGTCGCTGGAGGTCTCTGTAGGCTGCAGATAACAGTGTCACAAATTTTGCTGGCAGGTGTTGATCTCTCAAGACAGAAAACAAGCTCTCTCTGCCCACCTTTGAGCCTCTGTAGTCCGGAAAATGGCTTTCAGCAACACTGCGGTGAAACTTTCTTGCTTCATTCAAGCCTGAGCTTCCTGCCAAGCCGACTGCCTAAATGTTTGGATGACTGACTCGAGGGAATGAAATAGCACGGAAAAATAATTTTTAAAATTAAATATAAATATATATATATTTTGACCTGACTGTATTTTTTTTGCCTTGCTTAGCCATACAGCAATTTCACAGGGTATTTCAGCAAATTAATTCTTCAGTCCTAATGGTGTGCATGGATGTGTGAAGGCATTTGCCTGTTTGTAATGATATACACCAGTTACACTTATTTTCTGAAGGAATCCTCCTTACTTTGGAGGGTTTCTTGCCCTCTAGTTCTTACTCCCAGTCCACAGAATTTGGATTTGGCTGTTCTTTGTGTCTTCCCTGAGGTGGACTCACTCTTGGACTAAGTGGGATGTGTTATTTCTGGTTTCTGTTTAAAGAAGAGCAAAACCAAAAAAGTTGTCTTTCCCAACATCATTGCACTTTAGCCAAATATTTGCATTGCAATTTGTGATGAATTATAAATGAATCAACAATGTGCCATAAATTTAATATTCAAAAATATCCTACATGTCACATTACCTTAACTTCCCCCTTTATTCCTAAAGCGTAGGCAGACTGCTAAGATTGGCAGATGCAGAGTGTGAACGAGGTAGTTTCTGAGTCAGTGGGTACAGCTTGAATTCTTTCATGAGGAATGGTGTCCCTCATTTTAAGCTGTCAAAACAGCACTTGATGGAGGCTGCAGTTGCACAAGCACTGTGTGATGTGGAGAGTAGCGTGAGTATTCGAACTGCAGACAGAGCTGTGTTTTCCTGCAGGACTGGCTCTTCAACCAGGGATCACCTCCCTCCTCCCTCACCTGTGGGCTTGCATTAATGAGATGGCCTGCCTAGTTTGGGTGGCCCCATCCAAGAAGGATGGAGGTAATCTGGTCCAGCCTGGCCCACAGTGAGGCCGACATGGGCTTTGCTCAGGGTCCTGCTGATCGCTGTGATGAAGGCAGAGCTGGGGATGTGTCCAGGTCAAAATGACTCCTCAGAGGGCATAACAGACACATCATCACTACGTTGTGCTGAATAATTTCCTGACAGAAATGAGCCTGGTTTTTATGCTCTGTCATAAATGATTGATGGCTTTAGGGTTTTTGGCCAAGGTGTGCAGTGGGGACCATTGGGCTGCTCCCAGACCTTGCACTGCTGTTACTAATAAGCAAAGGCAGGTCATGAGCTCCAGTGCAGCTCACCAAGGTCATGCTCAGGTAGTGAAATGTTTAGAGTGTCTGTGCAATTAAAAACGAGCTAAAGACAGAAATCCTGTACTGCTAATTCCAGTCTGCTGGAATACCCCAGTGATCAGTGCTGGGCTTTCTGAACAGTCTCAGATGATGAACTGCTGATCATGTCTTTTCTAACCTCTCCATAGATCGTTCTTTGTTTACCTAAACAATTCAGCTTCTTTTTAGTATATTGTAAGCACAATCTAAGGGAAGTAAAGCAGTGTGTTTTCTGCTTTGTTTTTCAATGCCATTAAGTGAAAGGCTGAAACTGAGCTTTAGACTTTGCCCCAGGAAACAGGAAGCTCAGAAACTCTAAATACTGATACTTTTTCTGTTATACAAGTCCATAACTGACATGATTTTCAAGGTTTGAAAGTTGTCACAAGTTTTGCTGTGTACTTGGGGAGCAGGAAAATGAAACTTTTTTTAAGGGGTGCTGGGCTAGCACTGACATCACCTGAAAGATTGCGATGTAGGAGCCTGCTCTGAAGTGGAAGTGTCCTGGTACTGCTCCATAGCAGAGTAGACCTCTGTGTTCCCATGTCCATTTTTTCCTTGGGAATGACACCAGACTGATTAACTCATTCTCATAATTAATCAAAACTATGTTTTGCTGGCCTTGTCTGAGCTGAATCCCAGCGTAACATTTCCACAGGTCCTATTATGTTACTGTGGAAGGATTAAAGCTCACTTAATTGCCCATTTTGTTACCACAGCAGCTGTACTAATTTTACCATCTTGTGTCATCCACAAGATCTGCTTTTTGTTCTCAGATACCTGGAAGTCCCAAAAGTTCACATTTTTTAGGTGCAGTCATTCTTGACCTTAAATTTCCATGCCTGTATGAAACCTATACCTCAACAGCTTTTAACCTGGGAAGTGTAACTTAGAGCAAGTCTAAAGTCAGAGGGCTTTGAAGGGGTGCTCCAGATAAACACCAGCTAACAGGCATAGCAGATACTGATGATTCAAAGGAATCTGCCAACAAGGATCTTTTTGCTGCTGTTACTGCCAGAGCAGCCCTGTACATCACTCTGAAGGACTCTTGGTGACTTTCAGGCAATTTGTGTTATAAGTGAATAGATTTTCCTGACTGAATAGAGTGATAAATGCTCAATATTCAGAGTTACAAGGAAGCAAACTGTTAGATACATAGAAACTGTTGGATATGTGAAGAGGGTGCTGTAGGAATATTCAGGATGGTGAAGAAAATGGAAAATTGAAGGGGGAAAGAAGGATAAACTAACAGAGACCTTATTTTTTTTATATATATTGTTTTCTAGAAATGTACAATTTTGCCATACAGCTTTTAGAGTTCTTGACAGACATATGTGCAGCCATGAAATCAGCAGACAGGCAGCTTTGAACTGTGCAGTGGATGCACAAAGAATATTGATTCATCCAAGCTTTCACTAACCTTGGTAATAAAATACTTCAGAGTCCAGAATTTCAAATGGCCAAAGTGTTCTTCAACCTTGTCTGCACTGTACTAATGACAAACTGGCTTTTGTTCAACAAAAGGCACCAGGACTTCTCTTTCCAACAACCTTTTTTATTAAAAAGATATGAACGTAGTAGCGATCTTCCTTCATTGTGGTGAGCTTTGAGGTCTCTCCTGTGTCCCTGTTCTGTCTAATGCTGTTTGTTTGGTTATCTGGGGTCCTTGGAGGGTAATTCTTGGGAAAAAAAAATGCTAAAAACCCCATCTGGAACACTAATGTAACTTGTTGCTGTTTTTCTTCTCCATTATAGCAGCTATTATAGGAATTAGCTATCACTTAGATGAATTTTTTTACATACAGAAGAAAGAGTTCTTTTCATTAAATCCCTCCAAGAAGAGACAATCATCATCACAGGGCATTTCTGTGGGGTTTGTTCATGCCCTTGACATTGCACCTCACAGATGCAGTGATACCGTGAGAAAGGCATTTTTTCCTGAAGCAGTGTAGGAATTTCCCTCTTCCAGGTTTTAGGCTGGTACCCCATGCTTCTCATGCAAGGTGTGCACTCAGCTTTAGATCCAGCAGAGCAGAAAGCGGTAACTGACTACACTTTTTTAGGTCAGAAATATTCTGTGCTTCCACCCAGCCTTTCAATATTGACTGAAGGAATTGTGGGTTTTACAGCAGAAACACACAGAAATGGTGATTTGTTCCATTCCTCTGCTTCACATGAAGAATTGGTAAGTGCTTCAAGTAAACTTTTAGTTGTCAGCCAGCTCTGTGGCAGGAGGTTTTATCCAGGTTACCGGGATGTATTTCAGTGTCAGAAGGGGATTGGGAAGATGGGGGAATGCAGTGGTGGTTAAAGCATTGCAAAATTTCCTGCCTCAAATTTTCTCCTGCCACTGCTACCAGTGATCCTTACCCAGTCTTGCATCTCTATGAGGGCTTGTTTTGGAGTGGTTGCCATGCTGTGCCACATTTGCAACATTCTGTTGTGTTTCTCTCTCCTTGGGTTGAGGTTGGATAGGGAAAACAGTCCTTGTTTTCTGGAGAGCCGGTGCACAGGAGTGTGGCTGGGTGGTGGTGATGAGTACCTTCACCTTGGCAGCAGAAGTGAGCAAATGTCTTCGTAGTTGTCACATTTCCTGAGCCTCTGTCTTTGGATTTCCCTGCCAGATGTTTCCGATTCAATCCATATTGGTTTCCATTACCACCTTGAAAATTGACTTGAGGTGGAAATTAATATTGCAATTATATTGTTAACTTTTGCATAAATTAGTGTCATTTTCTCTTAAATATCCTGCCATTTTGGACAGGTGTAGTTTGTCAAAAAATAATAGTAGCTGTTTGAAAGCATTGTTTCTGAGTTCAGGGAAGGGCTTGTTTTTGTGTCCTCTGAGATGCCTGGCTCCCAAAGCAACATGCTGCTGTTGAGGCAAAAATCTGAGGAATTCCAGGCAGCGCCTGGCAGGAGCAGCCCTTGGCCTGGGCATCCTGAGCTGCCCCTCACATCTGCGCTCCTGTGGCTGTCCCGGGCAGGGAAGGAGCAGCAGAGGTTGAGTGGAGGCTGCAGAAAGCAGAGGCACAGCTTCATGTGGAGTCCTTGTTCATGGGAGCCTAATGCCAGTACACAAGAGTTAAATGGAGCTCTGTAAAATCCTTAACACGGCACTTGATGTTCTCTTTAGGAATCACGAAGCATGTAACGTCCTTATGTTCTCCGAAGAGTTTATTTGGCAGCCTGTTAGCTTCTCACTGTGACATGACTGAAGGGGGAATAACCAAAATAACAAGGTGCGGGGAAAGGAGGCAGCAGTCACCAAACTGGAGTAACAGCTTCATAGCACAGAACCTTTGAACCTGTGACTCTTCTTCCCTTCCCCTGGATGGGTAGCAGGCCTTGATGTCCTTGAAGACAGCATTGTGCTGGTCAAGTGGTGATAGGGACTCAAGTAATTTTGCCTAAGGTTCCCAGTCACTGCTGGATTCCACTGTGTGAGGATGAGCCAGTCCATGTAGTCCAATGCAGGGTTTGCTCATTCACTTTGGTCTTCTGCAATTATCCAGATTTTAGGCCCAGAAGTATCTTTGCAGCTAACCCAGGAGCATCATGAAGTTGCAATATGAATAGTTCCATCAGTGGGAAAGGAGCTCTGTGCTGTGGGTGAAGATGGCTGCTTATGAAGAGGCTGTAGGTAATCAGGGTAGGAAAATGAAAGAAAGGAATGAACAAAGTAAAGGATTAGCGTATTCAAGTCGCTGGTAGATTAATGGGGCACAGTGCATACCTTTGGGTCGTCACTTCTTTGATTTAAAAAACAAACCAGCTTCCAGCTCATCTGTAATACTACTTTTCATACAGATACCTTTAATCCTAGAGTTTCCATTTTCAGGGCAAACAAAGATGTGTTTATTTTCCTTATAAGCCCTTTTTCCTATCCTCCATGCAGTATTTTTGAAGCTAATGACTGAGATAGACAGGAGGAGTACATGTGCAAATGGCAGCTTGTCAAAGGCAGCCTGGAGCCACAGGCTGGGCACCCCCAGCATCCCGGGGGGCATCTCTGCTTGGTTCCTTGGTTCCAGCGTGGTCCCTGCACCTCCAGACAGGGAGTCACTGGTGTGTGGGCTACCCCAGGCTGTACACTCTTGGACACGCACACACACACTCACACACACACATGTATGTATTTGTTTTACTAAAAAAGTGACTGCTTTGCTACCACTGTAACAATTTTCCCCACAGGTGAGCATCTCACCACATCTGAGCAGTCCCACCCACCACACTTATTAACTTCCACGTTGTCAATCTACTGGAGTTCCTTTCAGAACCACTCCATTTGGGAAAAGGTGTTGCATTACAGAAAACCAAGAGAGCAGGCCATGCAGTGGAAGCAATGCTATAATGTGAAAGGCTGGCACATGTTTTGTAGAGGAATTCCAGAGAGAAGAAATCTGTGGGAAACCTTGCAGTCCTTCCCCCTAATCCTCCCACTGTTCCTCTTTATTTTAAATGTTTTTGCTTCCTCTCAGTTTGCTGTGGATTTGGACTGGGACAACTTTTCCCTTCTTGTCCCATTATCCATGACACAGCATAGTGTCTTGGATTTTCCAGCTGTAGACCTGGAAGGTCCATGCAAAACATGGGAAAGGATGACATCCCTCTTTTGTAAGTCTTTTTTGTGTCACCTCGGGTTTTCAAAGTCTGCATCTTTTCATGTTTCCTTTTTTAAAAAAATCCCTGAAATTACCGCAGTGACTTAGTGTCTGTGTGTCTAAATGTACGTGTGTGTGTGTCTTGGGGTGATTTTATGATAATACTGTATTCCCCTATCGTCTGATTTATGCCCAGAAAAGGATCCTGGAGCTTTGAGCTGGGTCCGGAGGAGGGGTGGGAGCTGGAGGAACTCTGGAGCGGGGTGTGTTTCGGCACTCACTCCCCCGTGTGCTCAGCTACCTTGGTTTTCGTTAGCTGGGGCAAGTTTTCCCGGGACTGCAGTAGCAATCCTCCGGTGTCCTCTGTGGCTTCTTCTGGAGCTGTTCGGCTTCGGTCCAGTCCGAGAACCAGACCATGGGTGGGAGCCGGACGCCGCAGACCGACAGGGAGGCTGCGGGACACCGCATCCCGGCTCCGGACCTTGGGAGGAGCCGAGCCAGCTGAAGAAAGAACTCTAAATCCACCAGCTTTCTCCACAGTGAGGAGGTTCAATATTTAACACTTACTAAATTTTTCCCATGCCCCGCGGGCACTTTGTTTGTTAAATAAATACTTTTTTTCACTTTCATCCAAGAAATTCCTTTTGTATCGGTGGGGAGGGAGTGCCGCAACCTGTTATCTTTAGAGGAAACGTTCGTGCCAGAGCGTTTCCTCCTAAAATTGTCTCCAAACTGAGACAGTGTGTAAAAATATGAGTATGCATAGAACCTGCCCAGTCAAAATAGTTCCCCAACACTGCTGAAAAAAGTGAGAGATGAGCTGTGTCTGAATTTTGCAATATTTAAGAATTCTATACATTATATTATTATATACATATATTATATACATTATATTATTGTATTATTACATTGTATTATATACACCTGTTATTCCAGACAGAAATCTCGGATTCATTACTGGAAAAACAAACACCCAGCCATAATCTCTGCAAATACTTAGGTTTGCAGTAATAATGTTTACAGCACAATAATTAACCAGCCCAATTCCCCCCCACTCAATTATTTTATACAGTGCCTCAGCTGATTTAATCAGCTCCCTTTCTAACAAGTCCATCCTTTTTAAAACAAATGGATTTCCAGTAGGATCAGATTTTCTTTCCAACTCTTTTTATTGCTGTTTTCTTTAGAGATGATTTAATTGCTATAAAACTGGTCTTCGTACTTGCCATTCTTGATTATATTGCTATTTAACAAGCTGTATTAAATGCGTGAAAAAATCAAATCAGAAAATTGAGCACTAGACAGTAACAAGGAAAACTTTTTTTTTTTTTTACTTCAGTACTGTTGCCACTGATGGGAAGTGTGTGTAATCAAGTTATTTTTGAATTATCTTCAAGCTGGGAGGAAAAGAAAACTTGGGATAATGGATGATTTGAAAGTAACTGCACGGAAACTGCCCAGAAATCCCACAAAAAATGATGGCTCATAAGTTGATCTTGTACAGCTCAGTCTCTGCCTCCTCAGCTGAACCATTTCCTTTACCTTGTATGTGTAACAGGAACATGTTCATCTGGAGCCTGTCACAGTGTGGGGCTTCCCAGGTATTTTGAATGGATTTAGTGCTGGGGAAGGGGTCTTTCCTTGTCTGATCTTGCCAAATCTTCCCCAGACAGAGCAGTTCTGGGTACTGTGCAGCAGATTCAACCCGTGGTGGGCACAGGGGCTGCTGGGCAGCTGCTGGGGCAAGTTTTGGGTGGTTTCATGATCCTAACGAGTTGCTGTAACTCCACAAAGAGCTGTGGCACATGGCTGCAGTACTGTTCTCCAGGGAGGGGAGCCCTCTCAAACCGCAGCACATCCCCTAGAATGGAAATCAGGTGCCTCTGAGGTCCATAAATGAACGTGATCCTGATGTGCTTCATCCTGATGTGGCTGAAGGCAGTGGTGAAGCTCTCGGGGCTTCCTTGGTACCTGGTCAGGGCTGGAGAACCCCAGCCTCTTTGGGCAGCTGCTAAATATCAATAGTCCTGTCTGCTATCATGGTCCTTGTTGTGATTCCTGCTTTCTTTTCTGCAAGGGTAAAGGCCTGGCAGGAGAGGCTGGGGCCTGAGCCTTGCAGACCCCTCTCCTGTGGGAAACAGGAGCAAATCCCACATGCCAGGTGGAATGCAGGTGCAGAGGAGATGGACAGTGTGCGGCAAAAGTGTTGTTCTCCATCAGAAATGTGAGTGGCACCGTTGGGATGTAATAACTTGCTCACAAGGAAAAGTTTCTTTCTAATGTCCATCATTTAATGGTTGGCTTATGCCCTTGAAGTGAGATGTCTTATATCTGTAATACAGCCACGGTAATTTCATTCTAAAAGTACCCTATTTGATTAAGAAGCAGCCATGAAGGCAAATATCAAATCTCCAGGTGGAAACTTGGCCTGGCAGGAGAGGATGAGAAGTTGCCATTAAGCAAGGCCGGGCCGGGGCGTCCCCTCCGACCAGGGACACAGTGCGGCACGGCCCATTTGTCACAGCAGGGATATAAATTTGTTTTCTAGCACTGACATGTATTTGTCCTTTCCTTTATTGCAGCAATAATTCCTTAAAATACCATTAGAAAAAAGACAAAAGGAAGTGTCGAGAGAATGAAACTTTGATCTTAATTTTGTCCTAACCTTTACAAAATGGATTAAATAACTACTGCAAGTAACACCAGCAGCCTTTCTCACCTGAGTGTTGATGGCTCATCAAGGTGCTTGTAGAAGGGGAAAGCTCTTCACCTTGTGCTAGTCCTTAGTACATGAAATGTCGGGTGCATTTAAAGAACAAAAAAAGATGATATGGTGTGGTAGAAAAGCACGGAGATGTTAAACAAGTCTTGTTGAACTGGAGATCTCTCTGCCACCAAGGTGGGTTTTTTTGCACTTGAGAATTTTTATGCTGCTCTATGAAATACTGAAATGCTCTTGTGTGATGGTCCAGCATCAGATTGTCAGAGAAAGTGGAGGAAGGAAGGTGTTTTCCATCAGAGATGAAGAATTGCTTTTCCCAAGGGTTTATGGCAAAGCCATGTGCCTGGCAGTGTGCTGGCACCTGGTACAGAGCTCTAGGCAGGAGCCTGGCATTTAGAGAGCTTGTGCTGGTGGTTTTATGGAGCAACTTGTGGCTGTGAAACTGTGCCCCTGAAGCAGTTGGACACAGTTTAAGCAAAGTGAGAACAATTACACAGTATGGAAATAGCCTGGCTAAGGTGATTTTATCCCAGCACACCTGGAGGATGTTTTTGCTCTTCCAGCTAATTGGAGATGATCAAATTCAGGCAGGTGGTGGAAGGGTACAAGAACAAGGTGGTTGTTTCTTGGAGTGAACTCCCTTGGGTAAACTGGTGCCTTTTAAAATAAGATAAAACATTTACATCCTGTGCGTCTGTCCTAGTGATTCACAGGTTCCTCTTGTGGTGTGTCTTCTGTCCCATCTGATCTGTGGAGTGGGGAACAAAGGGAGGAGGTAGGATGCTGTGTTGGGAAGTTAACTGTTATATTTATGTTTTCTGAAGCTACATAGGGGTGAAATCAGGCTGATACCTGCTGAATTGCTCCAAAAGGACTGGCTTCTTCCTGCATTCCTAGACTGGTGAGTCCTTGGCTGTATGATCTGCTCCCAGCCTTGTGTTTGTGGTCTTGGTGCCATTTTCATCCTGGAAGAAGCAACACAGTGCTTCTGGCCCTGTTAAATGGCTACAGCACATTCTGCTGTAATAAACTGGGGTGATGAACTAGTGGTGGAGAAGCTGATATAGCTGCCTTTGCAGGAGAAGAAAGAAGAATTGGTGTTTTTGGTTCTCTTATTTTTGTTCTTTTTAAAGGAAGGAAGTGAAATACAAATACAATAGAAATTTGAAATACAAACACAGTATACAAAGAGAGAATGTGTGTTTGTTCAGCAGCTTTTTTAGTTCTTCTCTGCAGTGTTTACCCCCCACAAGCAGCCTGTCCCAGGCTGTGAGCGTGCTGACCGAGGCTGCTTTAGTAGCAGGAGACAAGAGGCTTGAGACAGAAGTGCATCATGTTGTTTTTAATAGATAAAAGTGGGAGGTCCAGTCGGAAACAGCTGGGAAAGAGCATTTTGTGCATTTGTAAAAGTCCTTGGACAAAACAGCCTGTACCTGGACAGAGAGCAGAGGCAGCAGTGCTGGGGGTGGCCTTGGGGGACTGCTGGGGGTGCAGCAGCTCCAGATCAGGCTCTGGTTTCTCAGCCCTCCTTCAAGATGCTCCCAGGGATTTCTCTGACTCCTTCGCATTAGAGTCTCTGTGCATAGTTTAACTGCTCTAAGCATTTTCTGGATAAAAAGTCAAGCTCTGTCTATGATCCTCTAAATCATTAAAAATGGGTCACTGGGCAGTTTAGCAGGAGAACAAACTGGAATCTCCCCCTTCTCTGTATGTCATCATTCATCTTCACCTGCTTGCCTTCAGAAAAAAGGGCTCCGAGTAGCCCACTGAGCTGTTACTGCTGTTTTGCTGAAACCTGCTGTGTATGGGCACTCAGACACGTGCCACCATGCTGCAGGAGAGGCAAAGGCACACATAATGCTCATACAGCTTCTGTTCAGGATTCACCAGCATAAAAACCACAACGGACGATATTTGGAAGCCCTCTATCACTGTGGTGTTCACCCAGTAAGAAGCTGTTTTATTGTTGGCACACAGAAACTGGCAGACTGTAGGCTGTGATGAAAAATAAATTTAATTAATAAATAATTTATTCAAACAAAGGTGCAAAGTGAAGGGAGTGGGCAGAGAGGTAGGGATTTAGGGATGGGTTTCTTCAGCCTAGTGACTTGCTGGTGAGTTTCGTGCTGTGGATGTTATGTTGTACTGAAATGAGTAAAAGTACGACTCAGTGGTGCCTTCAAAGTGCTGTTCAGACATTTTCCCCAATCTTGTAATGGACGGTTGGTTGGCAGCAGCCATGTGCAGAGGTGTGGGGATGTGGTCATACAGATCTCGCCGAGGAAATGGCTTCTCAGTGGAGCACCTGCAGCGGGCACAGTGGTTGAGGCTCCTTCCCCATCTCCCTATCTCAACCTGGGAAAGCAGTGTAGTCTTCCAGGGGTGAAGAGCTGTGAGAGGGGAGCAGGAGGAGGTTGGAATCTGCTGTGATGCTTTTGCCAAAAGTGGGGAATTGGTCCCGAATGTGGGAAGGCACCGGTCCAGCCACCTCTTCAAGGGAAGCTGGCTTGTCTGTGTGCAGTGAGTGGGGGGAGCCACATTATCCTCACAGGAGTAGGCACAACCCATCGCTGGAATCAATCACTTGCTTATGGTGGTGACAGCTTTAAGCCCAAGTTCATTTAAACACCACTGAAATCTTTGACATGTTTTAAAACACAGTGAAGAGCACGTTCATAGAAGAAAATTCCACAAGGAGTCATTAAATGCAGAGAAACAACCTGTGGCTCAGGAGGTTCTGCTCCGTGAGCAGCTGGGGACTGGGGGAGGATTCTGAGAAATATGGAGAGATGAATGATGGTACCTGCTCCAAACACATCCGTGGTGGACCTTCATCACAACCGGATGAAGCCAGCTCAGGTTTTCCGTGTGCCCTCTTGCTGCCTTTTGGGCTGGTTTTGGAGCTCTGTGTTCCTCAGACTCACCTCCACACTCCTGAATTCCCCCCCAAAAACCCTTCTTTCAGCAGATTCCTTACCTGTTACCAGGGCAGTGTTTAGAGCAGCTAAACATCTCAAGTGCCTTGTCTGGGAGACTTAGGGTGATAATTACAGCAGTGCTTTCCAGCCTGCTGCTGCTCTTCCTTGGATTGCTGGAAAATGGGGAACAGGGCTTGTGCCAGCCGAGAAGGAATCCTGGAAATCCATGGAAATTCATTGATCTGGTGTCTATTATTTCTTTGCCTTGTTAGTGAGTCCTTGCTGATGGGTGTGGCTACCTGCCTTGTAAAAACCTCCAGGTAGGGATGAGGTTGCCCAGCAATTGTAGGTTGTATTTATTTTTACCTTCTGTGCTGAAAAAAAAAAAAAGGCATCATTATGTGACGTAATTTAATAATCATGAAGATCCTGTGTGTTGATTTATTAAATGATGGGGAAGGGTGGTGGGATGTTATCTTTTGGGATTAAAAACAAAAAAAAGGAGCCAACTTATTTCTCCCATGCTACAATTATGGATGAAGCAGCACAAAACATCCAGCTCAAAAGACAGACACAGAGGTCATGGCTGGTAATCACAGTGACATCAGGATGAATTTTTCTAGACCAGCTGTGAAATTGTGCAGTAAATTACGTTGCATGTGATGTATTATTCCCTGGTTTAGTAAATAAGCGTCGTGACGGAGGCCCAATGAGGCAACTGCAGGGAGCTGCGCTGGACTTGGGCAGCAAAGTGCTCCAGGAGATGTTGCTGAGGGCTCTTGTGCTCACACAGCTGCAGTTGTCCTCTTTGCTGCCTTTTCCTTTGATCATCTCATCAGTTGGGCACTTTCCTCCTCTCTTCCCAGCTTATTTGAAGTCTGTTGTGTCTTAAGGCCCTGCATTGCCCGTTTCTGCAGGCAAGCAAGGGCTGCCTGACACCATGTGCTGCCCTGTGTGCAGCTGTCTCATGGTCAGTGCATGGAGGATGCTTCACTCTCTGATCCCCTCATCTGCCCATGGCATGGCCGATCCCTGCCCAGAACCACTCTCTGATCCCCTCATCTGCCCATGGCATGGCCGATCCCTGCCCAGAACCACTCTCTGATCCCCTCATCTGCCCCTGGCATGGCTGATCCCTGCCCAGACCCACTCTCTGATCCCTGCCCAGAGCCACTCTCTGATCCCCTCATCTGCCCATGGCATGGCCGATCCCTGCTCAGAACTGTGGGGTACTGGTAGTGCTTGGTGCAGGCAGTTTGTTTTTGCCCTGGCTGTTCTGGGCAGACAGAGCTGCTGCTCCTGGCCATGTCTGAGGCTGGATGCTAGGATTATCTTCATTTTATAACCTGAGAAGCAGAGTAAGTCTCAAAGAAATTGAACTGAGGCCATCAGGGTCTGGCCTTTGGATAAAAATAAGACAGTTTGTTGTGAAAGCAATAATGCAATGAGAACATCCAAAGGCTCAGCTCATGTGTGAAGCTATGGAGTGCATCAGGTGGAAGCTGTTTCCATAGCTGCCAATGCCTGTATCTGTTACCCAAATTAGCACTCAGCAGAAGACTTCCTCCCTCACTGTGCTCAGTGATACCTTCTTTCTACCTGGAGGGGATGAGTGAGCAATCACCTGTCTGAACCAGGTACGTGTTGCTGTGGGAATAATCACTCTGTGCATCACCTCCCTGGCCATAGGTGCTCTCCAGGAGCTGAGGAATGATATTACAGTATCTTCAAGAGGTTTAATGACAGCATTAAAAATATGATCAATATTCGGTTAACTTAAAATTTCAGTATTCAGCGGTAGTTTTTGATTACATGTAGCAGCTCTCTTCCCTGCAGTAGCTGTTAGGATCATTGGCCATGGCATCTTCATGGTATGGCACTGAAATCTTAGGCTGTAGTTTCTTCTCCAAATCCTATTTTCACTGAGACGTCCCCATAAGCAATGAAAATAAATGTACTCACATGTTTATTTGGAGGCTTCTTTAGTAAGGAGGTGTTTAATAAGCACCTACCAATGGAAACAAATTAAGTTCCTTGAGTCACAGCTGGAGTTGCAACTTTTTGTCCCTTGATTATCAAGGAATATAGTCTGCATGGAAGAATTCAGAGCCTACAAAGACATCTGGTTGCTAAATAATATAATTAAATACAGCATAATTGGGACCCACTCCCATGTTCCTAATGAGCAGAAAGTAGAGTTTGGGTGAGGGAAATGCATTAGCTGGTAGAGGGAAGGAAGAAGGGAAGAAAAAGAAAAGCTATGGGAGGAAGCCAGAGAGAAGGAGCAAAGGGAAGGGAGGAGAGTGCAAAAGAGAGGAGATGAGGTGCCCTGTGCTCACCCAGGGACTGCTTGCTGCCAGAAGCAGATGATGGTGGTGGTGGAGGTAGCTGGTGATAAACAGCTAAGGGACCAAGTGGTCCCTCAGAACTGAGAGGACACTGTCTCGTAGAGCAGCTAGCTGTGTTGCTCAAAGTTGAGAGGCTCTTTTTCTCCCTAAGTGACTGTATAAAGGGCATTTTTCTTCCTAAGTGACTGGCTGCTTCTTTTTACTCCATAACTAATTTAGACAGCGGGAAGCCAACTTAACAACTCTGTGCACAGTTCCTGCATTTAGTTATGGGAAACAAACTGCTCATAAGAGCAGCCAGGTGGAAGCCAGTTAGCTGGGCTGGGCTGACCTGCTCTTCACAAGCCACAGTGTTGGAGCAACCACTTGGGGAGCTCCAGAAGGGCTTTTCCACTCCTTCCAGTGGAGGACCAGCATGGAGGTAGTGATACCTTTAGCTCTCATCTCCTGATGGTATCTTTCCCCATGGGATTTACCCCCTTTGCTCCATGACAAAGCCAGCGTGGTATTTGGGAGGGGATTCCTGTGGGGTCTCATCCCCAGGGCTTGGCTGTGTGAATATGCTGGCTATGCTGTGTGATAGATGATGCTTTTGCTACCTGAGCTTTGCTTTCTCTCACTTGGCAGCTGCAGAGCGTACAGTGAGGTGCTTTTCTTTCTTGGAATTCATCTGAATTATGGTTTTCAAGAAGTATTCAGAAGTGGTTCCTTTTTGGCTTTATGTTTGCGCACTGTTCAGCGATAAGGGGAAATCTCTTAAGATTTGGAGGAATCTTCAGGCCAAGGGTATTCTTCCAGCTCCATTGTAGACCTGGGTTGTTTTGGAAGAAAAACATGTTTGGGAGACCCTGGCAAGGCAGACTGTCCTGAGGATAATTTTTCAGGCGCGATGTGGAGAATCTCTGCTGAGATAATAACCCCACACGTATTTGCCTGCGAGCCTGTCACTGCCTGTTTGATCCTCGTTGTCTCCAGTATTGTACCCAGCAGGAATTAAAGCCAGCAGTAACTTACCTTGCTGTGGCAGTGGCACGCCCCTGATGATCCCAAAGAGGCAGTGCTCGCTGCCAAAGGACGGTGCCTCACGTTGCTGTGATGCCTTAGGATTTTAGCTTTTATATTTTCATATATTTGTAATCCTGCAATTCTTTGGTGTATGCCTCTGAGCTCCATGTAGAGTGTTAGCAACTGCTTTTCCCATTTTGGTCAGACACAACAATTGCTCTCTAGGCCTGAGAATCAAGGACAGCTCACTGTCTCAGGCCCTGAGAAATGGAAACAAAAGTGAGTTGGGGGGGCGCAAACTAAGAGAATGGGACTGCACTGCCTGAAGCTGAAATTGGACAATTAACCTCTGATACGCAAATGGACAAAACTTATATCTGTCCGAAAAACGCGTGACTGTCGTCCATCCTGGGTGCAGTCTCTGCGAGACTCCTGCACAGCCCAAGGTGTGCCCTGTGAAGGCCTTTCAATAAATCCCTGCCCTTTTTCCTTTAACTCTGTCCAGCCTCCCTTCCAGGTCAGCCTCTACAAGGCATCAGCTGTGGAGAGTGAAGCATGGAGAGGCCACCACTCAGGGCTGCTGCGGGAGATGCAGCACGGCAGGGATTGCTCATCTGTTTTCTTTACCTTCCACAGACAAATCACAGTGGAGAAAAGCATGAATGTGGGTTGGTCTTATTCCCTTACTGCACTGCACCTCCTAAAAACATTCTGTGTTTTTGTTATTCCTCACCTCTCTGTTGGGAAACCACTGTGGGGTTAAGTGTTCTACCAGCTGGGAGGAAAGGTTGGGTGAGGTGACAGTGCCAGAACAAGGACTCTGGTTTTATGCAAAACAGGCAATAACTGTCCTTGTCTTTTATACATCACTGCATGAACTTTTCATCTACTCTGCTCCAAGGAAGATTTTCCCATCTAATACTCTGTTACTAAATGTATTGTCGGTGCAACCTGAAATTATATATTTCCTTACTTACTATATGTTATTGTAATTTTGTAATATTGTAATACTGGTTGCATGTAGTGCTCTGCTGTTTCATGGGCTTAGCATTGACAAATGTGTTCTCTTGCAACAGCAGTGTGCAGGTATCACATACAGAAATCTTCATTGTGAAACTCCCCTGTGCACTTCCAGTAGGAAACGCAAAATGGCATCCAGTTATCATCCAAAGCATCTCATAGAGGGTGTTTTGAGTTTTGTCTGCTTCTTGAGCTAGTACGAGATGGAAAGGTTCACAAGGTCATCCTCTTTTCTTGTATACCTATGTGATTTTTGAGCTGGTCAGACTGATGTAGGAGCAAGCAGAGGTGTCTGTGTTTACCTTGCTCAAAAAATAGCCCCACTCCCAGATAGCATCCTATCATTCCTGGCTGCCACATTCCTCACTGCTGTGAGTTCCTGGAATGTTGCTGGTTCCCAAGAGGAACAAACCTGAGAAATCAAGAAATTGAAGCTCTTCTTATATATCTTTCATTGCACAGACCACAAACTGAATAAATTCCCAATTAGTATATTACTGCATTGAAACCTTTGTGTGAGGAACTGATTTATTTGGTGCTTAAACGTGCAGAGCAGTAGCATATGTGAAAACACATGCAGGAAATGTAAGGTGCAGGTTTTGTGTTGGTTTATTTATTTTTCTTTAATGGGGTTAGTTGCCCTCATAATGGAGAACATTCATTTACGTGGTGTTCTGATAGCTCTGTGAGCTTCACAGGGAAAACAATTTGCCTTTGGGGACAGATGTCTAAAGATAAATTAATTTTTCAGGGTGTTCATACCTGAGTCACAGAAGGGTGGAAATTCAGCACTCTGCCCGGCAAAAACCACCCGTGTGATGTCAGCTGTCTGCTGCAGAGGTGGGGAAGAAGCAGTACTTTGCAAATCCCCAGCAAGGAGCTCTCTGAGCCTCTGGTGCTCACTTTATTAAATGGACAGCCTTGCAAACCATGTAAACTTTCTGTAGGTATTGGCTTTGTAGCATTAGGTGCCCCTTCTTTTGGTTTTGTTACTTTTTCTTTGTGTGTGTGTGTGTGTGCATTGTACAGAAAAATGATGGGGATGGTTCCGACTGGGGCAGGCAAAGATAAGCCAGCAGCAATGGCTCTGCACATCCAGGCAGTGTTAGCAACACTTTCTCTCACCTCTGTAGGATTTTCCAGTGCTCTTCAAAAGGCTAAGTTTGGGAAAAAGTGACACAACAGCAATTTAAGGACTGCCGGAGGTTTTCAGTGGCATAGAGCATTGCTGTAAAGTGACGTATAGAGAAAACACTGGTCCTGGAGCCAGTCTAAATTTATCACTGTGTCAAAACAGATAGTTAAATTTAAATGTGTGTCCAGCGCTTGCCATTTCAGTAGGTTGCAATCAGCTTGAATTGATATTACCTGAATAAATCAAAGAGCTGAATAGCACATCCATTTCTGATACGGCAGTGCAGTGCACATTATCTGAGGGTAAAAGGAGTTGGTGCAGCTCTGACTGTGTTATTGTAACCCAGCTCAACACTGCAGAATAAAAGAACAAATTTTGGTATATTCTGGACTCCTCCAAATGGAAAGTGCTTGCCACTGCAGTGTCCAAGCTGGTAAATTACTGTGGTTGCTTGTACAGGGATCGATGTACAGTCTGCTGAATGGATACGTGCCATCATCTGCCCGGGCTGGCACTATCCACGTGACTGTGAATAGGGTATTCTTCATTAGAGTTAAAAGTTACAGCCAGTTTTATGCAGCTGCATTTGGTCTCAGGACAGGTCAGCCCTCAGCACCATGCTGCAGTTAGGCTTCCCTGTGATACATCTGTGCTTTTTCCTAGGGAGAAGTTTTTTCTTGTCACTATTCCAGGTCACATCACATCTGGACCGAGTGTCTGAAGAGAATTTCCTGTCCCCACTTACTGAGTTTGGGTTTCTGCTGTGGAGATGCCTCAAGGTACCTGTACTCAATTTCTTTGAGCCGAAACTCCACTGGATAATGTGCTCCAAATCAGCTTTAGCTGAGAGCAACTAAAGCTCTCTAGCTGCTCAGAAGCCTTTAATCCACAGGACTGGGTTGGATCTGGTCTGCTCTGAAATTCCCAAATGCATGTGCTGTGGGTGTTAGGGCCTGGGTGCTGCTCTGTTTCCGTTTCCAGGTCCCTTGGCAATACTGAGCTCCCTGAGCTGGCAGGGGTGCAGGGAGGGGTGCCTGGAGCTGGGTGTGCAGGAGGAAACGAGTGACTCCAGTTGTCTCTGCTTTTCCTGCGCTGGGATATTTCCATCCAATGGGATGTGGAGTGTCGGGTGAGGGAGGAGGTCTCCTTGCATGCTGTTCACTGGACAGCCTTTTACTGCCTGACTTCCTCTCTGATCATTGCTGCCCTCTGAGATCCTGGGAAAACCTCCATACTAAATCCACCTGATCTGATTTTATTTGGGGGAAGAAAACTGCTTCCCATCTTACAGCTCCATCACTTTGTAAAGTCTTTCTTTTTGCTGAAGTTCAGTTCTTCTTACAGACATGTAAGAAGACATCCCTGCTTTTCTATCCTCTTTTCAACCCACCATGAACCTTCTGCTGCTGTCCTGCCTCATTTGGTTCTTCCTCTGATTCTCCTCATTAAGTAAATTTCAGCCTGAATGTTCTGCCAGATGAACAGTAAATTAATATATTGTAGCCCAAACTTCAAAAAGGAAAAAAGTATTTAATTGCTATGACTTCTGTTCCTGTCTCACCACGGTCAGTGATAAAATGGCTATTGACTTAATTGGGGACAAGGCATTGCTCCCCCTAACTTTCTGTTGCTTCTTTATTATCATTAATAACTTCCTTTCCCCAATTTGTGTGGCGAGCAGTCATGCCAGTTGGCCAAAGTCTTCCCTCTTTGTTGGTGTAATGGTTAGGGAGACTTTGGGGCTGTAGGCCAGCAACCTCCCTGATTGAGCTGGTACAGGGAAGTATCGCTTCCAGAAACTGCAGTATAAGGTAGGAAATAACCCACCAAATGGCTATCAAATGCATTCATTTAGCTGTGACCTTTTTTTGTTAAGTTCTGAAGAGAAAGCATGTGGAGGTTATCTTTCTGGTTTATATATTGAAATACGGGAGCTCAGGGGCAGAATTGTAAATGGTGCAGTTATGTGTTTATTTTGCAACTCATAGGTATGTTTCCTTACCTTGTTATATGGCTGCTTCTAGGAATCAAATATTTAAGTTTGCATTGACTGCTTTTGATGTCTGGAAGCCTTTGGTTTTTTTAGATGATGCTTTACATCAAGTTTACAGTTCTCCTGGTAGTTTAAAGGAAAGGGAGAATGTGATCTCATGACTCTCAACAAGATCTTAAAACTTTGACACTCTCTTTTCCTGGAGGACAAGATATATTCTGGTCATCTACAAGCCTATGTTTTTCAGTGACAGCAGCTTTTGGTGCTGTCTGGAAAGCAAGGCTACTCGCTTTGATGGAGAGAGGTTTTCCGTCCTCCTTGACTTTAGGAGAAAGAAAGAAAACAGCACTTCAGTTCTTCTTTTTCCTTCAGCATATACACTGTGTCATTATACAGTAAACATGTTATTCCCTTTTTCTCCTGAAGCACCTTTTCCTTTCAGTCACTTGATGCTGTGGGAGCCTTTCTGGTACTACACACTGCAGCATCTTTGTTCTGCAGACAGCAGTGAACCAGAGGCAACACTGGGGCTGGATTTGAAGCCCTTCCCTGGAAAAAGGAAAAGCCAAACTTTACACTTGTATTTTAATGTGTGAGGCATGATCTAAAGCACATCACAGACTGGATTTCTTTTGTTTTCTTCCAGTTGTACATCCTAGCTTTGTCACGTTCCCATGATCTGATGGAGTACAAATGAGTAATTTCTGTTTCTGGAGGGCTTTTGCTCTAGCACCTCATTACCTGCCAGGAATGTCTTAACGCCTCTTGTGCCACTTCTGGTTTTCCAAGTGTGATGACCAGTTTTCTGCATTTCAGGGCATCAGAGGTCAGCCGGTGCTAAGGCGTGTGACATCCCACTGCTGGGGGACACAGAGTCCCCTCTGTCCTGGCTGAACCTGGCTCCAGCAGAAGACAGGTGCTTGCCTGCACCTCCTGGGCTTCCTCTGCACCTAAGGCATCAGGATCTGGCTGATGTCTTCGTGGCCTATTTGTCACCCTGAGACTAAGCCAGAGGAGGGAGAAGAAATTAATAAATGTTAATATATGCTGGTTTAATTGAGAAGCGCTGTTTTCATCAACTGCTGTTTGAAGAACAGGCTTAAGTATGTTTGTAAGCCCAAACAAATGTTGGCTTTTTAAAGCTGTTGCACAAATACAGGGATCTTGCTGCAGCTAAAGAGGTTTAGAGCTACGAGCCCAAACTCCATGGACGAATAATGTGGCTGGGATTCAGTAAAGCCTATTAAAGATAATATTTTTCTGTTCAGTAGCTTAAGCCAAGCTTAAGCCAAGTCAGCCTTCAAATCCTGACTTAGGTGCCTTATTTTGTGTGTTGTTCCAGCACCGCAGCAGTCAGCATTCTGTGTTATTTGGAACAAGCAGAAGTGATCTCCATCTCATTCTTGTTTTCAAGAGCATGAATGTGTTTTTCCTCCAGACCTTTCAAAGGCTTCACCTCTGGTTGAAGAGCAGAAAGAGATTGTTGTGCTGCTGACAGAGTTCAGCTTTTTCTGCTGTTCTTCTCACCATCTGCAAGGCAGAGGAGTCTTGAGGCAATGATTATGACATGGGGGAGTAGGATCCCTGAAAGCAAAAGTGAGAGTTGTGTTCAAAAATATTTGAGAAAAGTCTTTCTGCTTTCTTAGGAAAGCCAGCTAAGACATCCTTGCATCCTGAGGCTCAAGTGACATTTGCTTTAGAAACATTTTAAAAATTGTTTTTAGGTGAAATGAAGGCCATTTCTGTAAATTAATTACACTTGAGACTTGGAGAGCAATGCAATTTAAAAGTTTTAAACCAGAGCAGCCTTTCCAGATTGGTGGAAAAGTCTGAAGGCTGCAGACATGTTTCTAAATGTAGTCATGGTTATTTGGCTTCTGTCTTACAGAAAAGTTTGTGCCTAATCCACCAGACAGGTAGGAAAGATAAGACCTATTGACTACAATGCGTAGCTGGAAGACCTTGAAGGAGTGTGCTTGGGGAAGGGATGCATATTAATAAATAAACATTACTTCAGGAGGTGAGTTCATGCACAGCAATGTGCATGCAGAGCATCACTGCCTTTCTCTTCATGCAGACCCAAAATAGGGTTGTTTTGTCAGAGGTGTGGTGCTCCAGGTATAAGAATTAGGATGTCCTTGAGTTCAAAGTAAACTCCCTGCTTGGAAGCAGGTTATGAGGGTCCTTGTGTTCTGGTTGATTAATTCTTGTGGGTTTCCTATGGAAATGGCCCTTTCATTATTTCATCAATACCAAAATTAAAGTGTGGCCCCTGCTCACTAGGAAGAACAATGAGCTCATTGTGACACACCATATAGCACTGACCTTTCTGAAGCAGAACAGCAGATCCAGATCTGTCATATTAGGCACAGCTTGCTGATTGTGCTGTCTGAGGTCTCTGCAAACTGGGTTTCTCTAACTGAGATAACCCTGGAAAAACATCCTGTGGCTCTGCTCTCCCTGGGAGAGGAGACAGGCAGCCCTTGTCACAGCCAAGGATGCTGGGGCAATGCATACATTTGTGTAGTGCCTTCCACCCTCCTCCCTGCCTGGACCAGGGTTTATATTACCCTGCTCAGGGTTCAGTGGCGAGTGAAAACCTTTCAGGCCTGAAGCGGATCATTGAGCCCAGGCTGGGCCGGCACTGACACGGGCTCTGTGTGCGCACAGACCGCTATTGATTTGGGCGGCACAGACGCCGATTCACGGGGAAGGGGCTGGCCAGCAGCACCCCTGGCTGGGGATTGTGCAGGGAACAATTTCGCCTAGGGAAAAATGGGCCACCTGAAAGGCATTTGTGTATCAAACCCCAGCTGAGGGGCCCGGGAACAGAAACCCGAGTATGGGGACTTTCTTGTTTTAAAAGTGTGCAAGAAGGGAGTTTTTGTGACTCTGGGCAGATTAATTTCACTTTTTTGTTTTTCTTTTCCCCCCACCCCTCTTACTAATTCATTTAGCAACGTTAAATCAAAATGCAGGAAGCTGCTGGCTGTGCTCATGCTGTGTCAGGTATTTCAGACAGCCTCAGTTGTGACCAAGAGCTGTTGCAAAAATCTAAACTGGGCAAAGCATCGCTGGAATCCAGAGATTAATGGCATTTCCCGATTAATTTCTGAGTAAAGAATCCACATTTGTTTATTTTTTTAATCGCAAATAGCATCAGGAAACCTGAGAAGATACATCAACCTCATTTCCTAGGTGCTTTGACGTCCAGGCTACAGAAGAACAAGGAGGTGGAAAAGCAATCAGATGTGCATGTTGCTTTTTGGAAAACATCAGTTTTTCTTTAGATACATATTTATGTTAAGTAAATATTCCTTGCACACATAAGGCTCATGGTGCCAAAACAAAATATTTCAAAAAAAAGACATGCTAACTATTTTCATAGATTCATCATAGGATCAGAGAATGGCCTGGATTGGAAGGACCTTAAAGATCATCCAGTCCCAACCCCTGCCGTAGGCAGGGACACCTTCCACTATCCCAGGTTGCTCCAAGCCCTGTCCAGCCTGGCCTTGGACGCTTCCAGGGATGGGACAGCCACAGCTTCTCTGAGCAAGCTGTGCCCGGACCTGTGCCAGCACTCTCCCAGGGAAGGATTTCTTTCCTATAGCTAATCTAAACCAGACCTCTGTCAGTTCGAAGCCATTCCCCTCTGTCCTGTCACTCCATGCTCTGGAAGAAGTCCCCCCTTGGCTTTATTGTAGCACCCATAGGTACTGGAAGGTGCTCTAAGGATATTTGAGATGGTTTGCTCATATTTGTAGATAACCAAAAGACGTAATGCTCAGGTATTAATTTTGGTGTAAGAAGAGGTAAATTAGAGGCTGGAGATGCCTTCTGTAAATGCATGAGGAGGATCTTGTTTTGCTGCCTGAGAATGATGGGGAATGGAAAGAAGTTGCTGCCTTAGGAAGATGCTGACTATGCCTCCAGCAGTAGAAAGGATGCACAGGACCAGCTGGAGAAGGTGGGATTCGCATTGCTCACTGCCCACAGCATTCAAGTCCAGAGAACAGGAAAGTAAGCGCTGGCATAAATGAAGCAAACAGGACAGTGTGGAGCCTTGAAGCAAAAAGCAATTAAAATTGGAGGCTGGGAAGGATCGTTTCCATCTAGGGCTGCCCAGAGAGCCTGTGGGGTCTGCTGGGCAGGGGTGGTGGTCAAAGTGGGGTGAGGGAGGAAAGGCCAGGAGGGGGAGAGAGGCAGCGCTCTTGAGATGAGTTTCAGGAAAGCAGAGCAGTGTGCACTATTTGAGGGTTTGGGAAAGAGGGAAGTGAACATTAGGACTATAAAACTCGATGCCTACTATGAACCGCCTGCCACAAGTGCTCTGCAGAGAGCTGTGATGGTTATTTTCCCCGTCTGTTTTTTAATTTATTGTACCAGAAGCAGGAAGGCAATGCCCAAAGTCTAATGCAAAATAAAACAGAGCAGTTTTTGATTGTGCTGCACAGTCAAGTGGAAAAATGAGATAACTGGGACTGCAGTTTAAGGCCCATCTGAGCCAAACTCAAGAGGAGCCCAGCTCCAGGTTGTGTGGTGGAGCCATGGGGGCTGCCTTCAGGAGGGGAGCTGAGTGAGGTCGCTCAGCAGCCTCCAACAAGGAGTGCTAATCAGGAAAAGTGAACTTTTTGGTAGACTTTGGAGTGGCTGTGCTGTTTTGGATGTACCTTAAGTGTCTGAAGTTCAGCTGCTTGTGATGGGCTGAGTCCTACAGCCTGGCCTTACAAAAACTGCTGGGGCTCATATAAGATTAATGGTGCTGCTGTCAGAGGTATTACCTAGGCAAAGAAAAATTGGCACATGGAATACTGGTTTCTTTCAGAAAGGTTGGTAGAAAAAAAATGCCTGTGTTTTTTTCCTTCCTCCAGGACTGAATTAGTCAGGATGCCTGGGAAATAAAACTGAGTCATGGTGTTTACTCTCTGTGAAAACTAATGCTCTCTTTTCCCCTCCCTGGGGTTATGTTTTTACAAAGGCCAGTGCGTGAGCATTGCTTGCTCCTTTGGCACCTCCTGGTCCCGGGGGCGTGGGAATGTGCCAGCAGGAATGGCTAGAGGAGGTGGGGGCTGTTCTTCCCTCTGATGGCCTCCCATTGTGCTGCACCCATGGCATCCAAGTGGGGAAAGAAGGATGGAAAGAGAAAATGCTGGCCGTGGCGGCTCCCATTAGACTTGGAGTAACATGCTTTATTTATTGATTTTGCTGAAGAGATAGTCAGAAACAGAAGGCAAAGAAATACTGTCTTGCAGGAAGTTAGAGATGCCTGTATCTGTCAGTGGAAACCAGTTGTGCTCTTGGAGAGGCTTCCAGCAGGAATGCCTAGCCCAGCCCAGTACAGCTACCCACCCTCTGGTATTCTGGAGAATGGCAGCACATCCCTGTTCGTGAGGCAGTGCTGCACTGAGGTCTAAAGCCTTGCTCAGACATGAAATATTATTTTGGAAGTTGACAGGCACCAGCAACACCTGGGGAGTTGTGTTTAATTCATAATTAAGAGGTGGCATCAGAACTGGACTTTTGGAAGGATTTCTTTGTAGGAGAAGTGGTACAATTACCATAAATGAAGTCAGAACAAGGGCATGGTGCCCTGGCAAGAACTGGAGGATTTACGAAGCTCTCACTCCCCAGAAGTTCTGGACTCACTAGCTCCTGGAGAGAAACAGGGTGCTGTGCACTGGGGGCTTCAACTGCCATGGGCATTTGTAGGTCAGCCATGTGCTCTCCTTTGCAGGAATCTTCCTCTTTCCCCAGGTTAAATTGGTACCAAGCTGTCTGCAGCACATCTTGGCCTCTCTTGTGTTGTGCAGCATTACTTTAGACTGTGGAGAAATTCACAGGAACAAAATGCTGTGTTTTCCCCAAATTCTCCCTGAAAAAGTTATCCCTTCTTCTTTGGCAAGCCAGCTTGCAGAGATGCCGAATCCCAAGCAGTGTGAAGCAGGTATTCTCCAGATATTTACACTTTCAGTATTGCTCCTATTCTGAGCACCCAAATGCGGAGAAACCCGAACACATTATGCAACAGCTGACCTTGGTCAGGTTCAAAATTATCTTAAAAGTTAAACAGTAGCAAGCATGACTTTTATTGTGGGAAATATTTTATGTGGCATTCAAGCATGATTGCTGTAGTCTGGGGTCTGCGTTTGACTTTATTATGCTTCAAGTTTTCCCAGTTAATTTATCAAAATGGCATGCAGCTCTGGGGGGCAGCTTTGTGGTATATGATTGACTAAATAATGCTCTGCATTTCTGAAAAGCTTTTAAAGTTACTGCTTTCACACCAGGTATATTTGTTATTGTAATGCAGGTCACTTCCTCTCCTAGTTGTGCTATCCTCCAAGCAGAGCCCAGTAGAAATAGTTTCTAATGACATAAAGTAGATTGCAGAGTTGGACAGCAATGTCTGAAAAAGGTTGTTTTCTTATCCAAATGCTATTGAGCCAGTTGTTCTGTTTCCTTTTGACACACACATCCATTTTCAGACGCCATTAACAGATTAAATGGTGAATTTTGGTAAGAGGTTTGGAGGCAGCCATCATTTTGCGAAGTGGCTATGGGCACTGTAATATCCTTCTCACTTGATTTGAAATTCACCCATTGCTTTCAGTAGAAAACGAAATCACTTTTTAGACCTTTTAAGTATTACTCGTGGCACGGTAATTTTAATTGTTGTCAGTTCCTGGCTGCTAATGAAAGAACATGAAATTTGAGTGTCCTATATATTTGTATTTCAGAACAGTGCTGAGGAGGAAGGGTTGAAGAGGAGATGGAGCCTGGGTGGTTCTGATTAGCGCAGCAAAGCGAGGACGCCGATGCTGTTTCAGGATGGGGCTCATTTCTTTTCTTTCCAGGGAACATTGGCATTTCTAGTTCATTAAGTTCCAAAATAGGATTTTAGGCAGAAATTCTAGTTTTTGACAAGTCATTTGTCTTCACACGTAGTAAAAGACCGGTTTCTTATTGTATTAGGGAATTTGGCAAGAGTGTATTCTCCTTCCCCAGTCATTCACAGTTGTTGCTGAACTTTGCTAGGTGATGATACAGTTGGATGTAGGGATTTCCTCCTTCCAAAACCTATTTTCTAATCTTTTTCTAGCAGCACACCTCAATAGAGAATGATTATTTTGGGAATGTGCCAAGGGTTAGGTAAGTACTGAAAGGAGTAAGAAAGTCAGACAAGAGGCATCTCAGTAACAAAAGAAGAGGCATCTCAGGAATAAAGTCTATTTTATTGGGGGAAGAAAGTGAAGAACAGGTTCAGCGATGTGGAGAAGTGGAGTTGCCTGAGCCATGGATTCTTTTTTTCTCTAAAGTAAAACCCAGAGCCTGGGTTAGGTCACATTGTGTGTTGTGTGATCTGTTGGCCAGCACTGGCTGTGTACCTTGGAAGGTCGACACAGCTTGATGACTGGGTGAACAGCTGTATTACTGTCACCATTTCTATTTTAGAAAAACTAATCAAGCATTTGTGAAGGCCTGAGAACAAGGTTGACAGGAGAGGCTATCCACGCCAAGCAGTACACTGAACAATAAAGGAGCTCAGGGTATAGGGACAGGCTGCTTTCGAACCTGACCCAGAGCTGAAATGAAGTGCTGAGAATGCTTGGCACTGGAACGTGGTTGTTTTGCTTTGGAGGTCTGTGGTCATGGGTAAGGTAACTTGGAAGTGAGACAAGGTGATGCAATATCACCCCTGCCTGAGTGTGTTTTGGAGCCTCAGCACACTTACAAACCCAGAGTCACTATCACTTTCAAACAAATACACTTACTATAGGCAACAGAAAAATACAAGCTCAGAAAGAATTGTGGGAGTAGCTCTTGCAGACGGTGCATGGAGATTTAAGCTGACTCCAGTTGACATTAATAGGAGGGGTGTAGTAATTCTTTTCATCCCTTCTCTTAATTGCAGATGCTTTTTGAGATGTCTTTATGAAGATCTTTGCAGATCTCTCGAGGGTGACATCTGGTCCTGGTAGGAGGCTCTAAAATTGTAGGTTTTCTTTACTGCCACTGCGCACTCTGTGGAGTCTGCTGAATCTTCCTTGCTTAGTTGAAAATGGGAGGCTTTAATTCAGTGAGTGTGGGATCAGTGATGAAATCGGAGGAGCCGTACCTTGCACCAGTCACACAAAGGTCTCTGACCACTTTCAAGCAAACTTTTCAGTGTCCATGCCTGTTGTAAGTCTAAAAGCCGGTGCCCCGTGACATGCTCCACTTTAGCTCCTGTGGCATTTGCAGTGTCTGCAGCTGCTCTAGTAGATTAGATCTTGTGCGACTCAAGCGGGGAGTGGGGCTGATCTGACAGTAAATGTGTATTTTAAGTGTAGCTGTTGCATTGCATTAATGTTGTTTATCTTGCAATGGTAGCCGTGCATTGGCACATGACATGAGCGATATTAATGATGTGGAAAAGGCAGGGCCTTTTAAGAGGCCGTACTGGTGCTAAGTCAAGTGTAGTGTAATTAGAGTAGTATCTGGTCTGCTGATAAAATAAAGGCAGCTAATTGCTAACACTTTTGTTTTCTTAGTCTTTCTTATGAAAGACTTTTCTCAGCTTGATGAATGTATTCCTTTCAGGATAAAGTAACTTGTGTGAAAGCATTTGCAAGATTAATTTTCACTTACTCTCAGGAGAATTGGGGAAGATAAAACAACCATGTACGTTCCCTTTTTTTTTTTTTTTTGCTATATTTGCCCATTGGGCTCTTTCTAAGATGCAGAAGCTGCAGGTAACAAACCATGCAGCACGTTGTACAGCATTAGCCTCTTCTCACGTACAAGGCCCATTAGGAAATTTTCAGCTATCATTTATTGAGACAGGAAGTATATTCTCCTTTTGCAGTAATTTATTGATTTATAAAGGTTACTAGTTAAATTAGTTGGAGTGGGAGGACTGAAAAATGGGGATGAACAAACAGCCTGAAGTGAAAAGCCAGGCCTTCTCTCATGAGCCAGGGTCCATACCATTTTCCAAGCAGGAACATTAGTAAGAGTCAGTTATTTCTGTTGATTTTCTTTCATCTTGTTGGAAGCCACACGGTTCCTGTTCTACTCCACACACTCTGATGAGATTCCTGAATCCTCTGCTAGTTAAATGAAATTTTTGGAGTCAGTTAATATTTTAATAGAGAGGATTTGTAAGCTTGGGTTTGGAACCTCTTTAGAGGGATACATTTAGTAAGCTAAAGAAATAATTATTATGTATAGATGTGTACTGTTATGTGGATCTCCATGAGTTTGTGAAGTCCATTTCTGTGGAAATAACCTGGCACTGTTAGCATCTTCCTCAAAGATTCATGCCAAGGTTCTGTTATTTATTAGATATTTTTCTTTTATTTAGAAAAAAAAGGATTATAAGATTTTTGCCAGCCTGTATCACATTTAAGTCTGTTAAATCCCCTGTATCTCCCAGAGACAGAATACCAGAGGCTTGGAGGAAAGTGTTAAACCTGTGAAGCTGACGTAAAAGATAATATGGCCATAGGCTTCACCCTGAGCTCTAATAGTGAGAGACTGCCTTTCCCACCAAGGTTTACAGTTTAATATCGCTCCCGAGACGTGCTGTCGTTAACCATGACTTTGGAACCAAATCCTGTGTCTTGTTCTATCTTAGGGACGCTTTGAGGGCTTACAGTGTTTATAGTCTGGAAACCAGAAGTTTCATGGCATCATGGAGATTGCAGTTACTTCAGTGCATTAATTCTCCTGCTCTGTCAGCTGCAGCGAGACGAGGCAGAGCTCCTTCACTTGTACGGCACTGCTACTCTATGAAACATCAGAAAAACTGAATAGAGCCTGCTCAGGATTACTAAACTTGGGAAAAAATTACACTACTTTTAATAGATACTACTTAATTTGTTTCTGGGGGATGTAAAGTTTTGTCAGCTCCTTCTATTATCTAACGGTGCCGTAAAAAATGATGTTGACTCCTTGGTAGTCCTTCCTTTATATTTTCTTCATAGCAGCCTGTATACCTTTTGCCCATTGTAAGCACTGCTGACCCACTGTATTTGCCAAAGAAAATAAGAAGGGTCACAGAGCACTGTGGAGTGGTATTTTCTGTGTTTGTGGAGCCCACATCGCAAACCTCCCGTCCCTGATTAATGTCTATGAGTGCAAGAAGAGTAAGAGCAAGGATCAAGTCATTTCGGAGGGTAAACGAGTTTTGAAGTTGTGAAGACAACTTGCTAGGAGGCAGAAGAGGGGTAAAAGCTTAAATGACTTGAAAGTGGAATTTAAGCTTCCACTCGCTGTGGTTTGAGGACTTTTCTTGAGGAGGTAGCAGCCTCAGGTGATGGCACCCCTCATTCTTCCTCTCCCCTGGAGAAGCTGTGCTTGTCCATGAGTGTTGTGGTCTGTGCTTCTGGGTCTAAGTCAAAACTGAAATTCAATTTACAGTCCCAACGTAACTGAATGGGAGAGGCTGAAAAGCAAACCCTGGGTAGAGCTGGATGGAAATTCTGCGTGTGGGATGTGGAGTTCCGCAGTGTTTAGTAATAATATAACAGGATGGAAATTAAAAATAAGCAACTTGTGTAGGCTAGCACCTGTGACAACTGTAGTTTTGTTCTGGTCATGAGATGATCACTGTGTAACATGCCTTAACTCCAGTTTCTAATTCCGTAATTCATAAGCAATTCTAACTGTCAAGAGAGCTCAGTGTAAGCTGTTGCATAAACCCTTGTAACATGGCTGGCAAAGACAGTGACAATGGATGCTGGAAGCGTAAGGGATGTCTGACTGTGGCATCCCATATTTATATCTGCCTCAAACCTCTTATTAGCCTTCCCATAATGGATCGTCTGTGTTTCTTGCTCAGGAATGCACTTGGGCTTGTGCTCAGCTTTGAGTGTATTTGCAAATCCAGCTGAGCCGTGTGGGAATTAACTGTTTCTGAACTGTGTGCTCAGCTGAGGCCCGGATTCAAGGGCCACTCTTTTTGATCCACAAGTTCCTGTTCCACGGTCAGCTGTCACAATGTGATGTCTTTGACTCCCATGCCCAGCAAATGCCCTCCATCCCAGTACTGGTCTACCAAACTTGTCCTAGGTGCTCTGCCTTTTCTCTCAGCTCAAAGAGGCTGTGGCCTTCCAAGAGAAAGGTTTTCCTTAGTCTTGAGTCTTCGTGGTGCCAGTGAGGAGCCCTCACTGTGTGAAAGACTTTTGACCACAAACTTTTGCTTTTGGCTGCCATCTGTGAAAATTTAAATTTATATATTTTATTTTTAAAATTATATTTATATTTACTAAC
>VWPU01001807.1:0-168462 GCA_013398955.1 Callaeas wilsoni | reverse complement strand
ATATATTTATATCTTTATATTTCTGCACGCATGCATACATGCTTTTTACATGTATTGATTTACACATATTCATCAACATAAATATACATGTATAAATATGTATATATTGTTGTTATTTGGTAAACAGCATTTCCTTGTTATGTTTCTGTGCACAAGGACTAGAAATGTCTACTTCAGGAGGTATCTACCTGAAGAGGATTAACATAGAGAGGCCATAAATTATATAAAAAGTGTTTGTTGTTAAACTGTGATAAACTTAGCCACAGGGAAGCAGCTGGCATTTTATTGCCAATGAGTTCCTTAGTGTTCCCCTTAAGCTCCAGTCAGACAACGGCACATTTATAACTTTTTAAAAATTAAATGTAGAGTAGAAAGAGCCATGTTGGATTTGAGACGTGAGGCACTCCAATGGGATTTCTCCAGAGTCACACAGGTGGTTATGCATCCAGTAAAAGCCTTTCTTCCTCCTTTTGTGGCTGATAAAACTAGGGGCAGCGGTAGAAATAAAAGCAGAGCTTGAGGATTGCTATATATCAGCAATTAAATAGAAAACAAACCCCAGGAAATGAAACCAACTTGCCTCGAACTACACATTTGCTATGGAATAACTTCATGGACAGGTTTTTCTCTCCTTCTATAGAGAAGGCACTCAGTTTGAAGTCTCAAGGCTCAAGTAATTTTTCTCTGTGGTGAGAAATGGCAGGCAATGCAGTAACCTTCAAAACATGTGAGTAACACGAGTTCTGTGTCAGAAAGCCATATAGCTGAAATGGTTTGGCCAAAGTACCTGGAGTCAGAGTGCATACAAAATGTGCTTGGTCACAACTCACGTTTTATAGGTGTGTAAAAAGAATGGAGCTCTCTCTGAAGGGTTTTAAAGGCTGGTGGAGTGAGTTACTGACAAGTTGTCTTGATACTACTAAGGCAAGTCTGGAAAGTGCCTCTGGAAGGGGTGAGTGTCCTGGTTTCAGCTGGGATGGGGTTCACATCAGTTGCTGGTACAGTGCTGTGTTTTGGATTTAGGGTGAGAGTAACTCATCCTAAAACTGATGTTTTAGTTGTTGCTGAGAAGTTCCTACTTGAAGTCAAGGTCTTTCCAGCTTTTCATGCTGCCCAGCAAGTGAGTAAACTGGAGGGAACAAGGAGCTGGAAGGAGACAGGACAGTTGACCCCAGGGATATCCCACACCATATATATATATGTTTATACACTGTGCCATGCTCAGTGTATAAACCAGGAGGAAAGCTGGCCAAGGCCGCTGCTTGGGAAATGGCTGGGCATTGGTCAGCAGGCGGTGGACAGTTGCATTGTGCAACATTTGTTTTGTATATTCTTATTATATTTGTATATTCTTTATTGTTATTATTATTATTTTCCCTGTCCTTTTAAACTGTCTTTATCTCAGCTTACGAATTTTACCTTTTCCCTCTCAGTTCTCTGGGCCATCCCACTGTGGGGCAAAGTGAGTGAGCAGCTGTGTGGTGTTTAACTACCTGCCAGCTACATGGGTCAGTGACTCTGTATTGAAGTGTATTTGCATCTTGACCAGCTGTGAATGAACTCCTGACTGTGGATGGGGAAGTGTGATGTAGGAAAGGTTATCCTGAAGGCATGTTTAAGGAGAATGAGCACAAGCAGTGAATTGAGGGTTTCCACATTATGAGGCAGCGTTGCCTTTTCTTTGAACAACTCTGGGGTGGTGGTGGCAGAAGTGTTTATATTTGGAAAAAACTGAGCTGTCACCTGATGGGAGCACAAGGCTGTCCAGTTTTCTCCTCCGTTCTTACAAACTGTTGTATTGTGTAATCCCTTCTGTAAAATTTATTGTGCGTTGCTTTAGAGTGCTAGGTTGCCACTTTTGTTTTTCCTGTTGCTCTGGGAGGACAGTTGTGGGAGGTTAAGAAACTCCCATTGCCAGTCTGAGTCTCCTCATTGCCTACATTGCTTTCGCTCTGGTGCCAGCATTGTATTGAACAAGTTCAGTTTGGGGATTTTTGTTTTGTGGGAATTTATTCTATCTCCTTTGTAATGTATATGTAGGAAACAAGTCAATGCCCCGTTAAACTTTATTTTCTGAATCTAAGTAAGTTCAGTTCCTGAGCCTGCCCGCAGAAAGTGGCCTTGGTGTTTGCTCTGCATACCTGTTGCTCAGCTTCTTTCTGCTTGAAACCATCCGTGTGAAGGAAGTTGCTGTGGCTCCCTCACCAGGCACTTACACAGGACTTTCTCCACCTCTGGAGAGACTCTGCTTGCAAAACTGCCCGACTGCCTCATGGTATTTTCATGAAAAATCAACAAAAGCCAGCCAACCGACCAAAACCAAAAAACCCCACAGCAACAAAACAACAACATCGAAACCCCTAAACCAGAACAAAACCAAAAAACCCTAAACAAACAACATCCTCAAAACAAACAAAAATCCCCCAAGCAACCCCTGCTTCTTCACTTCTTCCTTGTGATTTTGTATTTGCTTTCTCACTGGGTTCTCCTGCGCAGCAAATGTACTCCTCCAATCAGTTTCTAATTACATGGGTTGTTTTTTCCTTTTTTTTGTTTGGTGCCACGGATGCATTTTTCTTGTGTGAAATCTTCACATAAGTGCTTGCAGGTCTCGAATTGTCCATGCTGCCTCCCTGCTGTTACAGCCTTATTCCTGCTGGCTGAACTCCAGCACCGTTCCCAACAAGTTCTCTAGTCTTTGTACCATTTTGATGCCACCCTTCAAGGTGTACTTTGTGCATCATTTCTGTCAGATATTTACTCAGTGTGCATCCTATAGATGCTGTATCCTTTCATGTTTGTTGTAATTCTCAAATGTTTCCTCAGTGCTGTAATCTTTTTTCTCCTGTAGTGCTTGCTTATAGTCGGAGAGAAATTGAGCAAAATCACCAGATCTGTTTACCTTAAAAAATGTCCTGTTTCGCTTTCTGAAGAATCAAAATTTCTTGGGCCTAAGCCCTGTTTTTCTTGCCCTCCTCTTCCACGAGTTAAGCTCATCTCTCTGCTGTAGCAGAGCTCAAAGGCAGGAGGGTGCCTTCACCTTCCACTCTTGATGTACAGCCACCACCTGAACGCACCAGCAATCTTCAAGCAGCAGAATCTTCAAGCAATAGAACATGCTGATGTTCATCCACACCAAAGGAATACAGAATAGGAAAGGAACAAATTCCAGGGAAGCTCCCTTGGTGATTTTGTTGTTGTTGTTCTCTGCTTTTCAACTTCTCAGCAGGAATATTGGCGTTTTGCATTCCTGCCTGGAAGCCGGCAAACCCACACTGGTAGTTTAGTTTTCTGTTTGAGAGCCCCTCCGAGCTGGAGAGGGGCCCTACAAATCTTGCAGATACCATCCTCGAGGCATTATGTAGCTCTGTGTCTGAATTGATTTCAAACTGCCGTCCATAATCCGGATAATAATCTACTATTCACAATTAGATGTAGTTCCAATTTCTTGAATGCTCAAGCAATCATTTTCTTTGGTAATTGAGTTCCCTGTAGAATTCCGCTATTCTGATCTTCTGCTCGGAAAACTAAGCATATTAATTTGAAAAGCTGCATCAGTCCCTGGCCAGGACAATGGCAGCAGAATAATTGCATGGAAATCTCTTACAACAGGTTTATTTTCATCTAATAAAGCTTTCCCTGGTGGTTATGCTGCATGCCATGAATATGATACAAGCTCTAAGGTCTGCATGTGTGTGCTTGCATGGGCAACTGGGTTTAATTCTAACATTCCAAGATATCTTCGTTATATTTTTTGTACGTGTTTTAAGATCAATTTTTAAAATATTTACCATTCTATCTTTCTTTTCATGATGTATTTTTGGTAAGGGAAGGGGTCTGAGAGGAGAAGTGACTCCTTCTGCCTGCAGGATTTATGCACATCCAGTACACATTTGCACAAACTGGAATAAATGTTCCAGTCTCTAAATGGAGATGAAGTTGAGTTCTACTGGATGCAGGGCAAACAATTGATAAGGGACTGGAGGCCCTTACAAAGAGCTTATAACTCAGCAAGGCAACAAAGGAAAGCAGAAAACAGAGGTGCAGAGGGATGACTACCCTCAGCGTCAGGAGCCTCAGGCCTCCATGTCAGTGTGGCTGGGATTTGGTAACAGTGAGTATAAACCTTCATCCAGCTTTTGAGTGATCACCTTCTCTGGTTTATAGTTTGACTAGGAAATGTAGTTCTAGTTCTGCAGTTTAGGGTGTTGTCAAATAGCCTTTCTTCTCCTAGGGAGTTTGCCCATGGGGAATATCTGTGTATGTTCAGACCAAGTAGCAGATGCCATTGCCATGAGAGATGTGTCTAGAGAATGGTCTTCAAACATTATTAATTAGTGCTGTTGAGCTCTGGGATGGAAGTTGGTGAATGCTGGGCCTGTGGTGTTTCAGGTTTCGTGGAATTACTCTCCATATTTATTGCTATTATTGTTATTGTTACTGTTCGTTGTTTCACCTACTGGGGTATTTTGTGAATCAAATGCTTAAATAAGAGAAGATGTGAAGAAGGTTAAATAATAATAATAAGGTGATAGCAGGATCCTTCATATGGCGATGGAGTTCATGCTTGTCTTATATTTCTAGACAGGGCTTCTGTTTTCTCCCGTAACAGGGTCAAGTGGCATAGTCTGGCATTTTCAGAGGATCTGTGTGGCCAGCGCCTGTTGAAGTTGACTAGATTGTGCGAATCTCTACATTTTGAGATCCCAAATGCATTTTGGGCCTGCTTTCCTGCCATGTGTGTTTGGTAGTTTGAGGGACTTAATGAGGCCCAAGGATGCAATACTAAGCAAATTACTTGAATCAGCATAAGAGAAAAAACATCAGAAATGTGTCCCACAGTGGGGCTGAAGTATTCTAGGGATGCAGAGTTAGTTATGAATGAAAGATCTTTCCTTTTCAGACTTGCTGCACCCCCCACTTTCCATAAAGGATAGCACAATCTGTAGATGAATGCCTCCATAAATATTCAGTGTATGTCAACAGTTATGGAGCACAGTGGTGTTAGCTTTTTGTTATTTACAAGTAGTTGCTGTAGAGTTTTTACACAGTAATCCTACAGCTGCACCATTTCATACAGAACTTTTACTTCCTGGCAATCAGATGAGTGATATTTCAGATGTCAGATTTTCAAAGGAAAACTGGAAATGCAAAACCCTGTTCAGAACCTCTCCTTTCCTCTGCCTCTTATACTGATCAGCTAAAACTATTTCAAAAAAGAGTCTTGTTTTCCTAGTGAAAATGTTAAGAAATGCCAAAGAAAGATCTTCCTTATAATCTTTGCTGTATACGAATATATAAAAACAAGGAAAATACAGTGTCTGTACCAAGCCACACCTTTGCTGTTACATTTCCACTTGCTAGTTTGGCTTACTGGGATGTAATGACAAGAGGCTGAATATTGAGGCACTTTTCTTCTGCTTCTATCAGTGAAGTCACTCTCAGTTTCTACATTGCCTCCCTTCTGCCAGACATAAATATCCTTGGGAAAAGCACATTTATTATATATACAAAAACCAACCCATCCTTGGCATATTTATTTTCTTTTTTCCTGCCTCAGTTTATTGGATAGTTGAAAAAGCTACCTGTGCCTGCCCAGGTATGTGTTATAGATGTGGAATCATAAATGTTTAACTATTATTGAAAGTGGCATTTTATGTAAAGCAGAGGGTAAGCTGCAGAAGCCAAGCTGCTCTTTTTGCCAGTGGGTTTTCCCTAGTTCCTGCTGTCAGCTTGCTGATGTTTTTCTTGGTATGTTCCACACCTCTTTCCTGTTGGTGTGTATGATCCATTGCTACCAATCTTTACAAAATAGTTTCATGGGAGGACTTACAGTTTTCCCTGCAGCAGCACCTGCAGCTTCCCTCCTTGCCCTCTACTTCTCTGTGAATTAACCTCTTGGATGGCTTAATTCTGTTCTGTGTGAATTTTAACGTTGTGCACACCTGTGCAGCGTGCACCCGTTTGAGTTTTTGACTCAGTAGTGGTCTCAAAACCCAGTGAGTGTGGAGCTGTTCTTCTAATGTAGCCCTCATGCTGGAATAGGAGTTGGCATCCTGTTTGGAGAAACTGCCTTTGCTTTTATGTGATGGACTCCTGTGGCTCTATCTCCAAATTAATAGAGAAATGAAAAGGTTTGCACATTCTGGATTTGTGGAATCAGAGGGGATGATAGGTTAAGAAAAATTTACATTCCTTTCATCCCCTCTCTGATGTATTGGTCCCCAGAGAGTAGATGAGCTGTCCTTAGGGCTGGCAGCAGCATTCTTTCAAAGAAAAACCCTTCTGTCTTGTTCTTAGAAGTGAGACAAAGCATGTCATGTAGGAAGGTGCATGACTGAGGGGGGAAGAATAAATTACATGTGCTGAAATAAAGGTACTAACAAGTTCAATCAGGCCAGCCAAGAATTCCTTGATGTCATCTGTGGTTGTGTCAGGCCTCTGTATAAAACACTTGAAATTAGCAATGGACTGTGGAGTTCAGATGCCTGTTTGTTTTTTTGTTGGATTTTTTTCCCTTTATTTTTCCTTTTTTTTTTTTAACACAAATGATGGTATTTTTTATAGCAAACACCAGAAACTGTGTATGTACCCTACACCAACAGAATATACTTGTTAATGTATTTTGGCATTCAGAAGTAATCTGTGTCAAGTATTGAGTATCTGCTTTCCACTCTGCTGGCAAGTCCAAGGAAATGGCAGGTCATTGGAGAAGCATTGATTTCTAGCGTATGTCATTAGAATTGCATTATAAAGCTTGGCACCAGGTCTGTCTTAATCCATCTTTTCACATCCTTTGGAGGAGAGAGAGAGAGATGAGTGCTGTCAAACCACCAAGTGTTCAAAGCTCCCGCATCTGATCGCAGGAGTGCTGGGGCATAGCTGTTCTTCCCAGCTCAGATCCGTGATCAAAAGCGAATTGAGATGCCGTCCTTCCAGCCATCTGCTGACTTTGGCATCTGCTGGGGTGAAGGATGGCTATGGAGATGTGTCTTCTCTCACTCCTTGTATGACAGGGAGTGTCATCGAGCTCCCTAACGGCAGGTAGCTGTTGATTTAGCTGACCGTTCGCTTTCCATTTTCTCCCAGTAGGCACTCTAAGTGTGATGGAAAGAAATGCAGCAGTAAACCTGAAGGACAGGGTCAGGTGGGGGTTGAAAGAGTGCTCATTGCTCTTAAAAATTCGCTTGTTTTGCTTTGGCTAAATGGGCTAGAGTGGGATGAATCTTGCAGGATTTAAGAAGGTAAATCCTGGTGGCTGCTCTTGTCCTCGCAATGCTGCCTGGAGTGAAGTGTGCAGACATAACCCTGTTCAATTTTCTGAGGCGACTCAGGGGGCTTTAAAATCAGGTTAGTTTCAGATTTGTTCTTTTTGTTTGCATTAGAAGTTTTTCCACTTCAGCCTTGTGTTTTACAGCTGTTCCTTAGAGGTCTGATGCTTTCAGTTGTGTCTTGCTCAATCCGTAGTTGCGTATTCATCTTTTCCAGCTTGAAGAGGTATAATATGTCATTTCTGCCAGCGTTTGTCTGCCTCACCTAAGACAGCTCAGTGCTCGTTACGGAGCCACCTTCTCAGTGGCAAGTACCTAAGGATCAGTGAGATCCTGCAATGACAAGACTCCTGGCTATGTGTCAAATACTGACAATATAAATATGACCTTTACGTATGTGTGTGGATGAACACACAGCTGATGTGTGTATGTGTAGATATATGTAGTATAAATGAAGCGATGATTAAAAAGAAAAAAAATCAACTAACCAAATGTGTCTTGCAAGGGACCTAATTATAAAGAGGCAACAAACTGTCCCTAATTAGACCAGATGACATGGTAACCTTAATTTTTAACACTCCTTGACTCTGTAGATTCTCAGCCGTTGTAACTTGGAGTTAATGCAAAGACACAGAGCTTTTGTCTCAGTATATAAGATTAGAGCTAGGAGTTTCTGGAATGCCACAGTTAAAGAAGTCATATTCAAGCTGTTGGTAGCTTGAAAAATAATAATGCCTGGAGCTATACAACCTGTTAAACATCAACATCCACTTTCAAACCAAAAAGAAAAATATCCTGCTTTTCATTAGAGAGAGGCCAAGCTGGAATGCTGAATGAAAAATTAATTTTTATGGGTATTTTTAAAAATAAACCATCTGAGTCTGAATTTGTTCCTGACATCTAAAAATTACCCTATTTTTGTCAAGATAAACTTGTTGCTCAGTTCCTGTCCATCAGCCGACACTACATACTCCAACCAGGGAATTTCTTTCAGCACTTCATTGACAAACCACTTTTATCGGAATGCCAGGGGCAGTGTGGGTGCAGTTCTGGGCAAGAGTGATGGGGAACCTGCTCAGAGTCACTGAGGACTCTGAGGTAAATTTGCTGGAAAGTTTGTCTCGACATGAGTGAGAGCTAGCAGCAACCTGTGTACACTGAGAAGGAGAAATCCAATGATGGGGGAAAGAGAGTGAAGTGGGAGTTGGAGTAAGTATTTGCTTGCTGCAAATACACAGTGGTTGAATCCGGTGAAAGGGTAACTTTGGGGATCCTGGATGTTTGTTATAGCAGGTCAGCCAGCTGTTTTCCATCCACTGAAGTCATGTTGGTGTCCGAGTCATGTTTTCCTCAAAGGTAAGGCATGGTGAACTTTAAACGCAGTTGTTTGCTGAGCAAGGCTGTGAGCACAGTGTTTGTCAACAGATTTTTCTTATTGAAAAAAATGGTCGTGACAGTAAAAATAGGAATTCAAAACCCAAACTAGAGAAGTTGGATGTTAAAATATCCATAAAGGCCTCAGGGGACTTTGCATCTCTTGTAGAAGCTGAGCCCAGCTGGTTTGTGCAATGTAAGAGTTGATTCAGTTTGTTGCTGACCAATGTAGGCAAGTGGCAGTACGTTAGCAGGTTAAATGCTATTTCCCAGGGCTCAGGCTAAGGACAGACCTGAGCTTGCTTGGACTTCAGGACACAGAGCTGAGATCAGCTTGGCCAGAGGCTCCCTGCTGTTATGCAGGCTGCAAGTTGGAGAAGACCTTGGAGTTGGTCTCTTGTATGATGGTTGTACCTTGCCAGACTGAGCACCAGGTACTATGGATCATCCTTTCTTCTCTTGGTCACATGGAAAAATGGCATTTGGGTTGGTCTTATGTTGCCCCAATACCTGTTTAAACGTTCTTAACTGATGAACAATTACAGCTTCAGTGAGGGTGGATCATACTGAGTTCTTCCTTGTTATACCAGATGAGATTTATCACAGATGTAGGGTCGTACATTTGCACTGCAGTATTTTATGCATGCGCATCGTTCTCTTCTAGAGGGCTTGGGTAGCTATTTTTGCAAAGATGTGCAAAAATATAGCAGGAGGCATTTGAAAAAGAATTTGGTAGTGAATTTATATACTAGACAATGGGAGGTCAAAGGTAGGACACAGCCTTTTTTGGAAAAGTGTGTTTCTGTCAGTAGCATTCATACCCAAACTGAAGCCACCCAAAATAACTACATACTGAAATGTAAATCTTGTTATTAATCTCAAAAGCTGTGAAACATAATCATCTAATCGAGAATTATGGCCCTTAACAGCTCCATCTAAGACTGCATTATTAGCTGAATAGTCTCATTTTGCTGGACATTTAACCTTATATACACATAATTTATGATGGATTAATTTAACAAGTTTTAAAACTTCCAGAGTAGAACAGGGGTTGTGATCCCAATCCTGACTGTGAACAAGCTTTATTCCAATTTGCTCTGCCTCCCTTTCCATTGTGCCAGTGTTTTGTGGCAGTTCACAATACCTGTAAAAGCCAGCAGTGTGCTTCGACAGAATAGCAAGGTGCTGTGTGACTGTCTCCCTGCTGGAAAAGGGTATCATTTGTGCTCTGTGCTCATCCCACACAGGTCCAGGGCGTCAGATCCACATCAGACCTGGAGCTCATCTCAGTTATGTGGTTGCCTGCACACTGGGGTGGCCTTGATTGTTTTGATTGTCCTTGAAATACTCTGTGGTTTCGTGCACGTGTAATTTTTTCGGTTGTTCTTGCTGTTGGAAGACAGCTGTCTTTTGATATGCAGGAAGTATTCAGATAGGTGAACAGACAAGGGAAAACATGGTGTAGTAGTGATGGGAGGGAAGAAACACTCAAATGGAATCACTCTGCTGTGCTCCCAGCAGGGAAATTTCATTTCTGGCAGTACTGCTTTGCATTGACTCCAGCTACTATCTGAGGCCTGTTGCCATGAAGAAAGTAGTTTTTGTGGCAATGGGTGCCTCAATATCCAGCCTTCCCAAAAGTGCCCATTTTCTTGTTGGCATGCACAGCTGGGTCCTGTGACAGAGCTGGAAGCCTGCAAGAACACCTCCAGCCCTAAGTAACCCCTCAAAAACCGGTGAGAAATTAACTCAGATTTTCTATCTAACTTGGATCGTTAATTAATTCTATCTCTGCCCCCGTTACACAATCAGAAATATTGCCAGTGTCCAAACGTGCAATTACTACATCTGTTAGGAAAGGGAAGAAACAAAAGAATTAATGTTGATGGTAATTTATACTGACACACCAAGGATGGGGAAAGCACTCAAGGCACTGAAGACCTGGCTGGAGCTTTCAGCTGAGCATTTGGAACAATCTAATGATTTGGACATTGTTATTCTGTCTTATGCTACTGTTTTTCCTTTATCCCCTGCTACCTGGTGACCCAAAAGTCTTTTAAAGCACACTAGTGTACTGTCCACACATCAACACTGGAAAATGTTCCAGGGCTTCAGAAGGACTTGGTTAGCAGGGAAGTCCTTGAAATAGAAATATATAAATCTGTAACTTTTATTTTTTTTTTTTGTGTTATTTAGCTTTTTGGAGGACCTTACAAGGTTCGTCATGTAGCGTGTTGTGTTAATGTCACTGTGCCTGCTAAGTGACAATAGTTTTCTGCCTCTTTGCCTTCTTGCCTCTTCTGCATGGCAAAAGGGACTGGTGCTTACGGGGAGGAGGCAGCCTGGCCTCTCCTGCAGCATCTCCCTCTACCCACAGTTGTTTTGGGGATGTGAGGTCCCTGCCTACCTGTTGTCCATGAGTTGTCCAGTGCTTTTTGAGTCCCCTGGCACTGCCTGCCTCCCCAGCTCTGTGCCAGCAGCAAGTCTCAGGTGTTCACCACCTCCTGTGCAAATTTTAAATTTTATCTCTTCTAAATCAATCTCCTCCTAATTTTACCAGTTGCCCCTGCTTCTTCTTCTGCAGCACTTGGCAAACTGCCCTTTTTTAAGCTTATCCACTGCATCTATGTTTTTGCAAACCTTAGAACTGCAAACTCTTCAGCTTTCTGCCCCCAAACTGGGTAGTCTGGACCCTTGGGCAAGGTGGCAGCTACATCCCCTTATGGTGTTCCTTGGCTTTGCTTAAGAACTACAGCCTTCCCAAGACTGGCACTGCCCACAGGATGGGGACGTGCCAAGGACCTGTGAAGCGGCAAAGCAACACCTGTCCTTCTCACAGTATCCCTCCAGATGATTCACAGCATTTTGTTGATTCTTTTTTTGGAGGCCACTGCACAATGAGCCAGTGATTTCAGATAACTGTCAGTGATGACTCCAAGATATGAAGCTGTGACTCCCATGAGTTCAGCATTACATAGGCAGGGTTGAGGTTATTACGCCTACATGTATACCTGTAAGCTTATCTAGCGAGGCTCAGCTGCCTCCTCGTTGCTTGCTCACTTGGCTTTTTGACTTTCTTCTGCTGTTCTTCACCATTGCTGTGGCATTTGAGTACCCCCATTGGTTTAGTTTCACCTGCAGGCTCTGAGATATCACCGTTTCTCCCTTTTCCAGGCCTGTGATGAAGGTACTGGATGAAATCTTCATTAATATGTACCCCTGGGGGACCCTGGTGCTGGCTTTTCTTGATCCCCAAACCTTTTGCTTCCTAACCAGCTTTTAGTCCATAAAAGAGACTTTTCTTCAGGCCCATGACAGCTTAGTTTCTTTAATAATCTTTTGCAAGGGCTTTGTCAAAGGGTTTTTGAAAATCCAATTATTTTGAAAATCCCTTTCATTCACACACCAATTGACTACCTTGTATGACTCCAGGTTATCGAGGCAGGATTTCCCTTTGTAGAAGACATGCTAGTTCTTTTTCACTGAGGTCATTCTTATCTATATGACCGGGGGGTTTATTCTTCATAATAAGCTCTACCACCTGAGCAGGGCTGGCAATGGGACTTGGTGACCTCCAGCTCCCAGGACCCTGACCTGGGCCATTTTGCTGCAAAGGTGCTCCTGGTCCTTCTGGGGGTGGTGGCAGCAACCCAGCTGCTGTAAGGGGCAGTGAGGTGGTCCCATCTCCAGGAAGCTGCCTCGGGGGCAGGGCCCAGGTCTCCTCAGGAAGTGTTTTCAGCTCCAAATGCTGAGAGAGAGGTTTGAATCCTCTGGCGCTGCCAGACTTGCAGGTGACGTTTATGTTTCGTGGTGCATTCCTGGGCAGCCCCTGCAGGTGCTCACTGCTGCCTCAGCAACAACCACCAAAATGTCTGAATACAACCAGGACCCTCCACCGCCTTTGGGAACATTGGTAGAGTTTTCTGTATCTCCTTCAGGTGTGTTCCTTGTCCTTTTTCTTCTGTTTTTCCTGTGAAAGAGCTGCTCAGGGCAATGGGACCTCAGAGGAAATGGTGGCCACTCTCTAGCCAGCTGCACCCTCACCTCAGGGATGGGCTGCTCTGAGGGGAGCAGCAGGGCCCTGGCCTGCACGAAATGTCACCTTGGAGGAGCCCCCTTCTCCTAAAGGGGAGCGTCACTGCGGCCACCTGTTGCTGTCCCACAAAGGGCCCCAGAGGATTCGGCACTTTTGAGGCAATTCTGCCTTGAGAAGAACAGAGTGGCCATGGGTGGCCTCTGAGCTGGGGCAGCTCTGAGGGACTGGGTTTGTGACAGGCAAAGCTGAAGCTCAATACCAAATCCACATGTGTTTATCCACTGGGGAAAGAAACTTGTGAATCCATTCCAGAAACTATATGTGGAACAAATTAGAAAAAAAAAATAAAATTCAAGAGATTTGGAAAAAAGAAACTGCCTCCACACAGTTCTTCCTGTGGCTCCAGAAAGCATGGGGTGCATGCAGAGCAGAAACCACAGTGTCTCTGAAACTTCGTGGAAGCTCCAATGAAGCACTATCAGCTCTTTAGTGTGATGGTTGTCAGAAAATAATTCAAATGTGGCAGGTCTCGCATGTCAGCAGCTCAACAGATGCTACTGTAAACATGATGTCCCAGCAAAACCATGTGATTAACGCTGCTTAACACACTGGCACATAGAGAAATGCAAGTTGAAAAAGCATTAAAATGGTGTTGTTATTGATGTATTCTGTTTATAGCAGTGGGTGGTGACTCCTGAGATTTCTGATGAGTTATGCTCATACACAGTTGGTATGAGAAGGTTCAGTGTGGTTAGATCTGCTGTGCTGCTCCCTTGCAGTCTTCTAAAAATTTGGTAAGCAGAGGAAGGATTTGTTTAGACCCTGGAGAGCAGGTGCCTGTTGTTCATTGCAGGCAGAGCATTTTGTTAGCCTCCCATTAGTGATGGCTCATGGCATTGTGCTGGGCTGTGTGTGGTGTCCTTAATTCCACGCCTGTGGACTTCGTGTCCATCACTGCCACGCCTGTGGAATTTGTGGGCATGGTGGGAAATCCTGCCTGGGGTCGTGCCTGTGCCCTGGGGCCTTTGTCTTAATGAGCAACTCTCCCTTTTCAACTTGGGAATGTGTGTGTGGGGGAAATTTTGATGATTGAAGATGCTGTGCTTTCTTTTTGATTTCTTCTTATCGATAACTCCTCACGACTTGGCTGGAGTACTTGTTATATAAGTGAATTTGCTACATGCATAGCTGTAATTAAACTCATTGGACTAGATTTCCTTGGGATAACTTTCTTTTTTCCTTCCTTTTCTTGATTTCTTTCTGGAAAATCTGTAGTCATATGGTGAGATAAATGGGAATATTGACACTACGGAATACTTGTCTCAAACTCTTGCAGATCAAAGCTTTCAGGGCCTTCTTTCTTCCTTTTGAAACTGAGCCTGAAATTGATCTGCAAAGCTTGTTTCCTAAAATTGGAACAAAGATGGGTATCTTTATTCAAACTGAAATTCTGATCCATAAAAATGTTCTTAATTTTAGATGGAATTTCATTGATTTTTGTATGGCAGAGTCCCAGCTGGTTCAGCAGTAAGTTGATGGATGAAATGCAACTGAGGGAAGGTAGGCAAAACTCTAGGTTTTCAAGGACCAAGAAAATGTTTTTCCTTTTGCTGGTGCCTGTTTCTTTGTTCCCATGGTGATGGCTATTAGTGGATGGACCAGCTCTGAAGTTGCAGCACTAGCCAAGCTGTATGTTATGTGCTGCAAGTTAAGAGTAATGTAGTAATAAATTTTCAAAAGTATCTACAATTTTTGGTGGCCAGCTGGAGCCACTGGAAGAAGATTTTCTTTGCAGTGTCCTGAAAGGAAATTCCTTTAAAGCTTGCTATAAATCAGGCATTCCAAACTTGCCTGCTTTAGATGTTGTGAGCTTGCAAACAGACATATTTGATGTCTTAAGTTTTGTTTTGTTTTGAGTTCTTTTTAAATTCTCTTGCAAAAACGCAGCTTTTGGGGGAAGTTAGTCAAAAAGAGGAATAATTTAGAGCAGATGTTTTGCACATCTATCGCTGTATGTGCTGCTAGACAAAGTGGCTGTTTTAGAAAGGAAGCATTTTATCAACAGATCTTCAATCTGTCAAACACAACTGACTGCTGGAGAGTCTGTCAGGAACAGCAATTGGACAGCTGAGATGGACTTGCTGGATCTGTTGAGAGCAGCACCTACTGTCAAAGGGGTAAGGAAATTGGTTAACATACAGAAATAGTGAATTTTTTCTTGAAATCCTGGAGTACGTATGCTCAAATTTAGAACAGTCTTCATGTTCTGAAATATCTGCACCTCTCCTCCTCAAATCTCCTGGCAGGTTGAAGAGCTGCATGTGTTGAATGAGGCACAGATTCTTTTTTGTTTGTTTGTTTCTAAAGGATCCGATATATGAGAATCCTGGTTTCTTAATGAGCGTCCATGGGGAAAAGGAATGTCATGGCTTTTTAGTTTCAGCCTGAAATTGGATAAAATGTTGACTTTCTTAATGCATGATTAATATTTTTTCTTAATGAAGAAAACAAACAGTGAACTAAACATGGTAGGCCATAACTGCAGCTGGCATTTTCAGTGCAGCAGGAGCAGGCGTGAGCTGGCCATGTGGGAAATGCTTTTTGCATAGTGGAAAGAAATCCTCCCTGCAGTGTTAGACCCAGGCAGGCACACACACATCCCCTCACATGCTGTCTCTGCTCTGGGCTGGCAGGAGGCAGGGCTCTGATGGATCGTTGCCTTGCTGGAGAAGTCGGCTGTGGATGCCCCTCACCCGTTTCATTATTTAATTACACAGAAATCTGAATGCTGGGCAGTAAAACTGCATTTTCACCCAGAGCTGATTTCCATTTAGTCTGTCATGTTAATAGTGAAATAAATTGCTCTAATTGCCTGCAAACTTCATCAAATTCATATTTCTTCCTTTTTTATTGAATATTTATTAAACTTCATGTCATGTCTTGCTTGGTTGGTAAAATGGTCCAGTCTGTGCATAACATTATGCTTTAAAATGCATGGTGTCACATTTTCCCTCTTCCTCTTGAATTTTAATTTAGATTGTGAAGTTTTGCATTCGTGTTCATATTAATCATGCAATTAGAAGAAAAAAGAACCAGTCTGCAAAGCATCCTTGTCTCTACATCAGCTCTGATTCTGCTGAGCCTCTTATTTAAAGGAAGAAGCCCTGTTGGGGCCAAACCTAAGGCTGGTGTGAGTTGTCCTGGCAGAGGGGTCTATTCTTGGTGTGCATGGACTGGGAGTGGGAGGTTTTTTCCAGAAATTCAGTTTAAATTTGTGAAATGCTCTTCCCCTTTGAGCTGTGTGTGTTCACGTACTTTTTGACTGCAGACATGTTCATGAATGGTTAAGTGGTGTGTGTGGGGCGAAAAGTAGCAACAGCTGAATTTTAGTGATAGTATTCAGCTGTTAGTGTTTCCTATTCCTATTCGAAGTATCTCTTAGTTAGTCACTGACTCTTTCTTTGAGAATCTTTGCGCTTGGATTTTTTTTTCCCCCCCATTTCTTGAAGGTAATTTCTGGACATCACATTCATGGGGAACATGTAATAGAAGTAAAAATGAAAGGCTCTAAAACCATATGGCAAAGAAAAAAAAATAATGAGAAGACTTAACAGTATTTTCAGGGATTGATATTTATTTCCCCATACCTCATTATTTTAGAGGCAATTTGATGGTTTTATTTATTTCTGAGCGATTGATTTGCATACTACATGTATTTGTGAGACTGACTTGGAAACCTCTAGGTAGTACCATACTTACTACATAATGCTAAGCAACATGCACAAATCTTGCAAAGATTTAGGAATTCAGATGAGGTCAGATATTTAGTATTTACCTGAGGAGGAAGGTAAATCACCTCAGCTCTTGTGAGCGTGGTGAAAAAATCTTGCAGTGGTTAGAGCATCCTTTGGCCGCTTTGTAAAGTACCTTTGGTTTTTAGCCCCTCTGGGGTTTTTCTGTTTGGGTAGAGGGCCTTTGACCTTTGAGGTCAGAAGAGAGCACTTCTCTACCTCTTAGATCTTTGTCAGTGAGTGCTCTCCAGCTCCTCTTCCATGCACTGATCGTCTGGTTCTGGGAGCAGTCCTCTGGTTCTGTCCAGTGCCTCAGATAGCACCCGTCAGCAGTGTTGGTGCTGCTGGGCAGGTGGTGGCCATGCAGGGACATCTTCCTTTCCCCTGCTGGCCTTTGTAGAAGATCTTGGAAGCAATTGTAAAAGCAGTTGCATTTTCATTCTTTAGATAAATTGTTGTGTTCAAATGCATACTTAGATCGCTATATTTTGCTTCCCTTGTCAACTCTGTCAGTTCCAAAACTCATAGGAGGTAAAATTCAGCCTGTTCAGACTCCAAGGAAGGTGGTTTCATGCCAAGTGATCTTTTTTCCAAGTGCTTGTAGGTTTAAATTGCTGCATAGTCTCTTCCTTTTTCCTGGTCTGTCATTTATCCATTGAAAATATGTCCCTTAAAAATGGTTATTAACTACCTCTTTCTTTGGTTTTTCTATTTGTTGGTTGTTTTTATTTTTTTTCCTCCTCTCCCCAAGCTTTTAACCACACCAACTGGTATTATTTATGGATATAATTAAAATACGGTACATGCACAAAATGCTGAATTGAGAATGTATCTGCATTTAAAAAATATATAAAGAAATTAACCAGCCCATTGATCAACCCAAGTGGCAAATGCACTGAAGAGGGTTTATCTCTGTGTCAAATGCTTCCGTCAGAAAAACTCCAGTGGAATTGTATATGATGGTTTCGTGCACCATTCATAGTCAGTGGTGGTGTTACAATGATACAGACTTGCTGAAGGAGTTCTAGGCCTATTTAATTAAAAGAAAAAAAAAAGAAAGAAAAAAAGTTAAAAGTATGATTTGTATTCCAACTAAAGAAATGAACGAGTAAGTACTTATCAACAGGCACAGCTTTTGTGTTTATTCATCCGAGGACTAAAAGCACATATTTTAGCATCTGAATGATTATAAATATGTTTACTAGCTATCAAAATCAGAGCTGTTTAATTTGAGAATACCAATTCATATTCAGATGCGTTTTGCTTTTCACTACTACTATTAGTTATCCTGTTCAGCATTCATAGTTCTGGCATTCATCATTTTTGGCTCACGACATATAGAGATGTAACTGAGGACGGGTGTCAAAGAGGTTAAGGGACATGTTGTGTGTTTTGATTACTCTTACGTCAATGTGTCTTGTCAGAAGGACTGAATGGAGACATTAGGAATACATGCAGAATTACCCACTGCATCAGAAAAGGAGCACTTTTTAATTTTTCTTGTTTCAAGTGGTGTACTTGTCCAAAGAAAAAATAAAGTACAAAGTCAGTAAATAAGCCTGACTCAAAAATGATTGGTGCCTGCCTTGAAATAGCCATCTTCAAAACACACCTTTTGTAGCTGGAACAAAGCAGTTGATGATCATGATATAGGAACCCACCAGGGCACGCTTGTGTGATGCTCCATTCATTTCCCATGTTGTCTCTTCCAACGTGACAAAATGTTCATTTGCTGCATATCCCCATTTTTGCTCCTTTTTAAAGTGCCTTTTGAAGATGTCTTTCCCAAAGTTCATCCAGATGTGACCTTACATCAACGAAAAAATAAAAGGGGAAAAGGAAAGAGCAGGTCAGCACGGAACTCAGCCCAATGCTCCCAGGTTCTGGATGGAACAGGCTTTGAGAGCAGCCTCTGATCCTGTAACCACTCCACTGAAAACAGTGGGTGTAGGAAACCCCTTCCTCATTCAGCATGGGTGAGTTTTGCTGTAAGACCTGTTAATAAGCTACACTCATTTTCAAAAGTTAGAGGCAAACCACTGTATTTTAAAAAGATCTTTTTGGGGTATAATTCCATCTTTCCTTCCTGTCTCTGTCCTAGTTGGTCTCTCCTTTTTTCTTCCTAACCCCAGTAACAGACATTGTAATGAGTGTAATAATAATAATAATAATGTTTAGCAGCTCACTGTCTCTGAAGCCCTCGACTTGCCTCACAAACCAGAGCACAAATCGCACTCAGATGGTTGCACAGTGATTTGTGAACATCACCTTTCATTTCGGCAGCTCTGTGCTGGCCTCTGAGCCGGAGGGTCTTGGCAGTTCCTGTTACTCTGGTGTTGATTTTTCCTGGGTTTTGGGCCTGCTGAAGTTGTAAGAATTCATGCCAGTGTTTGTGAAGTCTACCATGGGCTACCCTTTCAGAACTGAAGGACAGCTGGAAAACAAACTCTCCCAGAGATTTCATTGGACTCTGAAGGTCGCTCAAAATGCTTTGCTAGCAACTGTGAAGACCTGCAGATGTTTCATGGATGTCCTTGATGACTTACAATAGTAAATATGAGCTAAATATAGGTTTTTTTTTCTCAGGATCTTCTGCCTGTTTGGAAGTTTTATTTTGTCTCTCTAGTTCTTTCCATGGGAGCATTCTGCTGCTGAGTGGTGTGTTCATTGTTCTCTGCATGCTTACTCTGGTAGTGCCCTACTTGCTAAGCATGGCAAAGTCTTTTTGTGCCACAGACAGTCCTTTGCTGTTCTTCCATTCCTTTCCTGGTAGTCCTTTCCAAGTCTTTGACCTTTTGTTTTCCTGATGACTGATTTTTCTCTTGAAATCTCCCATTGCTGCTAATGCAGCAGTGGTGACTGCTTTAGTCTGCAGAAGTGGGCAGGGTTCTCCTCCATACATTAGACCTAATGCTGGGTCTCACTCAAACCCCTAAAGCAGGGCTTCAGATGAAATTCAAGTTTTCCTTATACTGATGTTCTGTCTAGAATTGCCTATCATGTTTCCAAACTCCTCCTGGTTTCTTGCAGATCTGGGAGATCACTCAAGGGACGCCTGTTCTCCCTCCATACATCCACTCACAGGATAGGGAAACAAAATAATGGGACTGTTTTCCTGTTGTGTAGTGAAAATTCTGTAGCTCTATAATTTTTCTTCTTCGTAAGTTTGTTCTTACCTAGGTCGTGCATTAATCATTTTGTTTTCCACTGTATAATATTTTTCCTCAGGAGATTTCTCCCTTCCCCCCCCATCCCTGCCTTGCATGCACTCTGGTTTTGTGTTTTGTGTGATGCCAGCAGTGGCTGAAGGCAAATACTATTAATTTGAAATCAGAGCATGCTGTGCGAAGGCGGGGGGGGGGTTTCCAATATGTTTGTTTTTGAAAAAAAATAGGGCTGTCTTGGGAAGTGTTATTATCATGCACTTGTCTTACTGACTCTTCAGGGTTCACGTTTTCAAGTGCCTTGTAGTTAATAGACGGTCATTAGGGGTGAATGTCCAAAAGCACTTGACATCCCACAGCTCCTGCTGGGAACAACTGTGGTCATGGAGGGTGACCCCTGCTGTGCTAAGCAGGAAGATCACCAGGGCTGTCTCTTGTTGCCTTGGGTATGGGATATGATCACCTCCTGCTGCAACATCTGTCTGGTGACATTTGGGGAGATGGTTGACTTGATGTAAAACTCCACATGGGATAATCCATTTAAATTACCATAACTGCAGCAATGGTCTAAGTCCACTGGAGTCAAAGCAAATTGTTTGTCCATTATAATTCTCACTAATTGCTATAATTTTGATCCAGCAAGAAGTGTGCAAATTCAGTAATTTTTGAAGAACCCTCGAGGTGAGCGAAGAGCTTACTGGGGGAGGGGAAGCCTTCAACTTAGTGATGGATTTAATTCACAAGAATTATTGTTTTGCCAACGAAACTTCCAGTATGTTTTGGAAGTTCCATCTGTCCTTTTAAAGTCATATTCAAACAGTGTTGCAGTGGTGATTTCCAAGAAACAAATCTGTTTCCTGTCAGTTAACAGGAAAATTGCCCGTAATTTTGGGGTTTAGCTTCCTCCTCAGGTAAACCTTGTAGTTGGACCTAGTTAGTGTGTGAATAGTCACAAATACTGCAACACCCCAATGTGGAGACATCTACAAAGTATGTGCTCTATTTGTTTTGTAGGCAGGGGATCCTCAGCGCTTTCTGAAGATTGATCCTTTTTCTCTGTGTGGGTTTAAGTAGCAGAAGCGGCTGCTACTATAGGAAAAAACCATTTTCTTTGATATTGCCACTTGAAAGGCAAGTTTCAGTATTGAGCTTAGTTATTCCCCACTTTATTTACTCTTTTTTTAATAGAAAATAAGGGAGGAAAGTATTCAGCATTTGTAGAGAGATACTTGTGTTCTTCTGCCAGATACAGAGGCGTGAAAGAAAGCATTATGCATAACAAGATATTCTCAGGAGATCTGTTTAGCAGAAGGGCACAGTGTTAGATGTAATTTGTTTACTGACAGAGTTTCCAACAATGGTGCAATGGACCAGGAAACATCACTAAAGTAATAAGTCCTTTCCTTTTTTAAAGTGATTATGTTCGAACACTGCAAATTAACCCACTTTTTGAAGCTGCTGCTTAGGTGAAACAATTTGCTGATGAAAAGGCATCCCCCAACTGGCTCCAGCAGATGATGTGCATAAAAGGTGCAGAGGCCATGCATGCATCGGAGAAAAGCTGTTTTCTGTAAATCAAATGCGAGTAGCAACCAGGCTGATCTAATCTAGGACCTACTGTAGTGAAATTGTGGGGCCAAGAACAAAGGCATTATATTGTGTGTAAAGAAACTACTGTAAATAAAGTTAGCTTGGCTGAAGATCAGCATAACTCCTGGGGGAGGGCAAGAGCTACCCAAATACCGCCTGATCTCCTCACACAGCACAAATGTCTGTCAGCTAACCCTGCTCACTGGTGCCCGAGTTGGGCGTTCCTGCAGCCCACTCTTCCTCCTGGTGGCTTGCAAGAGTTCGGGCACAGATGCTATTGGGGATGTGATCTAAGAATAATGCAGGATCATTATTGCTGTGTCTCAAACAGCATCTCACGTAGCTGGCAATAATCAGCCACAATCTGAGCTCTCCAGAGAAATCACTCAGGGTCCTGCAGAGCACGTGAAAATAATAAGTGAACGTTTCATATGTTTTAGGCAGATGCTATTGGTTATTCATGCCTGACGAAAGCAGAGGTGTTCATTTATAGCATTTACAGCCAACTGTGATTGTGAACTGTCTGTAATGGCCTCTTTCCTTTCACATCATGTCGTTTTTGTTTGTAGAGAATGCAAGAACCATGTGCTCATCTGAAAACGAACGCAAAGGAGTGTTTGGCAGTCCAGTGAAAAAAGTCAGATGGGAGATTTCCATATGCCCTGCTGAGAATTAGGCTCAAGTATCAGTGGGAACTCAGTGCCCAGCTGCCATTTGTCTCTGCATTTAAAAGTAGTTTTTCCATAAAACAGTGCTTTATCGTAGATGAATCTAACATTATTTTTAATTTGGTCAGGTGACGGGTCTTCTGAAGGAGCAGTCTGTCCTCTTAACAAATCATTACAAAGTGACCTGGGCATATAGTTTTGATTTCCTTAAATACTGGAGCTGGGCTTGAATGACTGAAACAAGCATCAGTATTATGTGATGAACTTGAGACTCCTGGCAGATAAATAATTCAGCCCTTCGAAACAATGTTTTGTTAGAAATTAGTGTGCCTACTGGGTATAAAGCAAAGAGGTGCCATTCATAGTAATGCAGACACCTCCCTGGGGTTATTGACTATCCTCAAGTGAGATCTGCACACTTGAAATTATCACCTTTTTCAGAAAAACACATTTACTTTAATGGCTTTCAGTATCTCTTTCTTAGCTGTTTTGGTGACTGTTTCCATTTCAGTGATTAATGCTGTTAATAACTATAATCAGAATTCTTTTTAATGCCATCCTCTGGTAAAACTAGTAATGCTAGTATTTTTGTTTTCCGTTGTTAAATGCATTTTCTGTATAAAAATTGCACACATATATATTTCTTTACAAGGTAGAGCAAAGCTACGCAGGATTAATATCCACTACAGCTTCTGCTTCAGTGTTAGAAAAGCCAAATATGAATATTTGGCACATTCATATTTGGCTTCCCTTCTCTTAGCCGAGTTACACATGAAACACCAGAAAGTACATGTGAACCTCATGTTACAGAACCTTTAAAAAATGTTCTGCTTCAAGCTAAACCCGGTTTGTTCCACCTCCTGGCACATGGAAGATGATGATGACCTCCCAGCAACCTCTGGAGTATTCCATGTTTAATTCTCAGTTAAATACTTCGTGTTTGCCGGCAGATGATGTTCTCACAGATTTCCCTGCGTTTGGCCTAGGTAGGGAATACCAGACAGCATCGTGATGTTCTGCTATGAAGTGAGTTTTGGCAGTAGGTGTTGCAAGGCCATATGGATTTTACCTTTGGTAAACTCATCCCTAATCCCATTCCTCCCGTTTCATTTTTGCAATTGTATTATTAGCTGGCGAGAAACTAGGAATTAGGTCTGTGAGAAAAAGAGGAAGCTCTCAGAATAAGCACAGGAAGACAGAAAGGTGGATTGAAAGTGGCTGTTCATTGCCCAGTCCAACATGTATTGTGGTTCTGATGCGAATAGCTCAAGCACAGGTGTAAAGAAAAAAATTAAAGAAAAATGGTATGACATTTCCACCACTAATTAATAGATTTTACTTTGTTGCACTCATGTCTCTGACTTTCCCTCGGTCTTACCTCTTAATAAGAAAATCTTCTCAAGAACTGTTGTTTACTGAATTTCCTACTCCTTACTCTCAAGTCTGTGATGGAGAGTTTTGGGGTTTGGTTGGTTGGTTTGGTTTGGTTGGTTTGTTTTCCTTTCATTTTTTTTTTCTTTCATGGCCTTACAATTTAGAAATACTTACTAAAAATCCTTAGGAGTGGTTAACTCAATGAAAGTAACTTATTTTGCAGAAGAGAGTTTCACACAGGCTACAAAGCACTGTTTTGTTCACAGACATTGGAGGACGACAGGGAATTATGAATGCAACGGGTACCTGGAAAATTACCCTTGCTTCTTTTCCTAGTGGTGAGGATGCTTTTGAAAAGCACCAGTTAAGTGCAATAATGATTTTGTCCTCATATTTTTCTTGCAATACAAGTACTGGAAAACATTCACAGATATTGATGCAATGATTTCAAAGGGAAAAAAAACCCCACTCCATTCAGACTTCTGAATTTAATACACAGGTGAATGCAGATGCAGTTGAGCTGGAAAGGGACTTTGAAGGGATCTTCCTCTTGTCTTTCCTTTTTTTCACCAAAATGACAAAAACCGCATTTATGGATCTGTTGTGAAAATTTGAGATTTCATTGTGAAAGTTGTCTCTCCAGAGTTCTTTCCCCAGCTCCACCTTCTTGCCCCATGAAACCACAACTCCCTGTAGGAGTTTGAATGTCCTTTTGCAGATCATGCAGAAGATGGTTGCAAATCTTCCTCAAGTTGAAAATGTGAGGGGCTTTTCCTTCTGCTTGGGCAACAGAGACTGCTTGGTCTGTGGTGACTCAGTTCCCAGAAAAAACGTGATCAGAATCAACAGGTGTTTATTGTACCTGCAAGTTTTCTTTTAATTAATTTTTTTAAGCACATATTCTATTTATTTTGATGTAAGATAAATTGCTTCTCTCAAGAGATACCAAAGCTTCTTCCAGTTATTGATGCTACTTCTGTTTAGCAGCAGCTCACGGCAAAGCACCGTAGAAGTGGTATCTTGCAATAATCTGCATTCGAGTTGTTTGGTTTCCATGGATCTAAGGAAAATGCCTGTGTTTGAGTTTGATCACTTTACACTGCTGTGTGCAGAAAGATGACGAGGATTAGGGAACTGGATGCACAAAACACATCAAACTATTTCTTGCTGTTAAAAGACAAACTTTAGTAGTGCTGCAAACTTACTTTTGAACTCCTTTGTATTGTTCCATTATTTAAAAGGAGAAAGAGATGACACTGTACTATCAGCAAATTAAACCAAAAATAAAGAAAAAAAGACAGATTGACCAACCAATCAGATATTCATACTTTCAATTTAAGGATCAGGGTTTTGTCCTAAATTTTGTGGCACTGTCAATTGCAAGGACAATGCCATAAAATGTAGTTCATTCTCGATTTAAATGTTGTTTGGTTATCTATCTAAAGTACCATGCGCAGCAAGTGAACACATAGCAGTGTCCTGTTTCTTTACCCCAGTCCGTAGCTGTTTATTAGCAGACTCTCTTCTAGAAACTGATTTCAGTGTTCAGTCTTCCCTTCTTCTTTGTTTGCACTGGCATTCCAAGCGAATCCATGGGTACAGCATTTGTCTGTTCTGAAAGATCTGTGCATCATAGTACAGATATTACATTTCTGTGCTAGGAACTGGGCGGAAGGTGGTGATCACACCCTGTAACATGGCAATGAAAAATACGTGCAAACCCACATCTGGCTGCAGAGGCTGGGATTTGTTGGGAGGCTGCTGTGAAGGGAGAGGTGTTTCTGCGTACCATGCTGTTAGTTCTCTGTAGGCATCTGCTCCAGCTGTGCCTGGACTCCAGGCAGAGGCTGGGCTGCTGTCTAATGATGCTTTCAGCAACTGGTGATGGTGCTTGACCTCTGCTCTCCCCGCTTGCTGAGTTGTTCCATGGGGCTTTCTAACCTGTGTGTTGACCTGCATGGACTAAGGACTGGTAGAAGAACATGATGGAGCCCGTGGAGCTCCATTACCTGAGTCTTGCAGCTGTCCAGGAGCTGAGTCCAGCCAACTCACTGCTGGCTGTTCCACCAAAACATGAGTTGTGAGAAGGCAGGATGTGAGCCTTTGCCTTTGATTCTAAACTAGACAGATGGAAAAATACCCAGTCTAGTCTCTCAGAAGTAAGACAAATACCATAAGGAAATCTATTATAATTTGTTTTGCAGTGGGTGCTTCTTTTTTTCATTGTCCCAAGTAGTTAAACACAATATCAAATGGAACTGCTGAATACTTTGCTGTGTGGTGGTAAACTGTGGAACTGCCACTTGGGGAGCTGTTCAGGCTGTTTTGGGGCTTTAAGTTTGTAGCTAATGACCTCTGTAGTGGTCATACTACCAAATGTCACACTCAAAAGGCTGGAAGTCAATGAAGCATCCGGGCCACTCAATATATCAGTGTTTAATTGACAATGTGCAAGACCTGCTTGTGATTTATAGCCCGATAAAGGGACTCACTTTTTATGTTCTGCCAGCACAATTGGCAGAATATTTTAGGCACAGATGGCACATTAGCCTTGGACAGCTGGTTCCCTCTCTGCTGTCACATCCTAGGACCATCTAACTAATACTGTCACACATGACCCAGTTCACTGGGTAACCGAGAGGGGTTCTCACGCGTGGCTTCGTGTCAGCCTGAAGGCACATGAAAATCAATCTGCTAAAAGACTGCCTCGAAGAGGTTTCCAAGACTTAGCACCCCACCATGCCCTTCTGGCTGTTCACTTGCTGACCTCTCTCTTTCAGCTGCGTGAGCGTAACCAGAGAGTTTGTTTCTGGTTGTGGAGTGGGCACATGTGCAGCCTGCAGAGCGTGGTTCTCTCCTTGCAGTGTCCTCTACTCTGCATCTGCACAAAGGTGGATTTAAAACCACAAAAAGGCGAGAGGCAAAACACCCATACGTAGCATGAATCTCTTTAAAGCGAGAGAATAAGGGATCACTGAGAGGTGGCTATTTTGAAAGGTGTATCTTTAATACTTAGTACAAAGAAAAAAATAATACATGGTAGAGGGACAGTATATAGTGACAGTATAGATTATGTGTAGATGATACTGAGGATAAAAAGAACAGAGGATGAAGTAAAACTTCAAATGCTTTTGGCAAGAAAGAAAATCCAACCTCAAATTTTTTCTAGAACACAGTCAGGCAGGAAAGGTCTGAGGTGGAAAGCTGAAAGCTATGTTTGTTGATAGATGAAACATATTTTTGAGATCAGAAACTTAGTATTTCAAGGTATGATCCCAATAAAAATACAACAGTTTTTCCATAATTTCTTGCTGTTCTATCAGAGCTTCACTGACTTTGCTGCAAACTCCTGTGTGGAAAGCCTTTAAAATGTATTTTAGTTTACAACATCAGATACAGAGTCCACGAGGAGGTGATGGGATTAGTATGAGCTTTTATTGATGCCAAGGTATTAGACCAGAAAAACTGGAATTTTGTGTTTGTGTTTAAAGATATAATTTTAATAAGGTAGAATACAATTTGTCACAGGAACAACGGTCTTGGATTGTGGAGAGGTAACCAACCAGGAACAAGGAGGGAGGAAACATCACCCTGCCAAGGGAGCACTGGGAAAATACCCACTTGCCTTAACCCTGATCTCTTCTGTCAGCATAGTTTCACTGTCTCTGCGTGGAGAGCAGCTTGGTTTGTCTTGGAGCAAGGAACATGTGGTTGTCTGTCTGCAACATGATGCTCATGATATGCAGGGCACGACAGGGACAGTGTCTTGATCCCAGTCATATCTTGCAGAATTTCAGCTAACTGGAGCCCCAAATTGTCTAGGTGTTATTTATAGAAATTCTATGCTGTTTTGGGGGTTAATGATAAGATGAGATAGACTGAAGAACCGTTCAAGCTCAGTTACTTTCCAAATTAGGACTAAGGCAAAGGCCTTGCTTTGGATTTTTCTTACCATATTATCTGCTGTTTTCATTAGGGTTTGCCCGCAAAGGTGAGAATTTCTTTGGGTTTAGTGGAGAAAGCTGCCTAAACATATAATGAAGTTCTTCATTTAACATTACATGGTAGCAGATAGCAGTAGTTGAGCTCTGTTTTAAACAAAATCAGTATTAAAGTTCCTGTCTCCACGAGGCAAAGCAGACTCAAGACATCTCTCTGAGCTGTATGTTAAATGCCTCTGTAGAACTGCCATAGAAGTTGCAGGCTTTCATTTTCGTGGATTCTGGAATATTTCAGCGTAGAATGTGTAGCTCTGGGTTTGAGACCATGGCGTCAAATTTCATTTGCACTGGAGTCACTTGCAGGTGACATGTAAAAGTGGCTTTTAAATTTGCTTTTGGAGGCACTGGAATAGATTTGTAAGATTTCCAGTGTACTCTGCGCTGTGTGTATTACTTGACTGACCAACTGTCTCTGAAGAGTAACATTTTTGAAGGCTGTGTCAGAGTCAGGTAACCTTTGAAAGACTTTGTGCTGCAGTAACACAGTGAAGTACATCACACTGACTTCGTATCCCAAGGGATCTGGTGATCTATAATTAACAAATTAGTGCCAATCCCCAGCCTGTTTGGACATTAACGATCGATTAGCGTTGGGACTGACATTGATGTGCTCCAGAGTCCCGGTATTTTCATTTAGCAGATGAAGACCATGCTCTCAGCACAGTGAGGAGAGCTGTCAACCCCAGGTAGGAATTAAGAAGTAATTGGTCATTCCCAAGCTGAGCAGGTGACCATGGGGGCTGGGGGAGCCACCTTTAGTGGGGTGGCATGTGTTTGAGTCAGCTGGGAATCCTGCAAGTGGAATGACCTTCCCTGCAGTTTGTTCTTTCCTTTTCACTTCTGCCTGTTTCCCGCAGTGTAAACAGTGGGGAAATGCTGATCAGCTAGATCCATCGAATGTGAGCTGTAACTTCAAGTCAGGCCATTATCTAAAATTAAAGCATATGTGGCAAAGAAATTTGCACTGTGCCACAGAAAGGCAGGTTTGTACCGTGCACCTGGAGGTGTTACCTGCCTTTCGTGTTCTTGGCTTCAAAATTAGGCAATGGGTAAAGTAAGTATGGACATGGGTGAAAAAACATCTATTTGAGCTTGTTTGATTATTTATAATGTTGAAATTAAAAATTTTAACGACATTGAAAACTATATATTCCATTTGGTGTAATTACAGATAGTACTTCTGATCGCATACGAGCCGTAGGCAAAATTATTAGCAAATGGGTACACTTCTGTGTGCTTACTGGCATGCTAGTAATTGTTTCATCCTTTCAGATCATCTGCGTAATGGCAGAGATTGTGAAAGCCCTCGTCCTAAGCTTTTATTCAGTAAAGGAGCTGTGCTTGATAAGATAAGGCATTATGGTTGATAAGAACCATGCAACTAAATGAGTACATGACAGTACCAATGTCTGAAATGCTTGAGCACAAGTGGATGAGTAATGGAATATCCATTCAGTGTCCGACGAAAAGTTTACTTCACTTTTACGAGCGGGTTGTTTTGTGATGCTTTGAATTTCCTAGCGCCTGTTCGTTATCTATGTGAGTATTTTCATCTCTTGCTGCTTCTGAGTTTTGACTTGGAGGTTTTGCTACAGTGTGAGAAGAGTGTTGACTGATGGAACCAGTTTTCCCAGATTATTCTGGCAGGAGCAGTGTTGCTCTTTGGGCTTTGCACTTGTTGAGCAAGACTTCTTTATAAATTGGTGCAGTTTGAGACTCCAGGTTGCTGCCAGAATCCAGCGCCAAGCATCCATATGATTCTGAAAAGAGCACTCGTTCACTTAGTGCTGTTTTAGACTGGCAGGCAGGACTGATGAGGCAGCTGGAGGTTGTACAGGTGGTGGGCTCTGACATATTTCAAAATACTGCTGCTGTTTTGGCCTGTAATGGGGGAAATGGGAATGACCAGGTTGGGCTTGGCGCTTTGGGAACGTCCTGGGTTGCCCTGTGTGAGCTGGGAAGATTTCCTGAGGAAAAACTCAGTCAAGAGTTGACTCTACCTGAGCTGTTAATGTTTTTGGCAAAATAAAGATTGTATTTTGAATGAAAGTTCACTCCAGGTGAAATTTCAAAACCTTACTGATCACCTCCATGAGTTTCATGCAGACTTTTCTTTCCTCATGTTGTAGTAGTTAGCTTAGGAAAAAGAGGGATGTGTCAGAGTTTGTTTTGTTACAGTTGGACACTTTACCCAAGTATTCTTCTCAAACAAAAAAATGAAGTGAAATCCAGTGTAGACGTAGAACAACTCATAATGACAACTTTAAACCACTGCTCTAATTAGTGAGCACTTCCTGGGGACTCATTAGAATTATAAAAGCATTATTGTTGGTATGCAGTGGCTGGAACATGTCGAGTTTTGGGCAGTTCAACAATATTACCTTGAAGAAAAGAGTTTTGCAGCCCTTAAGAATTTGCTGTGATTTGTGAGAAAGCACAAATTGCAATGTCCTAGAAATCCTTTATGAATTGGGTCTTATGTTCGTGCTTATAAATGAGGAGGGGTTTGGAGTTTATATGCCACAGTGCAATAGGTATATAGTGACTGCTTAATGGGATTTACATTCGCTCAAACAAAATTAGGTTGGTAAAAGACAATGCAACATGCTGTAATGTAAATGGGACTGACGGCAGAATTAAATGTTTGTGGAAACAGGGCAGCAGATCTATCAAGAGCTAATTAGACAGAGAGTTCAGAGACAGACTTGGGAGTAAACAGCACCAACAAAGAGAGAGGGAGAGCAAGAAAGAGAGAAAATGGAGTCTTTGTGCGGCGATGAAAAGGAGTTATAAACAAGGTTATTTAAATTGGAAGGTCTGATGGAGCCTATCCCGTGAGAAGGACTTAGTCTTATCCGAACCTGTTGATTAACACAAGTTGAATGGCAACTCTGATAACCTCTTTTATGTGCAAATAGTTCCTCTTTGTTGCAGTTTGCTATTCGTGGTATCTTCCTCTCCTACACTTTTTCCACAGGATAATGTTTCCATTTGAGCCTTTCTCTCAGGCAGCAGTTTAAAAACAAGACCTTGGCCAAAATATTTCCAGCAGTGAGAGAAAGCCTCGAGAGCAGCACCAGGGAAGACAAGAGAGTTTAGGTATTTCCTGTTCCCTGCAGGGGTGTGTGCATGGGAGGAAGGCACCCCTGCAGAGAGCCATCAGGTGAAAATGATGTTGTGGAATAAGGGCAGACTGGATGAAGCTGGCATGTAAAGGATGCTGCTTGCCTGCCATGCCATCAGCTGTGGTGTCCTTGCCATTACTGCACCATTTGGCACACCCACTGCCTTTTGTAGGCTCCTATTGTCACATGAAGGAAGCAGTATTTGTTTGAATAAAACCCTGTGTATATTTAGTTCACAAAGGTTAGTCCCTGAATTTAGCAGGAACAGGATTTGATCAAAATAAATTTGTTACAAGGAAACTTGCAAAATCATTAATAAATCAGTTGCTGAGGTATTTGAATTATTTTTATTTAGTCTTCGTAACTTCTTTCTTCAAACCTAGCTTGAGAAATTCTCTGGAATTAAGAAACTCTGAATAAGAAGTAACATGGTAACTTTGTGATTTTATATTTATAGAAGGCTTATTCAGGCCAGGCCATGGCATTTCCCTTATTACCATCTTTGGCAAATCCCAGTTTGGGTTTGGTTTTATTGTTTTTTGGGGTTTTTTTGGGTTTTTTTTTTGTTTTTGTTTTTTTTTTCTTTGAGCTGTAAATAGATGGGCCTTGCTGAATTTTGCTGGGGGGTGTTGCACGATGATGTTTGTACTGGGAGGAGATCAGAAAAACCCTTGTGCTTTTTGTTGTTGTTGTTGTTGTTTTTGTTGTTTTTTTAATGGGAGAATTGTCCTTTCTATTTTAACAGCAGAGCTGTGATTATAAGCATGTAAGAGTTGGGATGAGAAGCTGTGCTGGTTTCTCTGACAGAAAGTGTCATTTTTCAGAGGGAGCCATAAAGCCTTGCTACGAGGGGCTGGTGAAGCAGGAAGAAGGGAGTGCCATGTCTAAGGGCCTTTCCCTGAAATTTGAGCTCAAACTTCTGTCTGAAACCAAATCCACTGACTCTGAAAGCTAGATCAGATAGGAACAGTTCTCTGTGTGAAGTGTCTGACAACATAGCTCTCGTTTCAACAGAAATGCACCAAGTCTTGTCTTATTTGCTCAGAGATGCTGAGTCTGGTAGGGAGTATGATTTTATCTCTTAGGGAGTGTTATTTGATGAAAGACATCTGGGCTCCTGCCAGGAAGATGGAGCCCATGCTGGGTCCTGGAGCTGTGGGATAGGGAAGGTGGCTCTCGCTGTGCAGACTTGGCTCAGGGCTACTCCAGCAAATCCTCCTGCATTCTCATTTTTGGAGTAACTTGTGCTTTTGTTGGGATGCTGAAAATCCATGCTGCTTAGAGGTTATTCCTTTCCCTGAAATAATACTCCTGCAAGGATTAAAATAATGTGGGCTTTTGTTTTTGATTTGTTTTTTATTTCATCTATGAAGAGGCATTCCCCAGAAAAACAAACCTGGCCTGGGTGTAGTAGTTACCCATCAGAAATCAATTACATTTTTCTTTTTTGCTTACTTAGTGTTCTTACAAGTATAGGTCACAGTTTCTTTGCCTTTACTTCTTCAGAGCAGCATCCTTGTGTTTGACAAGGTCTGTGGGAAACCATTGACTTTCATGTTCGTTTGATTACAGTTTAAAAATGAAAGCTCTGCATTTTGGCACTGACAACAAAAGCACAGGGGATGTTTTGGATCCCCTTTCTTTGGTGTCTGATGCAAAGAGGAAGGTGAGCTGGTGTGTTTGAGAGGATTCTGTCGGGGAGCAGCTGGGGTGTGAACTGGTGACCAAAGGGGGAGGTCCTGCTGGGGAGAAGTCTCTGCAGCAGGGCAGCCAGGAAGGCACTTTTTCCAAGTCCTCAGGCAATACCCTCTGAAGAAACTTTATTTAAGGAAGGGTGCCCATGCTCAAATTGCAGGGAAGAATCTGCAGGTAAGAAGCCAAAACTTGCGATGTGGTGAATCTGAGAGATCTCTTGCTGCAATAATAATAATAATAATAATAATAGATTATAATAGCAGGCAGCACCATTCGTTCAGTGTAAATGGCAGAAGCCTTAGCATATGTTATTACTTTGCTGGTAACTGTCACCAAGCTTGTGATTGAATGCAAAAGGATAAAACCACACACCCTTTTACCCTGTTTCTAGTCCTACTAGAGCCTTCGACAAATTATTTTCTTGTTTCTCAGGTTTCAGCTTAAGAACAAAAAGCAGCAATTCAAAATGTCTGAAGGTATTTCACTACGACTACACACACAGACCCCAAATAGATCTCCTATTGTTCTCTGCGAAAAAAGAGATAAAAATATTAGTGCTAAAGAAATATAGTTTGGTGGTTTTCCTTCCTGACTTTTAGGAGGAGTTGCCAATGACAGTTTCTCAAAAGAAATGACTATTCTGAACTTGGTGCAATGAATCCTTTGCTTGCCTACCCTCTGCTAGCACTGGGTTTGGGTCATTCTCAAACAGAGGTGTTGTTTTGGCAGGGAGGTGCCAATCTGAGGTCTTGGGTCTAGCTTTGCATGTAGTCAGTGTCTGCAGTCACTGGCTGTTGCAGGCTGCAGGGGACTCTCAGTTTCTTTTATTATAATACTTTGAGGTTTTATATGGATTTTTTTTCCTGTAGGAAGTAAGTATTTGTCCTAAAATTTCATCCTCCTCTTTTGTTTTTTTGGTACTTTTAGAACATCATAAAATGCATCAAATCATCTAATTTTGTTAATTTTGTGCTGTTACATACACTATATAATTTTAGTGCAGAGGTGTTCTTCCAACGTGAGACTGCTATTTCGTGTACAAGTTTCATTTTATTTCATGGCAGGAGAATTTTGAAAACTAAGAGTGAATTCTTGGATGTAAAACCCTGCCCCTTTGAAGAATCTGCCCGAGCTGAGTTTCAACTTCATAAGGCTGTGCTGAAAGCCTGGGTGGCTCTGCTGTTTTCTTCTGTGGTGTTCTAGTAATACAGAAGTGTATTGATTGATTACAGTTGCCAGATGCGACTACTGTACAGGAGTGCTCTGGTTTAGAATTTCAGGTGTAAGCAGATTTTAGTCCATGCTGCTCGTTTCCCCCCCAGCTTGTCCCTCGTCCGCCCCCTCCCAGCCAGCATCCTTGCCTGCTCCCTCACGTGATAAATAACACTGTCTCATCAAGGTCAGTTGGAAAGGCCCTTTTTACATATCTCATAAATTTTAGCCAGGTGCCACCGATGTGAGATTAATGTAATGGCACTCCAGCAAGCACTCAGGCTTGTCTTAATTATGCTAAGGTTGCCGGTTCACCGTTTCTCTTCATCTGTCTCCCGCTTTAGGGAACACTAAACACTATGTCATTAGATTGTCTGTTCCACAACATTGGCCCTTTGCATTTACAAAGTCATCAGATGGCTTATGACCTAGCTTTTCTAAGATATTAAATTAAATAAATAGTGAAAACAAAAAATTAAGCAGAAAAGGAGCCTGTTGGTGGAAGGAGGGCAGAAGGAGAGAGCCGAGGGGGTATAAATGCATGTGCCTTCATGTCTGGCTGCAATGGAAAGGGCTGCAAGCTTGGGGGCTTTTCCTGTTTTATTGGAGTTTTTTGGAATTTAAAAATCCTCTTCTGCAGTGTTTGGGGAATCAGTTGAGAAGGGGCCGCCTGAGGCTCAAACCAACCTTGGCTGTTTCTTCCCTGAGCTCTGGCAAGGGGACACAGGGTAGCACAGTGAGTCCCTGAGCTCTGGGGACAGAGGACAGCAGGGTCCCTGAGCGCCGGGAAGGGGACAGAGCGCAGCAGGGTCCCTGAGCGCCGGGAAGGGGACAGAGCGCAGCAGGGTCCCTGAGCGCCGGGAAGGGGACAGAGCGCAGCAGGGTCCCTGAGCGCCGGGAAGGGGACAGAGCGCAGCAGGGTCCCTGAGCGCCGGGAAGGGGACAGAGCGCAGCAGGGTCCCTGAGCGCCGGGAAGGGGACAGAGCGCAGCAGGGTCCCTGAGCGCCGGGAAGGGGACAGAGCGCAGCAGGGTCCCTGAGCGCCGGGAAGGGGACAGAGCGCAGCAGGGTCCCTGAGCGCCGGGAAGGGGACAGAGCGCAGCAGGGTCCCTGAGCGCCGGGAAGGGGACAGAGCGCAGCAGGGTCCCTGAGCGCCGGGAAGGGGACAGAGGATAGCAGTCCCATGGCAGTGAGCCAGTGTGCCTTTGCGTCCTGCCATGATAAAACTCCTGTTGAGGCAGGGAACCATTTCCTCCTACATCAGGGACACTATGAGTAATATTTCTTAGACATTTGTTCCTTTCCATCTGCAGGCTCAGTTTAGCAGCCAAAATCAAGGCTGACCTTGATTTTTATTTTATTTATTTTGTGCTTTATGGCCACAATGAAAGAGACTTTTTTTTCTAGTCTGAGCGTCCCCTGCTGGCTTTCCAGAGAGCAGAATTTAGAGATAACCAGATAGGACTATCTGATGCACCAATTTTAATTTCTGTGAAAATAAATGCCTCAAAAGGGCCTGAACAAGGCTTGTGTTGGAGCTGCTTGGTGGCTGTACCTAGATTGGGGCAGTCTGAAACTTTCCCATGAGAAAAGAGAAATCAGGTGTCTGGTATATTCAGTAGCAGCTGTCTGCAATGTGCTAAGATGGCTCACTCTTACTTTCTCCAGCAGTTCCTGAAAATTAACGTGGGTATTGCAGATGAGACAAGTTTTTCTGTTGATTTACATGCTCTGAATATGTCAGGTTTTAATTTCTACAACCAAGGCTAAAAGTAGAGCTTTGTGCTCCCTTTACTGCCTAGTGCTTCTAAAAATCCTTTAAAATGAAAAGAAAAAGTATTCTTCACAAAGGAGGGCCTTATGTGAGGCACAGAAAGCCAGCCAGAGCAAAGCAGTCATGCTCTGAATAGCACACAGGGCCCACTCTCTTCCAAGCTCACTAAGCCAAGGGAAAGGACCCAATGAAGAGGTAATGAGAACAATCTGATTTTTTACCAGTGTTGTACACAAAGCTGCTGACTTGTGGCTGCTGCTGTGTGCAGGACTTCTGTACCAACATCTCCCTCTCTGCCTGGATTTCCTGAGCCACAACAGGCACCACAGGACCTTGAGGTCCCTGCCTTGTTTCCCTGCTGTTGTAATCAGTGCAACAGCCACACATAACACAGGGTGTTTTCCTACTGGGAGGGAAAGCATAGGTGGTGCACACCTGACCTTTTCAAAATCAAGTGCAAAAGTTTAATGTTTTCAAATACATCAAAACTAATCTATTCAGTCCAAAACTAAAATTGCTGAAGACTTTCTTATAGAGACAGTTTACCACTTACTGGTTACTCCATTAGCTGCTGGTGGGTCCAAGGCAGAGATCTGCGAGCTGGATGTTGAAGCATCAGGTCAATAAAGTAGGTATGGGATGTTAGCAATTACCAGTGACACAGGAATTACTGCTGTCACTTAATTAACATAATTTTGTTAACTTTTTTTTAGCCAATAGACTTTCTGTAGCCGACTATCCATGGAACAATTATTTTTTAACCCCCAGATACTGTTTTAAATTCAACTACAGTGTATGTGTAAGCAACTTAGTTGAAAGTGTTTTGAAAGTCGAGTTATCACCTCTGTTCAGGTTCAGTCTCCTGCCAGCGTAATTCCAGTGGAAGCTTCTGTCGGCAGTAGAGTTTGCTGGTTGTTCCCAGACACAATAACTGGAAATGTGCTATCCAGTAATGATCTGTGCTGGTGCATTATAGTGAAAATAACTCCTGTCACCACAGTAGGAAGCACACTTATGACTTCCTCTAAAATGTGTGTGAGAAGAAACATAGCTATGACAAACCCAGTCCTAATGGCACATTTCAGAGCATGGAAGGTCTTGCACTACCAACTTCTCTTAATGGGACAAGATTTATTTTATAAAGTGATTTATTAAGCAGAAATTAATATGCTTATATACAGCTTGCATTTTAGCTTTGTTTGGCTTGTCTACTAGACAAGAAGAAATGCCACTTTCTTGGTTTTGTGAGAAGCACTTTTGCAAAAACATTTTAGGGATGGATTTAGGTGACTGTGTTCTGGTAAGTGTTCCCACAGAAACCAGACCTCTGTGCCTGACCACCTGAAATGCAAGCAGGATATATTGTTCTCCTCAAAACTCTTGAATTTACTGCAAGGAACTATTGACAAGCGTGTGAGCATCCATCCTGATGGCCTTTGGAGGAAGGCTGAAGCAAAAACATTGACTTTGTTGCCTGACCTACCCGTATTTCTCAGAAGTAAAGGAAAAAGCTAGGGAATGTAGATGTAAAATGAAATAGTGCATTGCCTTGTTTTGGTAGGAAGTGAAATGTTTAACAATCAAGTGGCAAATGCAGTGAGGACAGATGTGCTTTTAAAACACCACTATTTTTCACTGAAATTTTTCAGTCTTCTGGGGATTTTGTGTTTACCCAGCTAATTTATTACTTTGATTGAGTACAGTAATTGCATGTTTAACTGAAGAAAACTGTATAATTTAAACTAAAGTTTTATCTCTGTGTCAAAAAGCTTGTGAGCAGACTGGGTGGATCTGGCTCTTTTCTTTGTCCACCAGCACATTCCTGTGTTGACTGGATTTTTCAGAGCTCCTTGCCCTTGCTAGCAGGAACTGCTCTCCCTGCTGCCCAAGATCTCCCTGCTTGGAGATAATGTCAACTTCTTTTCTGCTACCACATCCATATTTCAAAAGGGAGACTGTGAGAAAACATTGGTGGAGAACCTGCCTAAATGTTTGCTGCCAACCATGGTGCATTTTTTGGCCTTTGGAGTGAAAGATGTGCGTCTTAAGGAAAAGGGTGGGGTAAAAGGAAAGATGTGGAAAGGCTACCAGCTCCCAAGTCTTTCGAGCTGTGAGACAATTTTGGAAATGATTTGTTCAGTTAGAAGATGCTGGAGTTAAAAAATGAAAATTGCTTTTGCAGCAAAGTGCACAATAAGGTCTGCAGGGACAGATTAGCACTTTGGCTCTGTGTGCCTTATATAGTAAATGCTGCTTCAGTGGTTACTCTAAGATAGGATATGAAGGTGAGAGAAGTTAAGAATTGCTCGAGCCCCTGTGATGCACGGTTAACATCACATTAAAATACAGGGAAGCTCTGGTTTTACTTAATTGGCAAAGACAGCAATGGATCAATCAGGCAGTTTAGTGCAGGGGTTTTGTGTTGAATGGCTTGTAACTTCATGAGCTATTTCTGTGCAGCTGTGACATAGGAAGCTTCACTTTCTCCTGATAAGATGTATTTAGTCAAAACGGTCTGGATGATGGCCTGCTTTGATCCTTGCTGTACATGGGCAAAAGGAAGGGCAGTGGGGGTTAATTCTGAACAGGCTGAAGAGGAGCAGAGGCAGCAGGGTTTTATCTGTGAATGCAAGATGCTGCATCTGTTATGGGCAGGGGTGGCACTGAATAATCTCCAGAGGCTGAGGTTTAATTCCCCCTGGTACTGAAAGTAAACCCTCAGCCTATAAACAACTTGATAATCCCAAATGATGCCCACAGTATCACTGTTAACTTCTTTGAGAAGATCAGAATTGCCCTTCTTGGCATATGATGCATTTATTTATTTATTTGTTTTTGTTTTAGAGCTACCTCAAGCACACCTGTGACTTGGATGGGAATTTTGCACTCAGCTTAGAAGCATTGTTTATGTATTTTCTGTGAGCAGTTTGTCTTCATCCCTGGTAACACAAATCTGATTTCCCTTGTGATCCTAAAGCAAGAGATAGCTAAGAAATACCTACTGAGAAGGCAAATCCACTTCTAGGTATTCGTGATTTGGTTTAGGCTGGGAAATAGAGAGGGTAAACTGGCAAGACAGCCAAGTGCTAGAACAGTTTCCTTCTAGGGGCACTGGGAAGAGGCAGCATGGCAGGTTTCTATGTGAGCTAGAAAATGTGAGGCAGATTGTGTAGCCTGATGATCTGCCATGCCAGGGAGTTGCCCAGAGGACTTGAGCACCATCAACATAACTCGAACCAACTACTGAGAGCTGGGAAGGTCTCTTTTGATTTTGTGCAAGTTATTGATGTAAATTCAGGTTATTCTTGATGCAAATTACCCAGGGTCCATGTTTCAGATGGTCTAATGAGCCCCTTCCCTCCCCTCCCCTCCCCTGCCCTCCCCTCCCCAGAGATGTAGCTGTAGGAGAGGTGTTTGATTAGCCACCCTGTATGCCACAGAGGTTTGTGTCCACCCACTTCAGTCTGCAGGTTGACAGAGGAAAAGGGGATTTCTGTGCATGCAGCGAGGTCATGGACATCTGAGAAAACTGGGCAGCTGTGGGTCATTTCCCTGAGCTAGGGCAAAGCCTACCTGTTGAAGAAGAAAATGAATCCTATAAATGAGTTTGATACTATTAGAGAGGGTATCAAAACGTATATGCAGAAGAGGAAAAGATCATGGCTGGATTTGCTATCCTAAATGTAGTGGTTCCTACACTACACACAAAAACATCTTTTTCTGTAGGGAATATCCTTTAACAAAGACATCAGTAATAAGACACAAACCAAATATATATGTTTATATATCAAAAGAAAAAAATCCTTTTAATGCTTATTTACACTGTGTGTATGCCAGGTGGGCCATGTTTATGGGCCGTCTCTTGCAGATTTTAGTGCCACAGAGGCAAGCAGTCTCTGCTCAGGAATAGAATTTCTTGCATTTTCCAGGTCACAAAGAAATAATGAAAACCTTTACAGGATAAAATGATAGTATGAGTAAAATGTTGTCTGGAACATGCTGAAAGAGGTAAATTTTTAGCAAAAGAGACCTGTCCCCTTGCAGTTTTCTTCCTCTCGCATTTTAGTGTGTGCCTATTTCACCAAGCTTAATGAGTCCAGTTGCTGCCAGTTTGGCTAAGTCTCTGGCTTGTGCGTCATTGGCCAAATATGTGTCAGAAGTAAAGCTTGACAGAGATCTTGTCACAAGAGGGACTTCTCATAAGGGCAGGTAGTGATAAGACTAAGGGGGAATGGCCTTAAGCCGAAGGAGGGCAGCTTTGGATTAGGTATTAGGAAGAAACTCTTTACTGTGGGGTTGGTGATACCTTGAAACAGGTTTCCCAGGGAGGCTGTGGCCTTCCCATCCCTGGAAGTGTTCAAGGCCAGGTTGGATGGAACTCTGAGCAACCTGGTCTAGTGAAAGGTGTCCTTGCCTGTGGTGGGGGGGTTGTAAGTGGATGATCCCTAAGGTCCCTTCCAACCCAAACCGTTCTATGATTAAATGCCTGAAGTTTTGCTATAGTGGACTTGGGATGTGGCGGTGTATAAGGTGAATATATCAAACATCTGCCTGGGGAGACAGAGGCTTATTTCATTAAACACTGAAGAAAAGTTCTTGGTACTGAGTTCTTGCCAACTTTATCCCAGTTAAATATTTGTCTCTCGGTTTAGAGAGTTTATGTTTGCCTGCAGGTGCAGAAAAGGAAGGGAATTACTTAATTTAAATGAACCTTTTGTTTTAAACTATAAATAGGAAGTCATCCTTGTTTCTCACTCCTTTAATCAGGCAACTTTTTATTAGTCTTATTTTGACATTTGTGTTGGAATTAGTGTGATTGGCAGCAGAATCCAATAAATGAGAATTTCAGAGGTGTTTCTGTGCCGCTAAATGAACCTTTGCCTGCAGTTTGACTTGGCAGCACTTGTAGAGTTCTGCATCAGCTGGATTTTATTGTGTGGGGAGATAGATAATCAAAAAGGGAATCGTACGTGCCTGCAAATTAAACATTTTGCTCAGAGTGCTCACTCGTGGTTGAGCAGCAGTGTAATGTCAGGGAGGGAGGGTGGGGGAGCGCCAGCCCAGCACTAAAATGCCTCGTCGTACAAAAGCACAATGGCAAATGTTCAACAACGCACTTGTGTCAAAACAAATCAGATCATAAGCAGCACCAGCTTGCTTTGCTTTGTTTGCAGGGAACTTCTCATCCCTGCCTCGTGATGAATGGTGCTGATAAGCACAGAGGGCGTTGCTGTATATAGCTAATGTCTGCTTTAATACCTCTTTGAATATTAATTTCCTAGCAGAGATGTTCTTTACATTTAGCCCTTTGCAAGCCTTCCAGAATAAGTCATGATACCGCTACCCTAATGCTGTAATTGATTTAATTGTGCCAGTATATGATTTAAATTTTTTTTTTCTTGTTGCATTCATAAGGCTTTGCACTGTGCAGAGAATGGCAGCATCCAGCAGTGGACGTGACCTCTCTTGTGCTGGGCCAGGAGTTTCAAAATCAATGGGTCGCACTCTGCTTCTTGGATACAGAGCCAGTCCTACTGAAGCATGCAATGCTAATTTGTCTGAATGTTGATAATATGTTGGGAGAAGTCATTCCCTCTCACTCTCTTACCTCCATGGACCTGTTGATCTTTTTCTTATGTTTCTGTAATTTATAGAACTTGGTCTGATGGTTAAAGAAAATTATCCATTGAGCAAGCTAATTTTCAGTGTATGTTTTTAATGCTGTGAGGGAGTGTAAGCAACATAAGCTACAGTTTTTCTCAGTTCTGTGTGGTGGGACATGGCACGAGCCCTGTAGCTACCCAGTGTTAATAACTTTAGAGGTATTTGGCTGAGTCACAGTTCCTGAAAACAAACAAAATTTAAATTTTATTAAAGAACTCCAGTGATTCTTGCTGTTGTCATATTTGGAACGCTGTGTTCTGGTAAAAATGGAGATCATTGTTGTTGTTGCAGCCTTCCCCAGGACAGGACCAGAACGGATGACTCACTGGTTTAAGCTGGCAACAGTCAGTCTGTAACCAGAAGTTTCTGCTTTATTTCTGGGAGACTTTTCCTAAAGACCCGACTTTTGCAATTACCTTCCAGAGTAACTTGGTGCTTTTCTCTGTGACAGGTGGGTGGGGAATCGGTGATGTATCCTCCTGCAAACTTGTGGTCTGGAAGATTTGTATGCTGGAAATTGGTACCAGCATCCTTGTTTTGGGACAGGATGAGGAGCTCTGTGCTGCTGAAGTAAAGGAGGATTCAGATGTAGAGCGTGAGAGTGCTTTCAGTTAATTGTGAGGCTTCAGGGGTAAAAGCACTTGGCTGCAGAGTGCTGTCCTGGCCCCCTGCTCTTCACATTGACATACTGCCTTCCTGGGAGCAGCCCTGCTAGAGGAGAGACATGTGAGATGTATTAGTAGCGTTGGTCCCACAGTATTCACTGAACAGTCTGAACCAGGGCTGATGGTTCAACAAGTGACGCAGGACGGTTTTTTGATTATTGTATTAATTGAATGGATGGAAGGTATGTAATGGAACAAATACACCCCACAAACCTCATTAAAAGAGCTTTAGGGTGGTGGTGGTGAGCATTTGGAAGACATCTGAGGAACTGCACTGACCTTGTACCTTTAAGTTTGCCTTTTTTCAGATGCTCTGTGAGGCAGTCTTCAAGTTCATGTCCTTTTCTCCTGAAAAACATTCTCCTTGGGCAGGCTCTGATTCAGCAAGGCATTTAATGCTGCTGATTAGACATCAGTGTATGCACGTGTCTGCTTGAAGAGGGACACAAACATCCTGGTGGCACTCAGCCTGCTTACACGGGGTCTGTGATGGAGAACGTGGGGGTAAGGGCTGTTTCCTCACCTATTTACATGTGCTGCCTGTACACATGTACACACGTGCGCTTCTATTCCTCCATCAAGTATCCAAAGTAACCTTTCTTAATCTTTCATCGAGCCTGGACTGGAGGCATCTCCTGAGACTTACTAGGAAGATTTGATCAGGTACGTGGGAGCTGGTTTTGATGATGGTTTTGCTCATCACTTTGCCACAACGAGCACTCCTCACAATAGGTGAAGCAAAATAAAGAAACAAAATATATGTCATGGCTTACCTTCAATAGTATCGTTTATTTAAAAAAACCCAAAGCAACAAAATACATCCCAGCACTATTCTAGCCAATGTTTCAATCACATGAGGAAGGAGGACCGAACACTATTTTTCTTAGTGCCTTTTTTCTTTCAACTTACAAAAACAGCATAAATGGCAAGCAGCAAATTATAAACTGAAGCTGTGTATCCAAACAAGCAAGAAAAAAGCATCTCAAGGAAAGCCATAGGTTTGAAATCTGAATTTTCTAAATCATAAATAATGTATTTCATCTGGCTTTTCTGATCAGGGGTTTCAGCTCTAAAGGGCATGCTGGGCAGAGCTGATGGGCAGAACAGAAAAGATTAGACATGTAAATGACATGAGCTGCAAAGAGGATTTCATCTTTTCTGGAAGGCGGGGGGAATCCTTCATCAAATGTGTAAAATTTCTTTAATAACTTGACCTGGCAGGGAAATGCAGGGAGTTCCAGCAGTGATAATCGGTTCTTCAAGTCTCTAGAATAGCCAGTGAACCAAAAGATTTGTGTTTACCTAATTCCTTCAGGACTTGAACACGTTAATGTCATTGCATTCATGCCAAATAAGGGCACATACCAAGGAAAAAACAAACAAACAAAAACAATAAACAGACTAGGTCTTGTCTATAATTTTTTTTTTTCATGATTTAGAGACTGCTTTCTACAGATCATTTTTAGTGCTAAGTCTATCCAGCCCAGTGTCCCACTGCAGACAGCGATCGGCCTTGGATCCTCTTGGATAGTCCCCAGAAGCTGGTGTTTAGCCCAAACTCCCATTCTTTCTCCCGCTACATTAGCCCAAAATGCATGGAGCATGTATTTACCTCCTGCATCCACCACACCCAGTGGCAACCAGTTGAACTGGTACCTGTAGATCAGGGCTTAGAATTTCTCACTCAGAGTTTGTGCTGGTTTTGTAATATGCAAACCTTTGCCAGAATTAGTCAAGATGGGCAGACCTGTCCTCCGAGGGAGGCTCTGCTCTCTGGATGCTCCAGTTAAACACAGGGAAATAGCCCCCCACCATCCCAGGGTGGGCCACCACCTCTGTTCCTGGGGGTGCAGACAAAGAGTGCCTCCCTCAGAGTAAAGCTGTGTCCTTTTCTGCGCTTGGATACAGGACTTAGGAGGTGATGCGTCACTTGTCACAAGCTGTTTTCACCTGAGCACGTGTTTCGCTGGAATGTGTAAATCCCAAGTTGTGCCTATTTTCTCTGTTTCTTTGGCTGTGGCTGCTGGTTTTATTGCTCTCCCTTTGGATGAAAGCTGTCTGGGAGCCTCTTGCCTCCGCAGCCCTGTCCCTGGGAGGAGGCTGCTGGCAGAAGTCAGGTCGAGGGAGCCTGATTTTCAAGCTGACCATGCTGCAGCCTTGGCACAAGGTACAACCACCCTTCCTCTCCACTCTGCCAAAATACACTCCGGGATGCCTCAGCACAAAGGTTCACACTCCAGCCCGGAGGAGCTGTAGCAGAAGTAATTATCCACTCTCTCTGCTGCTGGGCTTGGGGGCCCTCAGCAAGAGCCATCAGTGAGAAAACGTGTGAGCTCCTGTGAGGAGCAAGAGGGTGATCCTGAAAGGGATCCAGGCTGAGCCATGGTTGGGATATTAATCAGGATATTAACTGGGAGTAGTCCGACCTGGAAGTGAGCGGGAGCCCCTGCAGGCGCTGTGAGAAGCTGGTTTGCTGTGCACAGGGTGGACTAGACCTCAGATTTAAAGGCAATTTAGAGCTCCATTGACTTGTAAGGTAAAGGGTGGTGCGAGTTTGCTTCAATCCTCCCGTGACTCAGGGACAGAGAGCTGGTGCAGGGGAAATCTGAGCTGCCTTCACCCAAGCAGAGTCTTCACGCAAAGTGTAAAGGTGAGCCAGGCCTTTGCAGTGCCTAAGAAAAATACCCTTCTTCAAATGCATCAGGGAGGCAAAGTCCTTGTGGTAGGACCAGAAAGCCTGGGTTGGGATGGCTGAAGGGGGAAATGGTATTTTTGTTGCCAGAGAACATTTTCTCTGTACTTCAGATAAAACTGTTAAGAGTAGGAAGGTGAGGGAAAATTTGAAGATGCTTTGAAAAGTCTTTATATTGTACTCTACCTGATGCTTCCCTCACCTTGGAGTTGGGAGAACTTGTCATCTTTCCTTCTGATGGTGTCACTTCATTTATTTTTTCTCTTTCTTGGGGCAAATAGAAGTAAACAGCAGTGTCTACAAAAGTCCTGAGCTGCCTAATGAATAGTACCTCTGCTCTGCTAAAAACATGAGTTGCTTGGTTTTTAAAAAGTGGCATGCTTAAAAGCCAGGCAGTCCTGCATTTCTTGCAGCTGCACAAGGAGTAGGAGCAGCTTGTGATTGTACTTTTAATTAGACAGCCTGGGGCTGGGATGGCTAAATGTGAATGTGGTGGGTATCAGCCTCAGCAGAAGGGTGGCTGCTTTTATCCCCCCTGGTAATGGCAGGGAAGGGGTTCACTGTAACAGACACAGTGCTGCTTCTGGTGAGCCAGCTTGCAAGATTCCATGTCAACTGTTCTTCTGCACCAGAGATGTAATGACCTGGGATTTTGCCACCAAATCATCTTACGTGGCAGATTAACCTGGATTTGTGCACTGGAGGCTCTGGATCTGTGCAGCTCTGTGTAACCGTTGCTTTTGTCACTTGTGGAGACTTGTGTTTTAGCTCATTTATCTTCATAATGAGTTCTGTTTCACACTTCTTCAGACAAGCACAAATGTAGAAATGAATATCATTAGGGAAGGAGTAGGATCTGGAGGCTGAAGTCTCAGAGAAATAGGGGTTTTACCTCTGGCAGTACATGGAGGGCCTGCACCCTAATACCTAGCAAGCAGCCAATGTCCTTGCTACCAAGGAGGAGCTGCATCTTGTCCTTCTCCTGCTCTTTCAGAAAATACCAGATGTCCACTGCTAGCCTGTGAAACATGGCCAGGGTAGGTCTGTTCTTCACAAAAGCTCAGCTGTTGTATGAGCAGTGCCTGAGATGGGGACCTGAAAGAGATGGAGTTCTCCCTCCATTACAGCCTCAGTTTTGCAATTCAAAGCAATTGTGGACACTGTGCTTTTTTGCCTTTTTTTTTTTTTTTTCTTACAGCATTTCAGAAACCCAAGTCTGAAAAAGGAGGATTCCTCTGTGTAAAGTGTGTTGGCCTGTGCCCGCAGAAAGTGCTGTGAATCAAAAGGCTTGAGCTTTTTTGTGAAATGAGACAGATTGCTGCCGAGCATCTCCAGAGGACAGCTGCTGTTCCTGGTTTTCAGGGAAATTTTGTTGAGGGAGAGAGTGGCAGGAAGGGCTGGAACAAACCCCTTGCTTACTCTTGGCACATCCTCTCCTTTTGTCCTTCCCAAGCTGCAGCAGGATCTTGCAGGAGGACAGGGGCTACCAGGACAAGGCTTTGCAGAAAGCTGGCCATGGCCACCAGCCAGGGGATTTGTTCCCTCAGAGGTGCCTCCCTGGGAGGACGCTTGGATTGGAGCTGCCGTGTGGCTGTGGGAAACGCTTCTGCCAGCACTGGCTCTGAGATGGGTTTCCAGGAAACCTGGATTATGATTCTGCTTTTATTGCGCTCTTTAAGGCGTTCATTGATCTATTTATTTTTATGGCACGAGCCAGGACTGCGTTATCTCATCTGGGCTGTGTTGCAGGTGTTGGTCCTAATGCCTGATGGGGCAGATTTTTGTTCAGTGGACTGATCCCTTCTTATCAAGGTCTTGCTTACAACCTGTTAGTCCCATAGTTAGACTTCAGGCCCTCCAGGGTAGGGCTTTATTTGTGTATTTGTGTGTATAGAGCAGGGTGTACCTGACACAGAAGAGCCATGATCTTCCATGGAGTGTGTAGCTATTCCTGCAATGGAAATAACAGTTCCTTTTCTCCTCTTGCATGAGCAAAGACATGCAAAAGTTATACAGGGGTGGCCTCTGTGCAAAGTAGGACATGAGTGTCCTGGAGATCTTTGGGTATAGAAGGCTTCTCTCTTCTCTGTGTAAGCACTTTGGCCAAGCTGGTTTTTCTTACACTTTTTGTAGTCTTCCAGGCAGTAACATGGAGGAGGAAAAAAAGTAAAATTATGCTTTAAAAGCATAGAATCATGAATGTAAGTCAGAGCACTAATACCCTTTGTACCTCAAACGAAGTAGCTGCAACCTGAGGTTGTCGGGTTTTTTTTGTTTCAGTTTTTTTTCGTTTTCATTTTTTGAAAACCAAACCAGCACATTGTAAGTGTAGGGATACTATATATTCTGAAAGATTTTCCAGGGTTTAAGTGTAGCTATTAGCTGCCTCCTTTTAAATGAGCCATTTCAGAGCGATAATCTCTCCCTATCAGATCATGATTTTGAGCAATTGGTATCTCTGATATTAGCTTTAACCTTTCCTGTGTAAGCTCATTAAGATGGAGAAAACATACACAGGGGAGACCTCACAGAGCTCATCTTTCAGTGAACAGTCCTTCCTCTTTAGCAAGGGAAACTGCTTAAAAAACAGTCAATAGAATGGTGTGGTTTTTCCCAGGAGAGCACGATGGAATAAATGAGATTGTGGATTCATGAAAAATCGTGTCACCAGTCGGCTCTGATGCTTCGGTCCGGGTTGTTGATCCCTCAGCAAAACCTGGGGGAGGGGAGCAGGTGAGGGAGAGCACAGTAAGGAGGAGCAAGGTGCTTATTGGTGCTGCTGAAAGGATGACTTCTCAGAAAAAACGTATTGGGCTTTTGTTTCCTTTGTGCTGTGATCCCTGCAGCAGATCTGTTGCTGTTTACATTTCATCCTAATCTTTACAATGTTGATCTAGATGTTTAATGAGTGGATTGGTGTGAAATCAGGCCTTAGGCTCTCAGGCAGTGGCTTAGTAAATACAATAAGCAGCCGCTCTTCTAGCCTGGAGGGGTTGTTATGAATTTTTTATCACTTATTTTTATCACATACCATTCTGACAGCATTTGGATTCGTAGAAAGAAAATAACCCCAACCCCTCACTTTCCCAAGAAATCGCCATTTCAAATATTTACACAGTGCCACACAACTACTACCTAATTGTTGGTGAGTAAGCCCTTCATAGTGGGGGAGAGACACTTGAAAAAATCATTCCAATACTTACCCTGACAGGCAGATTGAGAGAGAGCTGATGTGAGAGGAGAGTGTCAGGGAGCCTTGGGGACAGGCATAACCTGCTGAAGGCCCACATCAGTCTTTAACTCTGTCAGCTGAAGGTTGGATTTTGAGCAGTGGTGGTTTTGCCATCCCTGTTCTTTAACTATGCTCCAAATGCCTCCTGGAGCAGATGGACCAGCTCTGTGCAATTGCCCCACTAATACTCTTTCAAAACTACTGTCGTGCTCTTAGTCTCTTGTAAAGACTAAAAACCCACCAGAAGACTGAAAATTAAAAGCAGCCCCTTCTAGACAGCTCTGCTAAATCAGCATGTGAAGCCTTTTTAGTAGGAAGGCTGAGGGAAGCGGAGGCAGCCCAGTTGTCCAACTGTTATGACGAGATTACCTCCACTACCGGGACACATCGTGCTGAGGGCTGGGCAAATACAGCCTTGGAGCACAAGAGTGCTCTGTAAACAGAAGGCAAAGGCAGAGCAGGGAGAAGGGGGTGCCCTGGCTCCCCAGAGCAGCACAGCAGGGCACACCGAGACCTTGTGCTGGCACACGTGGGAAGGGGCTGGGGGGCTGCCCTGCTAGTGGCCACCAGCTTGCAACCCTCCCTTAGGGCCCTGCCCTGTCCCATGGGATGCTGGTGAGGCTTAGAGGGCTCCAAGTGTACTCAAGTGTGCCAGGCTGCTGTGGTCTCGTTGCGCTTTTGTCAAAAGTGGGTGTAAAATGGTGAAAACAGCCTTTGCATGGGCATGAACACCTGCCCAGACGAATGAAGCAACGAGGGGACAGGTCTCCAAAACACCTGTACCCAGGTGTTCAAGCAAAGCCTCCTTATTCTGTGCTGCTTGGTGCTGGTGGGCAGGAGCTGTGGGGCTGGAGTTGCAGTGTCTGCTGCAGCACACAGACTGGAGAGACAGTGACTCCCTATTAAAAATAGGTAATGGGCCGTGACGTCCACTAGATGAGGTCTTGTGATAGTCACAACAAATGCAGTGTTTCAGGCAGATGAACATAATTCTGTCAGTGGGATTAAAAGGAAATGCTGCAAAATTACACAGATGGTTTTCAAGAAGTAATAAAAAGTTAATTGAAATGGGGGTTTTTGTTGTTGTTGTTTATTAATTCTGTGCCATGTTGCCACAGAGTACTGGGTGTGTGGATTAAAAAGGATTTTTAGGGAGGTTAGGTAAAGTGGGAAAGGATTTGATGGGACCTGCTTATAAAGAGCTCAGGGGAGGTTTCTTGTCCTCTCCTGCAGCTTTGCATCTGCCCAAAAGGAGGATGCTCCTGCTCATTCCTCCTAGCAAGGCCACCTGAGGGGAAGAGGCAGGAGCACTCTGTGCCGGTGCACTCGGGGATGGGGTGGGCAGGGCTGCTGGGGTGCTCAGGGCACTGAGAGAACCTTCTCCCTTCAAGGGAAGAACCCATTCTAAATTGTTCTTTGTTGATTCTTGTCTGGGCAGTGCCATTTCGCTTGTGCCGAGGAGCTGGCCAAGCACACAGCCTGCCCTGGCAGCTTGTGCTCAAAGTGACAGTGTCCAGTTTCCCCAGCAGTCTGACTATGAAAAATTACAACAGTCCGAGGAACCCTCAGGTGCATATGCGCTTTCTCATCCGAGTACTTCAGCCCTTCCAGCTGAGCTGCAGGCCTTGGCTTTCAGCCTTCACAGCCAATTTGATTCCTTGAAAATTGAGCGTGTGTCACAGATTACAACTGAGCTGTGACTTCCATTGCGAGGGGGTTTTTCCTACCTGCTGCTCCTTGCAGAGCTGGAATTTGAAAGCTTGTGGATGGGTTTCTTCTTCATTGCAGACCTGAGCCCTGATGATGGGTGGAGCCTGTCTGTAGAGTTCACATAGCTGGCAGTTTAACAGGTCAAGGGTGGCTTTGGCATTATGGTAAGATAAATGCACAGATTTCAAAATACAATTTTATCACCTGTCTTAAAAATAGCACTGCAACACCCTGAGATGTGGGATCCTTGTGCAGGAGGAGATGATCTCCATCCCAAACACACTGTGGATTAGTTGAGAGTTGAACCAAAAACCAGAGGCACAGAGTCCAGGCAATTTGGCTAATCCTGGGGGCAAATTCTGCCTGCAGTATTTGGGTGTGTGATGCTTGGGTGGGAGTTTTGCATCCTGGACACCCTGCAGATGCTTACACAGTGGTCAGTGCCCCATAGCTGTGCTGAGGGGACAGGATGGTTTGTGTGGAGGCTGCCAGCGTCCCATGGGCTGCATTGCCATGCCTTGGCCACCCTGCATGTATGGTTCAGGGGGTCAGTGTCCCTGAGACACGTGACAACTTTGTGTTCTGCTGTGCCAACACATTTCCATCTACCAAAGCACAGCACTATGAGTGCTCCTATAGGAAAAATTAACTCCAGCTCAGCCAGACCCAATGCACCCCACTACTGACACTGTGAAAGCAGTTAAAAGGATGATTGAGAGAGCAACAGCATGGGAGCAAACTGTGTACAATGAGGGTTAGATGAAGGGGAGTGCCAAAAATTATCACCAACACCTGCCGAGTGGCAAAACTGAGCTATGGAAATGCACTGTGTTGGCACCTCCCAGGTGGGGAGGCACTACAGCAATGTTCTTGCTCTCCCAGCACCAGCCAGGCACTGCTCCCATGGGCTTTGGCACAGACACCTCAGGTGTGCATGGGCTGGGGTGGTTCAGACCTGCAGCGTGGTGCAGATGGGGCCTGTGGGCCAGCGATCGCCCAGCACCTTTTTCTCAGCCAGAGGTAAAGGTGCAAATAGAGACCCAAACTATGTGCCTGAGCCGGCTGGCAGAGGTGGGCAGCCTCCCTCTGAGCCTCTTTGTAAATGTCAACATCTGAACCAGAGCAGAAATACTGTTTCTGTAGAGATGTTACCAAGGAGGACAGGCTCTGTCTCCATTCAGGCGGGCAGTAAAGACCTCTGCCAGAGTGCTCCCGTGGTCATCAGTGCCATGGGAAAGTTTAGTCCCACCAATGAAACATCTCCCTCTGAAGAGTCGCATCTTTATTCAGTGTTTTGTGCTGACCTTGTGTGTGGTGTTTTTATCCACTCCTTGAATTCTTGTGTGGTATTTAAAGCTTACTTCTTGGGGTGGGATTTTTGGCTCTAAAGACTTTGGTGGGGAAATGTGTTTCAAAGATTTCCAAAGTGCTGCAGCCTTTAGTACAGTGTCGGAGGGTTAATTTCTCCTTTCAGTGCTCACCTGGCATTGCTTTGCCTCTTGTACAGCCTGTGGAAAGTGCTGCAGAGATTTGCATGGGATTTGTTTGACCCTGCCATGTGATGAGCAGGATCAGGTTTTAGTGGTTTTATCAGCCTGTCAGCATGCATCATTTTCTCTCGGGGGAAATAAGTGATCTGCTTGCCTTCCCTGCTTATTTCATATTTGACTCGATGCTCCCACTGTGGCAAACATCCCCTGAACTCCTTTAATCGTGCTGCTTTGGAGGCAGGGATAAAAGAATGTGTTCTCTGAAGACATTTCCTCTGCCTGTGGGCTAATTGGGGCCAGTGGTGATTTGAAGTAAGCATCCTTGTAAATAAGCTCCTGACCAGGTTTTGCATTTCTGTGTCCCTAGTCTGTCCTTACATTTTAGGGATTTTGATCGTCAAGATCAAGTCTGAGGCACCAGATCTCAGTCACAGCTGTGCTTAAAGGAACTCCTTTTAGCTCTCTAAAGCAAACTCTCCTAATTATAAGCAGGTAAGGAGAATTAACACTAGTTAGTAATTTGCCTCTTGCTCTTTCATATCCTTGTAGCCCCACGGGGATAGACACTGCCTCCAGTGCCTCAGAGGAGGCAAAGAGCTGGACAAACAAGGCAGCTGGAGGGCTCAAGTGGGCCTTAGGCAAGAAATAAATCCTTGCCTTTTGCTCAGGTACTCATTCAGGCTTCCCTCTGGCTTGGTAGCTTCGAAATCTCCTGCTCCAGCAGCCCTGCAGCAGTTCTGCAGACAACTGTTGAAATCTACAGCCAAACAGGAGGCAGAACTGCGCTGTTTCGTCAGAAATTCGTCCTTGAATGTTTCCTGCATCTGTGATGTACCTGAGGGATGAGTTTCAGATTTCCCACTGTAGTTTTGTCAAATTTGCTTTATATGAACTGCTTTGAGACCGAAATGGAAGATGTGGCTTTGTCAGGCACCTTGCTTTGTGATTTGTGCTTGTTCCAACCTCAGTCAGTAAGGGAAAACAATAGCATGAAAACACCCTACCTGAGTTAAAGTGTTTGAAAATGTGGGATTAAACCGTGTCTGCTGTAAAGTGATATCCTGCCACATGCTGGGACTTGCAAGGCCACTGGAGAGTTTCTCAGACGTTGCCTTGTGCAACCCTTTGAAGGCAGGCGGCGATGCAGGAAAAGCGTTCTCACCAAAAATCTTGGGAACTTCACTGAATAAAAGGTTTAATCAAGACTGAAGAGGACTTCAGTGCTCTGAAACACTTGTGTAATGCTTGGGTGAGTAGGGATAGACTGAAAGAAAGAACGCCTAAGGTTTTTTTCTTCCTTGAACACAGACACTGGCAAAATCAATAGTTTCATCTTTGCGGTAATTCAGGTGACAGTGTGCATAGTCATAATCAAAACACTTCACATGAAAAACTGCCACTGTTAATAGGAGCTTTTTAAACAGAGCAATTGGCAGCTACCTGCTTGGCTTGAATGAATTTATTAGAATAAATTAGCCATTTTTCCTTGTTTCCTCTACTATCGTGTTACAGGTTTACACACAACCTCCTATGCGTTCCTGTGTATTTAAGGTGCATAAAACGGATGTGTAGAATCTGCCTCGATTCTTGACAACTTGAGCAATTAGTTGCAATTTACTGGCAAAGAGGAGGCAACTTTCCTGTTTTCCTAGTGAGAATTCAGTTTACTGCCCTGTGTAATGGTACACAGAAGGTGCATCCCTCAGAAGCAATGACTGTCTGGAGACACCTCATCACTCGGACAGCCACTGGTGCTGCCAATCCACTGTGCTTTAGTTGTGTGGAGTAAGAACCCTGCAGTGGGTCAAACCCATGGAGCCTTGCTGCCTTTCTCCCAAATACTTGCAGAAGGATTTTTGGACCAGGCCGGAGCGAATGCATTGGGTTACCCATAACAAAGGCAAATTTTGTGCTGGCCAGATCTTGCTGCTGCTGCTGTTGTTGAGAAGGGATGTGAACTGGTGGGTTTTTGCAGTGCACTCTACCAGGTGCAAGAAGCCACGCTGTTAATTTAGGAGAAAACGATGCTTCTGTTTAGAGTTTTCCTTCACGTTTACAAATCTTGTTGGTGTTTTTTGGTTTCGTTTCCTTTTTTTCTTGATGCACTTAAACTTTACTTTTTAAAAAACTTTTTACTTTTTGTCCTCTTTTCAGACAATTATAGTATTTTCTGTTTTCCACCATAGAGCCTTGGCCTCTTGCATAGCAGTGGCTGAGCAGCAAGAATACTTGAACAGTTGCCAGGAAAGTTCAGTGACGTTCAGAAGCAGCACAGAAGAAATTAGTATGGATTCTGGGTGCTTCCTTCCACTGTTTCCAGCCCTGCTTGGATCCTGTTGTTCTGCCATGTTCTTTGGGATGACCCTGTTCTAGCTAAGATATAATGGGATGGTGCTAGAGACCCTAGGAGACTGCAAACAGAACCTAAAATAGCTCAATGGGCTAATGTGTATTGAAAGAAGAACAGCCACCAACAGTAATTATCATGAAACAGCAATTAAGTTGTCGTGGTTCACTGTTGTGGGCCCGTGCTTTTTCAGATGTCAGAACAGGATCTGGGCAGCTACAACCTCAGGTTATATCACTGTGATAATTTTTCCTCCTTTTGTGCTGTCAGCTTTCATTTCAGGCTATGTCATGTTCAGATGGGCAGGATGCCTCATGAAAATCCCTGTCCACGTGCCTTGTTAGTGTCCTTTACAGCTTGTGATTTTTATTGATGGCATCTTCTTAATACACCCTGTAGCACAAGATGTTGTTTGGTCACTTGAGCGCCCTTCTCTGGTGCCCTTCTGGGCAATCCACTGCCATGAGCATTCTGGGCTTCACCTGCATCACTGGACAGCATGTTTAGCTGTTTACCTGTTTGGTTCCCCATCACAGTTGGTATTTTTGAGAGATACAACTTACTAACGCATTTTCTGCTGCAAGTGACGAAGCCCTCCATAGGGTGAGTGGAGCAGGAACGTGGCTGGCTCTGATGTGGCATCTTTGGGTACACTGTACTTGCCCTAAGTAATGTTACTACAGGGCATGTGCTTGTTGGTGCTGCACCCCTCGAAGCTATGGTTGGTTGTCCTAAAACAAATAGAGGTTCTCCCTGCTTTGGAGAATGTGCAGCAATTACAGCTAATGGTGGGCAATTAGTCTGAATCCAGCAGAAGCTCTGCTGTCACAAATTGCAGGTTAACTTCTACTCCTCTAATTCTGCTGTCACAGCTAATATTGGGTCAAACACTTCAGCAAGGGATGCGCTTCCATTCCCCACATCCTCCTCAGCAAAGCCTCAGTGCCACCAGAGGGGACCTCCATTCCCCACGTCCTGCTCGGCAAAGCCTCTGAGCCACGTCCAACGTGCCAGAGAGCAGCTGGTGGCTGCTGAGCCCAGACAGGGCTGGTACTGCTCGTGCCACTGACCAGACGCACCCAGTGTGAATTGGTTTTATGACAGCCCGAGAAGCAGGAGGGAGAGGAGGATGTAGCACCTGGCCCTGTGGTTTTTTATCTTCTCTTCTCGTTGTGTGAGATGGCTCTGACGATGTGGAGAGGGTGCCTGGCAGCCTTGTTCTGCGGCTGTGCTTCTGTGTAATTACAACCCATCCCTGTTCTGAAAACTTAATGGGTTTGTACAGGCTAAGTGGGAGAGAAGTACAAATTGTTTCCATTTTTCCTGATGGGGGATCTGTGAGACAGAGCAGTGTTTGACCTCCCACATCACATTGCTGACATTTGGCACAGCTGAGTATTTTGAGCACAGATTTCTTGAATGTCAGGCCAGTGCCCTGTAAACACAGGTTGCCTTTTGTTGTTTGCTGGGCACAACTGTGTGGGAGAAGCAATAAAGCCACTCTGTAGGCAGGGCACTGAGGAATGCTGCTCGATTTGCATATGAAAACATTTATCCTAATACTCAGAGCTAACATAGCTACCAGTGAGGGGTTTCCATGGGCCCGAAGTCTGGCAGAAAGAGGGTCACACCAGCCTCTTCAAATGAACTGCTTTAAGTTTAATTAAGTCCACTACCTCCTGGGAAGTTGCAAGCTCCCAAATTTCTTAATTGCCTACTGTGCAACTGAAGCTCATTGTAATGTAGGGCTTGGAGATTTTCCCTTGCCTTCCTAATCGTACACAGCAGCAGCAGCAAGGAGTGTGTAGAGCAGTTGATGCACTGGCAGTGATGGATGAGCCAGCACGGGGAGACAGAAATAACATGGCAGGTTGGCTGTGGTTTTTAGGTGTCTAGGAACGAGGCAGAGGGGCTCTGCCTGCACACCATCTGGATGAGGCAGTGAGAGGTGCTGAGCCTCCCGTGAGCACAGAAGGAGGAGGGTGCTTTTCACTCGTCCGCGATCAGAGCTGACACTTGGATGTGTTCAGGGTGCCATCTACCCTGTCTAAATATTTATTTCTTGTGCTGTGCTCAGTCTAATGCAATCAGACTACAGTGTGGAGGGCTGCCATATCCTTTTAGCTCTGAATTTGTCTTGCAGTAACAGGCTCTGCTGCCCCCAAACCACGCATGCATATTGCAGGCGAGGAGGAAGGCTGGAGCACCAGTTCACATTCCAGCACTTCGCCTTGCCTGGCTTCCTGCTGTCAATTACAGCCGACAGCACTTGCTCCGTGCACTTCCTTAGGCTTTGTCGCTTAACCGAGTTAGTGTGAGCCTGATTCCCTTTTCATTAGGAGGAAGATAAATGAGCCAGCATTATCTCTTGAAATATAAAAATGTAAATGGACTTCTACTGGTATGAGTTTGTTTTGCCATTTCCACTGAACAACAATGCACTCTGCATATTTTCCATAATCCCCCCAGCTGAAGAGCAGTGTGCTGTGACAATGCCAGTCTGAGAACCTCTCTGCTGAGCAGAAACACGTTCAATTTGAGTGTGCTAACCCTAAGTTAAATTAGCCATTGTGTATGCACGCCTCCACCCATGCAGAGTCCTGCGAGGGTGGGCTGGCTTAGGAGAAGTTTGGTTGTTTTTTTAAAAAATCCCTTGAGTCCCTTGGACCTGGGTGAGATACGGAGTTGAATTTGTTGAGCATAGCACGCCCACTGGTGCCTGTTCTCATCACTCCTACAGTACCTGTGGCCTTGGTCTGCAGAGCTCTCTGTGACAGAGTTGCACAGAACTCATACACTCACTGCATAAACACACATTGAATAAAGAGGGTGTACAGTGTTTTACTTGAAAGAATGCTTATTCTGCTCATCTCAAGCATGACTGTGATTGTATCATTTGGTTCTTTGTTCTTGCGGACTTTTTAAGTTTTGTTTTTTTAATCGAATGGTTAACTTGGACTCACCACGCCATTGTGTCTGCAGTTCAGACTAAAACTGTTTCAAGTCAATAACATGGAGAACGCTTTTTCAAGCTTCTCAGCATGGAAAAGCTAAATCATCAAGGGCTGTTCTTCTAGCTCTGTGTGTTACAGGAGCATGTGGAGGGAAGAAGTTGAAATACAGTTAAGGAGTGGCTTGATCCCCATGAAAGGAGTGGACTGTTATGTATTCTGATTTTTTTTTTTAAATAAAATTTACCTCATTTTGGCTTTATAACCCATTCTTAGATCTGTTGTAGGCATTTCATTTAATAAATTTAAAGCAACAATGATGGATAAGAGATACTCTCCAGTTCAATAAAGGAATTACAGGAGTAATCCCTGAAAAAATTGTTTTGCATATGTGCGTTTACAAATCAGTTTTCATGATCTCGTATAATTTGTGTATGACTGCATATGTTCACTGTGGGATTTATAGTATTTCTCTACTGTGTTGAACATCCTTTTAAGTTGTTCTTATGATTTAGTGCCAGATAAGTAAAAATGCTTGTGATTTACAGGCACCACTGGCTGAATGAGAACTGGTGAGCCCAGCAAAGAGCAGAGGGGCTGTCAGCTGTGGACTTGGTGTGTGTTTTGGTAAGGTGTGTGAGTCCATGAGTGCTGATAGATGGAGGGGCGTTGGGTGAAAGATTGTCCCCCTTTCAGCCCACCATTGCCAGGAAACATGTTTGAGATGCCATGTTGTGTTTTTTCTCGTCTGAGAGAATAACATTTTTAAAATAGCAGCATAAAGGTCGGTGCCCTGTGTCAGGCAGGGACAGGCATCTGGAGGGGCTCAGACCCAGAAGCAGGGCAGGCTTGACAAGCAGTGAGGGGACCTTGCTTCCTCATCCTCTGATGAGAATGAGAGTAAGAGACAGTGGAAGCAATAGTAATCCTTAATTAAAAGGTACACTATTGTCCCCTGTGTATATTTGTAACTGTGTGTAATGTAATTAACATTACTTTAAAGATGCATGGAAAAATACCTGCTCCTCTGGGGACTTGGTAAGCAGCTGAAGGACTTTGTGTGCAATGCCACCTCCTTTCTGAAGTAGCTAAATGGAAAATAGGTGTTGAAGCAGAGAGGGAAGGCTCATTAGGTTGTATAGCTGCATCTACACAGGGGGTTGTATTTGTCTGAGCTGGCCTGGGGGAGCAGTCTGTATTCTTCTCCCTGCCTTGGATGGTCTGTTGGCCAGGCCAGGTCCCATGACCACAGTGCCACAGCAGATCTAGAGTCCCCTGGCTGCCAGCACCGTTCCAAGGGAGCCACAGCGACCCTCTGGCTCCTGCCTCCTGCCTTGCCAGTGGCTCTGGGACCACAGGGCAGGATGTCCCAACTCTTCCAGTTGTCAGAAGATGGCATAGGAAACTCTCTGGATGCTCTCCCTTATCTTTAGCAGATAAACTAAAACACAGGATGAAAGAGAGGGAATGGGGCTGCACGAGAAGCAAGGGAGACTTGGATGCTGCTGCTGCTTGGGCCTCAGGCTCTGACTGTGGTGTCGACTTTCAGATGTATGGGTGGAACAAGTACAGCAATGATAGACAAGGTCTTCTGTGCTGTCTTTATGGCTGAAAATTTACTTCTTTTTGATGAGTTTATGTAACCATGCCATTGCTTAGTTCTTACAGAAGCCCTGGCTCTGCCACTCCCCGAGCAAACAAACTTTCATGCTCTTAGGGTTTGTAACTTGAGCCTTTTGTGTAATTCCCAAAAAAAGGTGTTCTGTTTAAATGCAGGTATTTTACCACTCTGATATCTTTTTATTATCTTTGCTTAGTTTACGCCTCAGAGATTGTTTGTAATTCTTCACTTTGTTTGCATGAGGAATATTAAAATAAAATGGTGTTACTCCTAGCTCTGTGTGAGATCGCCCTGTTTATGAAATCACACCAGCTTGAGACACAATTACCACAAATAATTGCCAACGATGCTTGCTCTAAAACCAAAATTTTCTAGTTATTGTTGGTAATGCTTTTCACAAATGAAGGTTGGCTATTTAAGGCTGATATTATGTTTTCATACTCACTTATCAGACACTGAGACTCTGCACTCCAGTAAGAGATTATCCTTAAGTGCATTTTGTTTAACTGAAGGAATCAGAGGAGCAAAGTTCTTGGTCCTTCAGGTGATGGGGACAAAGAATTTGGCAGTCATTTCATCATCATTTCCATTATCCCAGGGAGGTGCCACAGTGAATAAAAAAACTCCCACAGCCAGAAAAACCCTGTCCTTTCTGGCAAAGAAAACTTTAGAAAATGTGGTTCTGTAGCAGGAAACCTTACTTAGGTTATTTTTCAGCTACACCTGGTTTTGCTGTGCCATGGATGTTCTGTGGACAAATGGGCCCTCCTGGGGCACAAGTGCTGCTGTGCCCCTGTGAAGGATTAACTCTGCTTATCACATGACAAGAGTTGCTTTTGATTCCTTTAGCGTACTTCTTTTCAAAAGCCTAATTTCATGTACAAATGGACATGTCTCAGATTTTTATCCCAAATAAGAAGTAAATGGCTAAAGGCAAGCCAAGATTTTTGGGAGTTGTTGTGGAAGAAAATTCTCAGGTTATACTGAAAGGCATAGACATTCCTCTTTCATCAAAATAGATAGCAGGGCTGCAGGGAGGGGTGAGGGGTAAGAAATGGAAACGGAAAGAAGGGCTTTGCATTAAACCTGCTCTCTTGAGAGACGGGACATAGGAGAGTGATGCTGCTAATCATTGGTAGTGTGGGGTCTTCCCTGTTAAATCCATCTGGTCAGATAAAAAACTGGCATTAGCTAAGAATTTGAGGGTGAGTCCTTGCTTTTTGCAGGGGTTGGACAGAAAGACGGTTTCCTCTGATATGATGAAAATTGGCAGGTACTGGGGGCCTCTGCTGGGCACTGCCCTTGCGCTGGGAAGCTCAGCAAAGGGCTGGATAATGCTGCACTGTGCTCTTGCACGGCTTTCTGGCAGGCAGTCAGCTGCTTGAAGAGTTCATGGCTTTAATCTCAATAGCATTTTGTTACTGTTTCCCCCAATGTCTGGTATATGCTTTTATTTTTAGATGTTGGTGCTGGTAGGGCCATTTTCCCCACCAATCCCTTCCCTCAGGAAAACCTTTCAGTGTGTCAAAACTACCATTAAAACCAGACTTGACCATTTCCCTTGGAAGGGAATCTGACCTGAGCTGTTATTGATGAGAGGAGCGGTCACTGGAAATGTAGGATTTTAGGAGGAATGCTGATGAAAATCAAGAGACTGGGAGAAATATTGACTGCCAGAGATGGTTGGGTTGCTTTGCTGCATACCGGGGAATCTGTCTCCTAGAAAAAGTGGCGAGTTTTGATCCTGCCAGTGCAGGAGCAGTGCTGACATGGTCATTTCATGGTCAGAAAAGCTCCTCGCTGTGTAAGGAAAGGTTTGGGTGCTGTAATGATAAAAGTCTCTGTAACTGTAAGCAACCGTGAAGCAGAATGGCTGGCCGCTTTCCTATCTTAAATTTATTTCCAAGATACAATGTATGAGGTCTTTTTTTAACTGTGTAGAATTATTGTGTAAGCTGTGACTTTGCCATACCAAAGCATCCAGTCTAATATTCAGATGCTGAGTATCCGCAGATTCCCCTAATTGCAGTTTTATTTCCTTTCAAAACCGATGTTGTGATGTTTTGCATTCCTAAACCTCAAACTCCAGAAATGCTGTGATTTATGGGAATTTCAGCTTTGTTAAAAAGAAAATTGCAGAATGTAATCATTAAATGAATAAAACAAGTCAAGGAAAACCTCGGGGGAAAAAAAAATCAAGATATATATCTTGCATGCATAGGTATATAACACAAATGATTTGAGGAAGTCCATTTCATGGTGATACTGATGTGGTTAAATTAAAAGCATTAAAAATGTGACATTTAAAATGCAGTGTCTTTACATTAGAAAATATATTATCTTGGATGCCTACAGATGTTTCACTGAGTGCAATTCCAGGTCAGAAGTTCTTTTTCTCTCACAAATACAGCGTAGAAATGTAGTGGGAGGTCCTTTAAAACAATTCCTTTGTGGAGAATAACTAACTGAATTTGCTGCAGAGAAAGCATTACTTACTGACAGAAATATGGCAGAGCTGTAGACGTGTGCTTTTGGTTACTGAGGTAATTGAGAAAATTAAAGGATGATTCTGTTTGGCATGAAGTGCCTGCTCATGCATTGGGCTGGGAGACTCATGCAGCCTTTTTGGAATTCCCTGGGAAGGGAAGGAGCTGGGGGTTCTACAGGGCTGGACTCAGAATGCGTATTTGCTTCTGTGTTGTTCTCACTGGAGTTGTTCTGTTTGAAACTGGAGAATCAGTTAACAAGTAATTTATTAACTGGACAGTTTTCTCCGCTTTTAAAAGCTTGCTCTATGCCTGTGCACGTCTGGCTCCTGCCAGCTCCAAGGCATTTGTGAGTCTTAAAACATGTGAGTAGCTCCCAGAAGTCAAGGGCATTGCTCACGTGCTTTGGTAGTTTACAGGACTGAGACCTCAAAGAAAACCTGCTCTAAATAAGAAACAAGTATCTGAGGCTGACTCATCCTGCCAGTGATCCTGTTACATCTACTAGGTGCTTTAGGTGAACTTTCTTGTAGGATGAGGCTCTAAAAAGTGGAAGAAAAGAGTCAAACTGGTGCGCTCAAAAGCAGCATTTGATTTGGGATAACTCCTATCTTTGGGATCCCTCTAATCTTTGGGATCCCACCTTGGAGCTCCCCGATCTTATTGTGAACTAAATCTTCAGCCTCATAATGTATATGATCATAAGGACTGTGAGTCAGTAGCCATTTCTGGAAATGCTGGCTAAAAGAAAAAGGAGATGGGGAAGAAAAAGAAAGAAATGCTAGGAAGAAAGGGAGCAAAAGCTAGCATGAGTAAATTGTTTTATACAGAGATTGAAATAAGTGATGGACAATTTTCCTTATTTTCATATAAGCTGTTCATCAGTGTAATAACATGACTGGTGTGGCATGGCCTTTAGCTGGAGTGGGCTGGCAGGGAGCCACTGGATCTCATTTGTTTTTTGCTTAGACCAGGCATTGTCAAAGGACACAGTGGCTCCTCGCTGTAAATCTCACTGCTGTTTATGCTGCACCAGCGTGCGTGAGTCCAGGCAGGACTCATCTTTCATGAGGATTTTTTTATACACTGACCAATAATCCATAGGGCTTGAGCATAGTCTCTTCCTTCTCTGGCCAACATCAAAAGAAGATCCCAGTGTGCTGAATAGGGATTTTTCTCTCTGCCGCTGTGGTTGGGAGTGTAAAGCAGAGCACAGTTCAAAGATCTGCGTTCCTGAAATTGCCTTGTAATGCTTTATTCATATCTTTGATACTGCCTGACAGAAGGCAAATTTATTCATTCTGTTGCCTAGCTGTGATAGAGAGCTTAAGTCCTAGAGTAAGTAAGATAAGTAGTTTGCAGAGATGCTGTTTAAAGCCTTTACCCGTTTTTGGGCTGCAGGAGGACAGAGATGCCACCAGAAGTGGCCCTTTGAAGATCACCCAGCTCAGGTTCCTGCACCGGGGAAGCCCCAGCACCGGAGTGGGTGACTTACGCTGGTTCAAGGAGCATCACTGCATGCAGGGATAGGGCTGTTCTTCCTGTTGGAAGATAGATGTGGGCTGCTGGTTACCTCCTCTCGGCTAGCATAGGGAGCCCCAAAGACACCCCAGTGCCTCTGGTAGCCCTCTGGCCCTTCTGTGGGCCACAGCTCCACTGGCCACTGCATGGTGTTAGCCTGCACCCCAATGCTGAAACTGGCCCTTGGCTTATCAGACCTCACTAGGTTTCTGATAGACTCTGTCCACAGGTTTATCAGGATCCCTCTAGAGTTGAGCTTCAGCTGTTCCCTAGGTTGTCACCTGCCATGATTTGCAGAGGACATGCTCAGAGTTGACACCCCTGTTGCTGAGGATGGCCCTGATAATGGTGCAATTTTCTCCTCATCCTTCACTGCTTGCAGATGGATGTCAGGAGGATGGGCTGCCAAGCGACTCACCCAGTGCTCCCCATGCCCTCCGTTCCCTAGGGGTGGGGAGAACATCAGTCCTTCCCAGATGTCAGGAACCTCCCCTGATCACCAGTTTTTCACAGGTGTTTTTCCAATTTTCAGTTTTACAGTCTGGGTTTTTTTTGTTGAATAAGTGATGTGACACATACACAGAGGAGATATTACAAGCTGTAAGGTTTTATGGTATATCAGGAATGGAAGAAAGCAGATCTAGCTGTTGGCAGCAAGTATTAAAAATGAAGCAGGTTTAGAAAGGATTATTTCTGCCTTTTTATTTGGAGAAATAATCTCTCTTTAAAAGTTAGTTACTAATATGCCCAATGACTATACATTTATCTCTACCCCTAATAAAGGATTTTATCATTAATACGCATGAATTTTCACTTACGTTATAATCCAATCAGAGGCAAATCTCCCCCTTTAAATGCGAAGTGTTCAGCAGAACAGGGACTATTGGATAATTTGTTGTTAAGATGGCTCAAACATAGCAGAGTGAGTTTAGTTTTCACTATACTCTTTAGTGCAGCAGAAGTTGCCTTTTACTGTGTAATTTGTGTTTTCATATGTACATCGTGGAAAAATCTGTTTGAATATATTGGGCAAACTTGGAGGCTGAGGGGTTTGTCGGGTGTGGGGGAGGAACTGATTGAGGGGCAGTGGGTAACAGGGCTGCCCAGGGAGAACAGGCAGACCATGGTTGAGCCAAAGATTTGTGGAGAGGAGAGTGCTCTCTTGCCCTTGATTTGGCTTATCTTTGACTTACCTTTCCGTAGGGCTTCTCTTTCCCAAGGGCTTTTACCCATTAGAAACCAGTACTCAGTTTGCCAGCCTTATTTTTACTTTCACTCAGCTGAGTTTTGGTTTTTCTTTCAATAAATGCCAAATGATTCTAAAAGTCACTTGTGCAATTTCAGAGTGGTATTTTTTTCCTCGATATGACTCTGCTTCTCCCCAGTGTTACAGATTTTAGCAAGTCAGTAAAATAACTCCAGAATTCTCTTAATGACACAACAGCCTGAAACTGCTTTTCTTTTTTTTCTGTCATCTGCCACTGTGGCATTTCTGATGTTTGAATCTCGAAGTGCAGCTGCCAGAACAGACAAAGCTTGTGTGCCCACCCAGCTGGGAAGGTGAGGAAAATGCTGGGAGCAGAGTCTATTCCAAGCAATAATGTGATACTACTGTTTCTTACAGTTTCTAGTGGTTCAAGCATGGTGTGCACTCAGGAGGTGTGTAATGCTTCCCAGTCTCAATTGTGGCTCTTAAAGTGGTGACAGAGGAGAGGAGTAAATGCCACTCAAAGAAGTATCTCCTTTTATTAGGGCCTGACCTACCCGCCCCTGAATTAGGGGAATCCTTGCAGAGCCAGGTTCCAAACTATTCCCTTTGTGCATTGCCCACTGGTCATGGAAGCAGTGCCAGCATGGGGCAGACATGGCAGCAAATCCAATAGCCCTCTATGAAGCTCAGGAGGTCACAGTTTCCCGAAGTGTAGCACTCTGGTGTACTCTAAAACCCTTCGAAGCTGAAGGGAAGAGCTGAGTGCTTTGCTTTCAGTTGGCCTGGCGAAGCACACAGGGGATGCCTCCACCACTGCTGCTTTGTTAATAGATTTGTATCTTGTTCCAGGGCTGGGATATCCATCCATCCCTCCATCCCTCCATCCCTCCATCCCTCCATCCCCTTCCATCAGACCTCTCGCCACGGTCGCTGCCTCTCCTACCACCGCTGTTTAATTGGCACCTCAGAGCTCCGTGCTGGGACTCTGCCAGCAAAATTTGACTCTCATTTTGCCATGTCTTCTCCTTATTATTCCTTGGGCAGAGGCTAACACTGGGCTGTCTGTTCCCCCCAGTTTTTATGGCTTCTTGTGCCACAAAAACTTCTTGAGCTAGCAGTGTAAGGTCATTTTGGTTTTGTTTATAGCTTGGCTTTATCAAGTGGCTATGCATTGTCACGGACTAGTGACTTGGGTAGGACTGGTGTTGCTCAGGTCTCACAGGAGCCTGATGCAGTATTTGCTGCTCAGGGTGAATAACTGGGTGTCCCATTTACTTCTTGTGTTTAGGGTGTGCCTTAAAGCCTCTGGTGCCTAAAGAAGGCAACAGGATGCAAAGCAAACCTTGCCCATAAGCACTTGATTCTTCCTGCAGCTCCTCTCAAGGGTTTGTGCCTGGAGGAGTGTGGGGGTTGAAGGTCCCCATTCATACAGAATCACTTGGATTAGCGTGGGAAGGAAAAAGAAAACTAAATTTCCTGCTAACTCACGAAAGCCTAAAGGTGTGCACTGAAATGGTCCCAATGCCACGGAAGCTCCGGGCAGGGATTAGAATTAGGGGTTTGCCAGGTCACATAACGTGTTCCTCCTTTTAAATTGCTTGTGCCACGCTGATGCCTCTTGGTTTGCAGCATTCAGAAGGGCCTTGTGGTGAGGGACAGGGACTTGCCAAGAGGTGAGCTGGGCTGAGGTCTGGTGCTGTTTTACACAATGGGGTCAATATTGCATACCGAGAGAGCATTTAGAAGAAGGTAAAAATAAACCTGCTAAATATTTGGATAAACCTGTAGCTGCTCAAAATGCTGATGGCTTGATTATTTGCCTTTGTCTAGTTAAATGCTGGGTTTTTTTAATCTTTTGCTACCAAATGACTGATCTCAAAGAGGCTTACAGTAAAAAAAATACATATTTAATTTGGAAAAAGTCTTGCAGGGAGGAATGTATTTTTGCTGGTTTGCACAATAAAAGAGCAAACCACTTTTCATTCTTGCCTGATTTCAAAGACAGAAAATTGTCATTTTGCCATGAAAGGCTGTTTTTGCTGACACAATTGGTAGTTTAGCTCTGCTTTGATTTCCTATTCTAAATATGTTGCAAGATTATAGGGTGCATCCCAAGAAATATTCAGCTTTTTTTTTTCCTTTTGAATTGCTTAAAAATTAAGATAATGATTATGAACATGGCATAAGTCTATGCAAGATGTATTTTGTTTCCCTCTCCTTGACACTCAGTGTGTGCACTCTTGGGATTATATTTTATTACAGGACATCAGTTCCAGGGCGATATTTTGAGTATATTAGTAATGAATTCAAAACTAAATGTAAGTCCAGAGTCTCAACTGGTGTAAGTCAATGTCATTCCGTTGAAGTCAGTAAAGCCATGCTGGTTTGTCCGAGATGGAGATGTGCCCTATGGTTATTTTTTTTTAAATTGAAAAGGTGTTGCTGAGGGAGCAGTGACCACTCTGGTCTCTCTCCTCCCCAGCTGTAAGGATCTATGATAGAAAGTGGATGCACTACACGTTTTTTACTTTCCCAGTTTCTCAATGAATCAGGAATAAGAATTATTTTTACAGATGGAAAACATATTTTTCTTAAATCTTATTTGTACACATGATGAATCTGTTTTGTATTTCCACCATTACCCTTGCAAAGGAAGAAAAGACAGGGACATAGATCCAGTAAGGGAGGCAGGGAGCCTGAGAAATGCTATTGGATTATAACTGGAAATGTAGAGTCAAAATAGAGGTACTGCCCCATTGGAAATACCTCTATTACCATGGCATTAAATTAACCTTGAGGTTTGACAAGTTCATTACATGCAGCTGTTTACGTTGGCTTTTTATGAGAGGTTTTATTCAGGGTGAAATCTGTAGTTGTACTATTTTTACAGGCAAGGAACCCCTCATGGTGAGGATTGGGTTTTTTTGCCTACTTATTGATGGCAAATGCTTGCAAAATGTGTTACAGATCGAAAAGTCAAAAAATACAGCTTTTGTTTGTATGGAGTCACGATTGCAAATGTCATGTTTGCATATTTTGAAATTAAAAATCAATACACCATTACATATCAAGAAAGAATATTTCACAGCATCTGTTGTAAAAAGGTTATGGATTTCCTCATTAGCAGCTGGCTTGGAATAGAGTGAGAAGGAACGGGGCTGTTGGCAGGGCACTTTGGGAATGTGCTGCCGAGCCCGGGGTTTGGAAAACAAACACCCCTCTGCTTTTGGGAGGTTGGTCACGCTCCGAGTTGGCACCTTGTATATCCCTTCTCAGGCCAAATCAGAACTGCTTATTCTTGTTGTACTTTATGTATCCGGTAGGGGATTAGTATTTTTTCTTGTAAGTAGCTACTGACGCTAATTTTCCAGGACAGAGCTAGAGGAATGAATCTTAAATCCATTTAAAAAAAAAAAAAAAGGTAAGACTGACTAGGAATGAAAATGATAAAACTTAAAGCCTCTTTTTTTCTTGTCTTTGTTTAACCAGTCAAAGCAACTTAGTCATAAAAACATATTTTGCTTTATGTATTTTGCTTTCGCAGAGTTTCCCTGAGTGTCAGTGGATAGTCTGGTGCGAATCTGTATCCTACCTGCAGCTATTCAGTGTGCTGGATGCAAGGGCATGTTTTTATTAAGAACATACACAAACAGTCCTTTTAGCAAGAGAAAACCAGAAATAACTGCTTGCTGGGGAATGAATTGCTCTTCTTGAGTCAAAGCCAATGATAATGTATTGAAGTAAGAATTTCCTTGTTGTTACAAGAATAATGTTTTTTGGTGGTCCGCACGTAAGGTTTATGCTGTGATTCACCGATTCATGTCTTTGATTTTTAGGAACACGAATTATATACGTGATGTGCCACTAAACACAGATTTGACTAGCCCTAAGTTCCTTGTTGAATGAGTGTGTGTTTGACTAATTCACTGTCTGGAACAGAAGCAAACTGTTCTCTTCATTAATCACAGAGGCTCCTTATTGGCCACCAGTTCCAAGTGATCTCATTTTTGTGCATTTCTTTGAAGTTTCTGGAACGAGCCAATGCATGGAGATATCTGTAGGCTGTGTTGGATTAGGTTAGAACTGATCTGGGGTCGCAGTCTCACCTGTCTTTCTTTCCAACCACTATATATCTTATCAGCCTTCACCAATTTTGTAAACTCTTCCAGGACCAATCGCCTTCTTTTTATGTCTGTAAGAGATCATTGTGGAGATGAAATGAGAGAAAAGGAAAACCAATTAAATAAAATACTTGCGTAGTATCTTGGTGCAACACCCAGGCTTGCAGGTTGAGAGCTGGTAGGTTTTCATGTCTTTTATTTCTAAAATTATTTACGGGACTGTAAGAAAATGTAAGCATTTGAGCAGTTCATGTTCTTCAGAGGAGTGACACCTCAGCCTGGGGTATTTTTGGCTCATTTGTTGAGTTTGGCCCTTGCTTTTGGTCCACGGTCCTCGTGCTATGGAGATGTGCTGGTAGCCAAAGGAGCGGGAGCATCTACCCTGTCCTTTGGAGATGTGATGGCAGTGAAGCCACATCTTTAGTCTGTGCCAGAACCATTATCCTACCTTTCTGGGAGGCAGGAGAAGGGGACATAAGTGATTATACACCCAGCTCAATCATCTGCTTCCTTATCAGGTAGTTTCAACCAATAAATCCCTAAGCTCAGCTGTCATTAACTTTGTGCTTCTGGAAGATTAAAAAGTGTACTAAAAAAATCCCAAACATGAAAGAACAAGCACACAAATACATTTTTTAAATATCCTTAAAAAAAAAACCACCTCTAAATGGAAAAGGTGAATTACTGCTCTTCTGCTGGAAGATAGTAAAAAGCATCGTCACGCAAATGGTACTGTCAGCGCAGAACCCCCTTGAAGTAAGAGAGTTTGGCAAAATGCAAATGACCATTACTCAGAAAGCTGCTGGAAAGATAAAGTGGCTGCGTGTGCTTGGATAGATGGTCGCTGGGTAGAGATCTATTGTGCGGTGAGTCGTGTGGCAATAAAAAGAGACAGATAAATGCGGGTCAGCAGAGAAGATAAGACAGGCTATATAATGCCGAGCCACCTTCTGAGGGAATATATAAAACCACAAGAGCCTTTGCAACAGATGACATGAAAACTTACAGCACTGGTGTTTTCCACACAACAGCAGTGCAAATCTTTTTTTTATTAACTAAGTTGAACTTTAAAATTATGTTATGACCAAAAATCAATAAAGAGAAACTGATTTAAGTTCATCCAAGTGTGAAGGGGTTTATTACCAGTGCTACATCACTCTAATGATGTACTCTTAAAAATTTGGTTTTGTGATATATTACATCTATTATTGCTAAAAGGATAAAACTGCAAAGCAACAGTGGACATTAATAAATCAATTTAAAGAAAAATGGGCAGGTAGCCAGGGGAAAACGAAATCCAATTTGCAGTTTTTAAACACTGTGCAATTGTAATGTATGCAAATGACACCCACGCCAAGGCCCTGGGTTTTCAGTTGCTAATGGGATTCTCTCCTTTTGTTTGTTTGGCCTAGGATAATCCTCCTCGGAAGCTGTGCTGTGAGAGTGCACTGATATGTAATATTTCTGCAGCTAATTTTCTCTCTTAACCTTCTAGATAGATTCACACTATAAAAACAGCCCACAGGGCTTTGTTGGTCAGGTTGCATGAAGCGTTTCTTGGAGTTGTTAAAACACAAAACATCTGTCTTCCTGTCTCTGTTTCCATCCTTGTCGTGGTTTTCAGGCATGTGCCGTGCAGAGAGGTGCTGGAATGGTGCTCTCTTTCTGCTCCTTAATACAAGAGTTATTTAACAACCTGTGCTGGTCTGGGTCTGGTTTTGAACAGTAGCTAGGAAAAACTTTTCAAAAACATACCAAAAAATTTCCTTGTTCTCTCCACCTAATTGTAACCCAAATGGACTTGGCAATGGAGTATATTTTTGACAAGGAAACTTTGAATTCCTGTTGGGAAGCATTCATTGCCGTGTCCCCTGATGCTGTCTGCTTGTGGTCTGTGCTCTTCACAGAGAATTACAAAAGATCCTCTTTGCCCATGACCTTTCTTATTCTAATGGCATCTGACAGTGAAAAATGCTAGGATTTTCAAAGGACCCTGGGAACTTAATCGGACATCCACCTCTTTAAAGCTCCTTCAGCAAGCCAGGCTTATTTATTTTTATTAATATGCTCACAACTCTCGGAGAGAGCAAGACAGCCAAAACCAACCCACATCCATGATTACAGAGAATTTGTGAAACGCAGAGATTGAAATGAAGTGTCAGTGAATAAATGTGCTTTTGTCAGCCCTGCTCTAGAAACTCTTCAATCTTCATTAAGTCCAGGGGCTTCTTCATTAGGGCACCGATGTAGGGGACAAGTGACACCCTGGCAGTGGCAGCATCAAGCTCCACGTTGATTATTTCCTAACAATCACCGTACCAAATGTGCTCGGATTCAGGAAGGGAGGAGTGAGGTTTCTACTCTGTTTCTCCTCCTCCTTAGAGGAGATGCTTCGTCCCAGGTGGGTCGAGTCTGTGCTGTTCTCTTGTGCACGTGCTCACCCTGCAGAGCTGGCAAAGATGAGGAGCTATGAAAATATATTTGCCCTTTTCTGATGCCTGAGCTGCGAGACAGGTCTGTTGAGTATTTGTGTCTTTATTTGTTATTTGCTGAGTGCTGGCCAATATTGTAAGAGGACTCAGTGAAATTAAATTTTTAAGACGTTGTTTGTGGTTTTTTTTTAATAGCATGTAGTGCTCAAGGAATGTGTATTCAAATTAGTTTCTGTAGTGTCCTCCAACTGCTCCCTCTAAGCTCAGGGAAAGCTGAATAAAACATAGATGCTTTTGGAAATTGTTTTCAGCACCAAATAGGACTGGGATCTTTGCTTTCTCTCATGTAATCTCGAGCTTGTTAGCAGCCACTTTAACTTCTTGTTAAATCAGTTTTTAATTTCTTATAAACTTGCACATTACTAATGTAAAGTACGGACTCTGGGAACAGGAAAGTTAAGATGCTTCTATATTCGGGAATTGGCTCAAGTGATGATTTTTGATAGCCAGAGGCTCAGGCTACAGCAGTGTGCAGATCACCTTCAGGAAGCTGGAAGGTAAAGGCAACCCAGCAGTCAGCAGAGACATGGCAAAGCTATTGCAGGAGGATCACTACAGTGATACTTGAGTGCACATCTTTATTAATATTGAAATGTCAATGGTATTTTTAGCCCAGCGTTTATTACCCCTTTGAGCAGGGTGCCTAAATGAATCCAAATGTCTTGATAGATGTCTTTCCGTGATGCCTGCCCCAGAATAGTTGAGAACCAAACAATAATTACAATCACTTCTATACAGGCAAGAGAATCATAATCTTGGATCTTGCAATTTTCTTCTGTCTTTAGCTATCATACAAGTCTGTCATTCTTGCAAGTTTTAATTTCTGGCATCTGCTTGGCAGGGGTAAAATTAGCTTAATTGCTGTTAGATTTTTCAGGAAGTCTTCCAAGCGTTACTCCAGCAGACAAATTGTGTTTGCCTCTCCACAAACAGAAGCAGTGATAGTACGTGTCCCAGAATGTATTACATCCACTTACCAACAATTTCACGGCAGCCCTCACAGCCAGAGCACTGACAGAGCTGGCGCTGGAGAGAGGCAGCAAAGTTATCAAGCAGAAAACTTCCCTGTGAATAGTGATCTCCCATGATTATGGAGTCATGGGAGGTGTTTGGGTTGATGAAAGTGTGATCACACCACAGGTGATGTAAGTGCTTGCTCCCTACTATGTTTTCTATCAAAATTTGTCTGGTGAAACATTGGGCTGCAGCTTGCAGGCAGGGCTGAAGGGTGAATGTGGATCCAGTCTTTCCCAAACCTCTGGGATACTGAAGCCTCTCAGGGGCCCACTAGTGAGAACACAGCAAAGAGCCCACTGAATGTGTCGAGGTAGGACGAGGCAAATACCCACCCATCTACAAGAAATTTGAAGAAGTATTTACTAACTTCACACAAGTGAAGCTTTTGTGAGGAGGAATGCTTGTTGCCATTTCAAGTGAAATTGTTAACATGGGTGGTGGTTTCAAAAAAGGGATCTGAGTCCCCAAATCCTTGCTGTGGTCTCGGGCATGGGATAATTAAAGGAGTAACACAAAAGGATGTTGCCACATGTAGGATCATTTGTGCGCTGCCAATTCTACCTGCTCTGGGAGGAGTTAATAAAACAAAGAATGTAAAACTCAAGCCTAATCTATTTTTTTTAAACACTAAGGGAAAAACAGATCTAAAAGAGCATGAGGAAGTCCTTTTATTTAACTTGTCATTTCTGTTTGCCTCTTGTTGTGGCTGGATTGTTTATCCACAAAGGATTCATTTGTTACTCTTTTTAATGATGGAAACCATTTGGTTGTGAATCTGTTTAACGACGTGTAATGAAAATAAAACCTGTTTTATTCAGTGGCATGGACAGGGCTTCAGTATTTTCTCATTTCTCATAATCAATTCAGCTTCAGGAAAACACGGTTGAGCTGGGGAGAGTAAGACTTCTGCCATCTCACCTAAAGCTCAGCCTTTGCACTTCGTTCAGTGCATCCACAGTCATGTGCTGTGTGGCTTTGCAAGTGATTGATTTACTTTCATTTAGGGTTTTGTAAATACTGCAATACAATTTGTACCAATGTCCTGAAGATGTATTTTAGGCATTGATTGAGTTTTTTCAGTTTTGTGCATAGTGTTTCTTGTGCTGTGTTTCTTTTGAGCATTATTTTGAGTAAGTCACATGATGCAGTCCATCCAACTGCACTCACCAGAGAGCAAAATACGCTGTGTTCCTCTCCTGATCCACAAGATTTTCAACTTCTTCTAAGACCTGTGCATGAAACCTTCATGTCAGTGAAAAAAAGGCAGCATTTCTGTTGTCTTGAATGAGGGTACTTTTCATGCCATCTTACAAAAATCCAGATTCCAGGGAATTCAAGTGATTTTGTCTGTGTTAGAGAATCTGTTAAATATCTGTTAGGTTAGTCCTTACTTCATTAGTCCTTCCTCTATAAGCAGAGCCTCTAAAATTGATGATAAAAGGCAAGTATGAAAAATGGTGAGATAATTACCTTGAGCAAGCAAGGAGGAGAGTTGCTCTGCATTATGCAGGACTTTTTCTTGATAAAGACTTCACTTTTATGTGTTTGTTTCTGCAAGGGCATATTGAGTGAGAATTAGATGGAGCCAGTTTGGCTGGATTTATATTGGCAGGAGATAACAACAGTAGATGAGAAACATGTTTGTCTGGGCCAGAAACCTGGTGTTGCAGAGAACAGTCCAACAATATTCACTGATGTCCAGTTTTCTTGGCATAAACCAGTGCAATTCTTTCTTTTGAGGTACCTTCTGCTTCCTTTGGTAATTTAGCATGATTGCGTAATGATAGCGATTTAGTGTTAACAGACCCTTAAGTTCAAAGTCATTAGCTGCAATGAACTCGAAATGGAGTCAAGATTTATTTAATCTGCATTCTGCCAAAACTAGGAGGTAAAACCTAACATCAGTCAAATAAAGCATTGTCTCTTGTCAGATTAAAAACCTGGTGGTTCTGGTTGATGGGTTAAACTAGGCTGCTGATTTGGTCACTTCTGAAAGGACATGTCGTCTTGTACTTGAGGGATCAGAAAAGCTGTAGATGTCATCCCTCTGAGCCATAAAGCTTTCTTCTGTCTCTTTTACAACCTCTCATAAGCCCTTCAAAAGTTCTTCAAGCTTGTGTAGTTAGAAGTCTCTTTATCTGTCATTTTGTTTGAGTTTAAATACTTTGTGGAGCCGTCAGGTTTTCCACAAAACATTTGGGATGTAAATGTCCTTTTGTAACCCTTCTGGGATAGAAGGGACTGGAGTTCCAGTTTCTGACTTGCCTGATATCACAGCTTTTAATGGAGTTTTTCTACCCTGGGACTACACAGCTTGTCATTTCCCTAAGAAATTCCCAGGCATTCAACCTGTGAGGTTTCAAGGGAATGCCTGGTCTTTGTTGAAGTAAGTCTGGCCAGCCTTAAGCAAAAATGAGGGCCTGCATGTGGGTAGTTATTCTCCCAGCGTTTTAGTGCAGTGGTTTGTTGGTGAATATGGAAGAAATAAGGAGTGGTGAGTGTATGGCTTCCTGGGGAGACCCAGGTTGGAAGCACCGGGCTCAAGACCTTTGATGGGAAATTCCCAGCACTTGGGCAGTCCTTAAGGACTGACCTCCAGGCTGACCGGTGCTTTCCAGAGTCCCACAGATCAAATCCATTTGCTGTTTTTGGTGCAAGTGCACAAAAGCTTTGTCACTGGAGTGATTAGAAATGAACTTCTAAAACACCAAATAGCAGCACCTGCTGCTGCTTGCCCTGACCCCACGTCTCACCTTCTACCCTCACCCCTCTCCAGTTTATAGCACAATAAAGCAGATGTGCAACATACAGTGCCTGGCTGCTGCTTTAAACATATCGAGATATTTTAAAGAATTTATAGTAATGTCTTTAATTACCTATTACCTTTCCCAGTCCATTGTTAATTAATTTCCAAGCTATCAAATTGGGAAGACAAGAGCCAACAGTGTGTTTTGTGCCAGGCCTGGCATTGCAGGAGTAGTTTTGGTGTCTAACACACCATGTCTGTTTGCATTTTCCATCTAATTTTTCTTCCCTCCATGTTGAGCAGATGATGCTGGTGTTGAAACTGGTGTTACTTTTTATTTTTCTTTGGATTGTAACGCATCAGAACATCTCACAGGAGAGGTGTGTGGGAAGAGTTATTTATACTTGGGAAGAACTGTACCTTCCCATTTAATTCCTGGTCCTTGAGTTCAGCGGCTCTTTAACTGTAGCATTCACTAAGTGAGACTGAATGTCACATTTAGCAAGGTAATGTCTGAAGAATATTGTTGAAAACAAAACAAAAAAAATTGACAAGAATTGTGCAGTTGGTTGCTTTTAGCCAAAGTCTGTTGACATCGGTGACATTGTTTTTGCTAAAAAGAAGAGTAAGTTTAAAAAAGCAAAACAAAAGGCAAAGTCTTTAATAATCTACACAAAGTCTGACATGGGGTCTATGTGGGCATTTTACTCCTTTTTGTGTGTAAGAAAAAGGCAGAAATTATGTCTGTGTGGGTATTTTTTTAACTGGTACTGCACAGCAGGAAAGCCAGTATCATTCTGCCTTGATCTTGGGGCTGTGTGATGCCTTGGCGTTGAGCCAGAGCCAGTCCTGCCAAAATAACCTGGCTGAGACACCAAAGGCAAGGCCTGCAGCATATCTGGAAACAAGGGCCAGCTCGGAGTCGGAGTGATTGAGTGATGAGGACTCTGTGCTTGCAAACATCTTGGCATGATTTATAGTTCCTATGTCATCTGTGCTCTTACTGGTTTCTATTACTCTGCTTTTCTTTTGGCTACGTGGTTGTGGAGACTGAGGTGGACTTGGCGAGGTGGACCGGGGAAATTATCTGTGACCGGACACTGGGCAGGCAGACTGAGCAAGCTGCAAGTCTGGGAGCAGGAGAGCTCCTAGGAGGAGTTTCGTCTGGCAGTTTAGGCTGCTTCCGATGGTTTATCTGCTGTAACTCTGCCCTGGCTCGAGTGTAAAACCGGCCTGGGCTTAGTGATCCTGGACAAGGCTTTGCTGCTACCTGAGCTCTGAGTTGCTGAAGTGGCAGCGCAACACAGGGAACTGTGCGATGGAGGTTTTTGTGCCTTATCAAATGAGGTCCGTGGGTGACAGTTGATTAAATCACAAGCCTGGGGAAATAAAAATGTAATGGCTGCCTGTAAACAACATCTTAGGTTAATTTAAAATTTTCTCCTAAGATAATCAGTGTTTATTAAAAAAAGACATAGGTAGCCGGCCCTAAGATCTTAGGATTGTGCCAGTGTGTGCTGTGCAATGTCCACAACACTTCTCTGTGGCTTTGTTGGAGCAACAGAATACAATCTATGCTGTTGAGGTATATTAAAAAATCTCCCTGGTTATATTCTTTTAATCAGATGGGCTTAGAAACATGGAATGTCATGCAGTAATTGTGCTCTGGTTCTGATCAACAACCAGCAGTCTTGGAAAAATGCTTGGTTGGCATCTATGCGGGTTTCTGCAGGTCAGCCAGATCATCTCATACTGGATTGCAATCTCTAAAGGAAACCAGCCCACAAGTACTGTGCTGTTTATTGATCTAGTACATTTGCTAGTTCTGGAATACAAAAGCAATGAAGAAATGAGGAAATTCAGGGCTTTATCTCCAAGGATGTGTTTGACACCAGCCGTGTGTCTCATTCGTGCTGTGGTGAACACAAGGCAGAGCCACTCACATGCTGGTGCCACTCTTTCCCTGAGAGACAAAGACAAAGCTCTGGTATGTTAGGAAAAGTGCATGTTTACAGTTTAGTGCCTTCCATTTTTGCCTTGAAGATCACTGGTAGAAAGATTTTTTTAGGGCTGTCTGTTTGTCACATCAGAACCGTGTTCACAGAGCGTGCTGCGTTGCTGAACCCCACAAGGGAGTTGAAGGAGTCTTGAGTATTACTTTCTCTTTTTTTAGTTTGTCATAACCTTAATGTAATTTGAAGCCTGTCTCTGTATTTTGTAAGCTATGTAAGAGCATGTATTTGTCACAAAATCCCATTAATATGAATACCCTCCCTTTCCAGTTTGATAGAAGGCACTGCCAGCAAACTTCCAATTTGAGTTGTGTTCTTTCTCTATTCCTGTGAATTAGTTAAAATAGAGGACTTAGCACAATAACTGAATTAGTTATGGTCAATTTATCTGATACCAAAACGAGGTCTGCAATGCTGCAGCTACTCTGCGACGAAAGCACCAGGAAATTTGGTTGTTGTGTGTTTTGCAGTGAGTTTCCTAACATCAATGTATTTATTTCTCATTTACTTAATGGAAACACTTAAATCTGAATGATATGTGTAACAACAGATCCTGTCTTGCTTCAGAGCTTAGCAAAACAGAGAAGGAAGTCAGTCTGAAAAACCTGGTCCAAACTACTTTTTTGCTCTTGAGAAGTTTGGTGCAAGGACTTTTCAAAACATGACTAGAATCAAAATGAGTTCTGTCAACCCCTGTGCTGAGCAGCCTTCTCCTGTGTCTTCCACGGTTATTCTGGTATTGTTCTCAAGCATGATTTCATACATTCTAATGGGGGAAAACAACACACTCTGTTGATTTTTATCATTTTAAGGTAATTTGATGTAGTAGGAGCTGCATGTTGATCAACTGATGATAAAGAGGGGAATTAATCAACAGCCATTAGGTACTTAAACATTATAACAGGTGAAGAGAGAACTTGTGGAGGAAATCGAGTTCTCTTTGTTGTCATTTTTGATTTGTTTTAATTCTGGCTTCCTGTAGTTGCTTATTTGAGACTAAAACAAACATTGTAGGTGAGACTAGTTTGCATAAAAATCATGGAACCCTGAAAATCTATTTTGTGCATATTGCAGAAGAATATTCCCCTTAACACCCTCCTCCATGAGCAATTAGTATTTACTAATGTGGAGCTCTGATTTTTCAGCTAATTTAATCCCAGAGAGAGGTTAGGTTTTTTCCATTTCTGTTTGTCTTTGTGGAGACAGCAGTGAGTGGCACAGGAGATGGCACAGTGGGCAGTCCCTGTTTAAAGGGAGAGCTGATGCTCTCTGCTACAACCACAGTCACCCCTGGCACCAGTGGATCCAGCTGCAAAACTACAAAGTGTTTCATGTTCAGCTGCTTGATGCTGAAAAGCGTGAACCCACCCGAACTCCTTATTTACTGCAGGTCCAGGAGGGTTGTGTAACTCATGTTTTTGATGCACTTTGAAACTGTAATCTACCATTTCTGTGTAGGTAATGCATGGTTTTAAAAAATGCTATTTAGTTTGCTATTTACTCAGTCTTGAGGGAAAATGATGGTATTTTTAGATATTCAAACGCTTTTGGGCTAAACCCTGCTTTATTCAAAGCTTGTTGAAAAAATACAAGATGGGACGATCAGCTAGCAGGGAGTAGGCAGGAGGAGAGAAGTAATTTTTGGGCTTTTGTATGTTTTTGTTAATAAGAAACCAGCGATTTAACATGACCTAGAATCACATAGCATAAAAACAGATCAAGCAATCTTTTATTGGCTTAGTTATGTCGCTTTTGTTGCATTCTTTAGCTGTGCATTTGTACAAAGATTTTGAATTGAGAAATTGAGTTTGAGTGACAGTTTTCACTGATGTCATTCAAAAGGGAGAAAATGAGAAATTTTGAAATGCCTTAAAGCACAACAGGCTTCACTGCTGAGGGTGGTGACATTGCAACTGCTGGGCAGAGTCTCATTGGTCTCAGTGGCCTCTGGATTTGTCATGTGATTTACATAGGGAATCTTGGTGTAAACGAAATTTATGGATCCGTTTCTTTAATTCCGTATCCGTTTGGTGCCATGGCAAGTCTTTAAAATGTCATGATGGAAAACAAACACAGGAGTGCTGACGAACATCCACATCCTCTGTTTGTGCTGCTCATTTTCCAAGGTTTCCAAGCTGTCAGAGACTGAAATAGTTCATGCCTCAAACATTGACAAAAAGTTCTGATCATTATAACAAAAATGGTATGAAGAAGCTTCAACCGAAGAAGCCTTAGTGAAGATGCCTGACTGGAACTTTGGACTGTAAGTCAAACTCCTGGAATTGGATGAAGGGAAAACCCATTATTCAATCACCTGAAACAAGCAAGTGAACAAGGAAAGGAATGTAAGCCAAACCCAGCAGCCGTGCTAAGAGTAATCTCTAGCTTGCTTCGGGATGAGGGAGGCCATAGCCCACAGACCCATTTGCTGGGAGCAGGTTTGCACAGATTTCCCCTCCAACCAAGGTGAGGGGGGAAGTTTCGGTGTGTGTTACCTCTGCTCAGGAGCAGTGAACCCCTCCTCCCTTACACAAACTGGCTGTGGGACCCCCAACCCTGGGAAGGCCACGTCCACAGGACATTGCAGCTGAGGGGGTGCCTTAATCCATCAGGGGCCCCCTGAAGTGCCCCCCTAGAGTCATTCCTGAAGCCTTGCACCACAGGACTGCACGTGATGCAACAAACCCCAAGTCTGTTGTAAGAGAAACAAACTTCCCCCCCCCAGGGAGGTGCCTGAGTTTTCCTACCTAGCCTGAGCGTATATTAACCCATCAGACTCTGTGCTTTTTGGGGGGACCACCAAGCAGACCAGCTGGAAAGGCTCAATGGAACATCGCTGGGATCCACGGAGGGTGATACTTTCTCTATTCTGTCTCTGTTGCTCTCTTTCTGTCCCCCCCACCCATTTTCTATTTCTTTCTGTTCTTTTGTTTCTCTTTTGTCTCCCTCTTTCTCTCTCTCATATTTACTATCAAATAAAACCAATATTATTGTCACTGGCATATGGTCTTGTTTGCCCCTTAATTTGAGCAGAGGCATTGCTAAGAACTTTAATAACCGTATCATGACACAAGCACAAATATGTTCCTGTAAGGTTGATACTATATCCCTATAATTCAGAGGAAGATTCAAAGATGAAAAGTATTTGTCTTTTCATATACCCAAGACCCTAAAGACTCACGGGACCAGCTGTGTAGCCACCCAGGTGCATGGTGACTGCACAGGAGGCGCAGTGAGGTGTTGGAGCCTTGTGCTTTGCAGACTTTGGTGAGCATTTTCTGCCTCCAGGAAATGCTGGGACTGCATTGTGGTGGTCAGAGTGCATTTCACTGGGTCCTCCATAGGTGCTGCTTGCGCTTTCTTGACATAGACTTGTCTAAAAGCAAGTTTGGAGACCTTCTTGAAGAGCTGGGAGGAGAGAGGAGCACCTCTAGGTATCCATGCTTGGCTGAATCATACTGGCAGCACGTTTTCCCAGTCTTGGAAAAGGAGGGAAAGGTGAAGGAAGGACCAGTGGACCGGGGGACTTGTAACCATGTGAGTGTTTATTGCCTGTTTCGGTTGGTTTCATGTTTCCGTGGCAACGTACCCTGTGTGGCTTAAGATCCACGGTGAAATGATACCTGTTGTGTCTGTGAGGGACTGGGAGAAAAATAGGTTTTGTGAAGCAGGTAGAAAGTCATTTAGCTTGGGGCACCCTTGGTTCAGAAGTTCGATTGCATGACAGACATACGGCTTTACGGAGGCAGAAAACCGGGGAGTAGCAAGGGTCTGCTGTGGTTGGGTTTTAGTTCAAGGGACACAAGGTGGGAAATGCAGAGTAAAAGAATCTCGTTGAACTAATTTTTGTATTGAATAAATGAAAGTGCTATTTTTAATAGAGACTAGGAAGTGATCTGTGATGATTGAGGGCTATGAATGAAGCACTTTTTCTGGAAGAGGATAATATTTCAAGGTTAACAGTATAGAGAAAATGAACATAGCTCTTTGGGATTGTACTTTCCTTTTCCAGCTGCTTGCCTACTTTTTCCTGCTATTAGGAGTCAGTCTACTAAAGGTACCACTGTGTTTAGTATTGGGCAGAAGCTGAAAACCTCAGCACATAGTCCTGAGTTCAGGCTGAGCAGTTACTCAGGATCCATTAATTCACTTAAACAAGAGCCGGATTTTGAAAATTGCATGGCTCTCAGCACTTCCTAGACCTCAGATGGGTCCCTGTTAATTAGGATTTTTAAAACAGAACTCTCTATTCTGGTGCCTGAACAGGCATTTATCTCATTTGAGAATGTTCCAAATGTTTTTTCCCAGCAGCATGATACAGGAGAAAGTAAAAGCTTGTGCTTGCAAGGGGTTGGAGTGGGACAAGTGGCTCAGCCGGACCATGAGGGAGGTGCTGTTGGAGGCTGAGCTCTTCAGCCCCTGAACTGTGGGACTCTGCAGAAGGGGACGAGCCATGAGCCCAGTATTGCAAACCCAAGTAGTTCCAAAATTCCCTGTCTGTAAAAGAGCTTGTGGGGATGGTTGAAACCATTGCTGTCCTGCAGCAGAACTTTTGGATCTGCCCCTGTGCTGAGCTTGGAACGTGCCCGTCTCTGTGCCACCTCAGCTACCAACCATGAGCACCTTTCAGTTCACCTTAGAGGAGAACACTCCGGGTTCTCCTTGTGACAGTATGTCTTTGTAGTATTGGATAAGGCAGACCTGCTTCTGCCAGTGGCTGGGAGCTCCCTGTGATGTGTTTGGTTCATGTCAGCTCCCTGGAAGTGCCTGGAGGTTGTCTCACCAGTGAGCCTCTCTGCTCCTATCTCTGACCCATTTGCCTTGCTTTTCCTCCTGCAAGATTGTGGATTGTGTGTAAGGTCCATTGCTTGTCATTGCTCTGCATTCCCAAATACTGAGCTGCCAGACTTCTTGTTCCCTGAAATATTAATCCCTAAATCCATCCTTATACCACTAAATCTGAAGCAATTACAATCTTTTTCCCTTCTCTGCTAATTATATTCATTTGGAAGCAGACGTAGCAGTCTCCAAGGACCATCCTTTTAATTTCCCTTCCACGTGTAGCAATTAGCTGGGTGTTGTTACTGGCTGAAACAATGAGTGCACTGAACAGGTTGGAGTAGGAAGTACAGCAAGAAGGTTGTAGGGCTCTAACGGGTGAACGTGAGGAGCTGTCAACCAGGGCTTGACATAAACATTTTATTGTCAAGTAATCAAAGCCTGGGGAAGTCCAGCCCCTGGGGCAAACGATGGTGGAATCCTGCTTTATTCAGATTTTAAAGGAAAATTTTTTTTTCCCCTCTCTTCTTTTCTCCTTCACGATATATCAGATATCCATCCTGAATTGCCCTGGGGAGACAAGTGTGTGTTTTTTCAGGGCTGTACAGAGAATTCGTGTGGTGTAAGTAATTTTTGTATTGTCTGCACTGCTTGGTGTTTCATTGTAAAAATGTACATCTCTAGCCTTTTTAGTGCCTCTTTTAAAAAAGTCTTTATCACTTGGCAGGGATGTAAAAAGTTAATAACAGATTTATAATTTTATTAGCATTTATGCTGCAAGCACTAGAGAGTTCCCCAACCCAAGTTTAATGCATCCTTAAAGTCCTTTTTATTAGCTTGTTAATTCCCAGCAGTACCATTTTGTGGAAATGCGAATTAAATTTTTTTTCTAGAGGAGAAACAGTGGTTTAGATCCAGATAATGAAAACACGGAGGTGTGGTTTTTTGTTAGGTTGTTTTTTGTTTGGTTGTTTTTTTTTAACAGGCAAGAGGATGATTCTTCATTTTTATTTCTCCAAAAGTGACTGTTTTATTGTAGCATTACAATTATGTCTGACATAGATATAGGTGAAAACACCAGGTGACAAGGAGTGGACACCTGGTGTCATCCTTTCCAGCAGGGAACTGTGACTGAGCCCTGGGCAGGCATGAGCACCGTATGTGAACTGGGAGGGAATGACAGAAAGCCTCTTGGTGACCCAAACTTGCTCATTCCTTCTGCTTTCTGTCAGACTTGGCCACTTCCAAACACAGGTTGGGTGGGTTTTTCTTGTTTTTATTTCGTAGGTCTGTCTGGCAGAGATGAGGTCCCTTTCTGATATGTTTATTTTGATAAACGCCCTTTATTTTAACAAGATACTTTGACTGACTTTGACTTTTTCCCACTGCGGATAGGGAGTTATTTTAAAAACAAAACTAATTTTCTCATTCCACTGGCAAACTGAAAATTAAATTACTTTGGAGGAGGAGCCATGCATATATTTCAGTCTATTCAAACTGTAGTACTATGCCCCTGTTATTTTTATTTTTCGTTCATATAATGGTGTAAATTAAAGATGTATGGTGGCTGTTGCACCCTATATAAGCTGTCTTCGTTGCTCGTATAGTCATCCATCCGTGATTCCACGTGGGAGAGACTGAATTTGTGGTTATTGTTCTGCTTTGCACATAGCAGGAGCAGACTTGTGCAGTAAAATAGATTTCAATCGTTTCCTGTATCACTAATTGTAATTTCCAGGGCTCCCTCTGTGACAGAGCGAACAAAATAGAGCTTTGAGAAAAACTATCATTAGCCTCGTGGATCAATATGGTTTAGGAAATACAAAACAACTTCAGTTGTTTAAAAATAGGAAGTGCCAGAGGGGGTTCCCACCACCCTGCTGGAAGCAAATCACAGCATTGATCTGTCTGCAGCGTAACTGCAAAATTTGCAGAAAACAGGTGAACCAGCTGGGAATGTAAATGGAGCCTCTCTGCAAGCCGTGCCTGCGTCGGGTCTGGCCCTCCTGGGCAAGCCCCAGCGGACCAGCTGTAAGCGAGATGGTCGCTTGCTTTCGGAGGGGGAATAGGGAGGGAGGTAATGCCAGCCAGAGGATGCCTCTCCCAGCATAGCCTTGTTGTAGTTCCCTTTCTGTTAATGGTTTCTTTTCGTCTCCCTCTCTCTCTCTCGGATCAGAAGAGTTTCTCAGGGAAGTCACAAGCCAGTTTCAAGAAATCCACCCATGAGCACAGAACAAGTCATGAAAAGAGAGAAACCCCAGCTGAAATGACACCAGTAGCCTTAGCCCCAGGTCAAGAAAAATGGCAGGGAAAAAAAAGGACAGTGACCCTTTGACTGTTTAAAATACATGGAGTAGTTCTATGGGGCTCAGTAAAATGTTTCTCAGATAATTTGCTTTGAGGTTTCTGAAATAATCTCTGGCAGTTTCATTTCTTATTTACTCGTCAAGGTTAAACTTTTTACATCCTGCTGTCATTTCCCATTCTCTCCCTGCAAACTTCACCTCCAAAATGACTGTAGGTGTAGGTGCCTCGGCCGGCACATCCTCCCCACCTTGATATGAGGAGGAGTTCAGAAATTTGGAGCTGTTTCGGAATGTGACCGTTCATCTGTGGCAGAGCAGCCGAGGAGCCCCAGGAGCTGCCCTGTGGACCTGTGCTGATTCCCAGCTGTGCTGGGGGCTGTTAACACTTGTTTTGTGCACTCTGCGCACAGTGTGGCAAGAGCACTCCCAAGACCACAGCCATGGCACTCGCCGGGCTTTTCAGGGATTAAGGTCTGTAGCCTTGCTTTCTGGTATTTATTAATGAATGATTTATGAAGGCAAGGCTTAGTCCTCCACCTTTAACTCCAGATCGTGTTACATTCCTTCCCAGCCCACAGGGTTAGTTTTCAGGAAAAATGCAGTGAGGGTAGGGCGGCAGCAGCACTGATTTTGCTGCATGAATTTTGCCTGTAAGAGTGAATGTGGGCTGCTGTAGGTGTCTAAAGGAATTTGAATCACCTGGAGGGTACTGGGCTCTTGTCTTTTCTTGATCATAACCCACCAGAACTGAAGTTTCTTTCCTGTGTGTCATGTTACTTCCAGGCAAGGAGGAATTTTTGAGTGTTTGGCTTATTCTATTTCTATCTCAGCTTGCCAATACTGAATCTGCTACTTATTTTAACTGGTATTTTAGCTTGCCAGTAGAATCCTAAATTAAAACATCAGGGTGATGAAAGCCATCTTTGTCTTGACCAAGAAAGAAGCTGTGGCATCCCAGGACTAAAAAAGTAAATTTCTGTGGGCTGAGCACATGTCTGAGAGAGTTTATTTACTGAAGCAGTTACTGGCCAGTCCTCTGAACGCCGTATTCCTCCCAGTCTGGTAATGAATGTCAAACCAGGGCGTTAAATCAGCTTCTGGGGAAACTATCCTTGTTTGCTGCGAGTCCAACTTGGAAAACTCTGTTTGCAGGATACTAATTAATGGTTTTCAGTGAGAGTGAAATCAATTACAAATTGCTGTAAAACCCTGATAAGCTCTTTAAAGCAAAAGAACAGAAATCTAAGTAAGCCTATATACAAAAACTAGAGAGGTTGACTTCAATTAGATTTAAAAGGTGCTGCAATATAATTTTGCTTGAGTACTAAGATAGCATGCCAGGATCCTTCTCTTATAAATGGGTCCCTCTAAGCATGATTTAATCCCAACAGGAGCAGTCATTTGCAGTAGAACTTCCCACTTTTAGTAGCAGGCTCTGTCCCAGACTGCTGGCAACACTGACTGGTGGCAAGATGTTGCATGTTTGGATGGCTAAAAATCCATAGGAGGAATCCCACTCCTCCTATTTTTAAGATCTCCCTATATTACTGCATTTTAAAAATCCCTAGGCTAAAGATACACAAGTAAGCATGACTGCTTAATCCCTAATTAACCCCTTTACTGAATCTTTATAGATTATATTAATATATTAGAGAGTTTCTGTGGTTTCTCAAGCCATGCTTAAATATTGGATTCTCCTGCTATGGGTTCAGAGAGCTCCTTGGCAGTAGAGAATAGCTGAGGGAAATAGTCTTTTGTCAATTTAGAATCATTCACTCGGAGCTGCCAGGGTTTGCATCTGAAAAAGACATCTTACTCAACTGTTTCTTTAAATATATGTATTTATTTTTTTGTCATGTGTGCTTTGTCCATGCTGTCAGCACATTTTTGAATACTACAGCATGGCATTTCAAGACAAAAAGTCAGACTTTCCTACACCTCTGAAAGCTCCACAGTTGTTTTGCATGCCATTCAGGAAGATATTGTATGTGAGGCAGGACTTCTGTAAATACCAGTGATGTCCCAAAGATCTGGGCTTTTGAAGATGCCTGATGTAAAGACATCTCATCTTGAAGATTCAGTTTTCACAGAGTTGTGTTAAAATATGAAATGGTTACATTTTCCTGACTTTTTCCTTTGTTAGTGAAGGGCAGCCTAATAAAAGATTTCTTAAAATTTTCTCTTTTCTTATTCTAAAATTTGCATTTCCTCAGTTTGACAGGGTTTTGCAGAGGGGACAACAAAAACACAGCTTTAGAGCAGGCAAGTGGCAGAACACCTTGCTGTCCTGAAAGGGTCAACAACTGAGTCCGAGAGCTGCCTGCTCTTAGAGTTACATTGGGGTAGCTGAATTCCTCGTTTCTATTGACCAGTCTCTGTTTCTAGTGCCTGTGATGCAAAACTACAGCCTTGCAGGGAGGAAATAATAGCCAAGATTAAATGTTTAGAGGATCCTCTGCAGCTGGGAGGGTGGCAGATATTCCTATTGGCAGGCTGATTATTGTAGCAGAGCACTGGAAGAGACAGGCGGTCCTGGTATTATCAGTGATGGCAGAGCATCATCTGAAATATTCAAAGAACAGCTGTGGTGTTTTGGCTGTTGCAATCTTGATTGTGTCAGCACAGATAGATTTCTTTCTGTTTTTCCTGGAGAACATAATAGTCAAATGAAACCTGGCTAACTACAGCCTTGGGGCTGAGTCGCTGTGCTCTACCTGAGATGTGATTGCAATTTTTGACAGGAAGACTAATGCGTGTTTTATTGTTGTGTATTTAAATTTGATTTGGGGGTAGAGGGAGAGAAGGTTTTATTAAAAAGAGGAGAATAACTTCTTAAAATATTTCCTGTTGCTCCTCAGGCAGGCTGCGGAAGAGAAGACAGGGAGATCAAGGCAGTGCTTTTGTTTTTCAGGGCGTTTGGGTGCCACAGAAGTGCTTCTGTAATAATTCCAACCCAATATAGACATAGATTAAACAAGGCAATGTAAGTAACAGCTTAAATCAATCCTGGTTCAGCAATTCAATGAAGCTGTAAGTAAGCGCTGGCTAAGTTACACCTAGCTTTTGCAGGAATATAGTTTAAAATCACAGTGTTCTCTCATCCAAGAGGCTTGGATCAGATGAAAGGGTGTGGTGATGCTAATCTCTTGCTCATGAGGTTTGTGGCACTGGTTTGTTGTGTTCAGTGACAGGCGTGGCAAAAACCCCTTTGAGCTCCTAATTTCTGAATACACCTGCCCTCCTGGATGGGCAAAGGGAGCCTGAGATGCTCCTGGGTGCAACAGGGAGTGTGGCACGTCCCTTCTCACTCTGCCTGACCCTTGGCATGGTACAGTTCTGTGGCTCTGTTCTGCTTCATGTAGAATAAGGATGTGATTTACCCATGTAAAGTCTTTGATGAGTCTTATTTTTCGCTGACCGAGCAGAGGGAGGTTATTTCTCCCATGGAGCCTCAGAGGTCCAAGTTATCTGATGCTGTCACCATCCAGCGTAGTTGTACCCAAAGCCGAGCTGCTTGAATGAGCTGGGGAGGTTCATGGGGATTTTGCAGAACAGCTTTTGAATTTGCTTATAGTTCTTTTCGTCTGGAGAGCATCTGGCATTGGAGAGAAAAGTAGGGTTTGGGGCCTTACATTCTGAAATAAGCACTTTGCATCAAAGTTACATATGTAAGATATGCAGTCTGTGTATCAGGGACTGGTAAACAGCTCAGGATCCCTCTAGCACAGGATTTTAAAATTGTGATCTGTCATTTTAGGCTCCTATGTGCATTTTGTGAGGAGGTCCATAAAACACAAGGAAGAGAAGAGGTTTGCTGTTAACAGACATGCATTTTCTGTACACAGTTGCGAGCTTTCACTGTGAAATTTCTGGAGCCCAGAAACTGAAAAAGATTAAATCTGCTCCTTTGGCAGCTCTGTCTTATATTGCAAACCCTTGTGAGAGCCCTGGGCATGGAGAAAAAAAAAATTATATAATAAAAGAGAACAATGGGCAAAGTGATTCCAGCTTCACAGTTTGGTTTGTATACAGTTGGAAACAGACTGTCTGCCTTGGAAATATACATTTTCAGGAGGTGAATATACGTTGGCACCAGCCAAAATTATCAGAGGTTTTTTATTTTTAGATATGTGAAAATTCTGTAGGTCCAGTAAAAATAAAATAAAAATCTTGTGCTGCTTGGCAAGATGGGAGCCAGTGTAAACCATCAATGAGCCAGATGTGAGCAATGGAAGAAGGTGCAGCTTCATCAATTTACAGCTTGGTTCAGCCACCAGCTGGGTCACCCTTGGGTCTCCAAGAAGCTCTGTCATTCTTGGTTTGGTGATTGCTGCAGCAGGGCAGCTGACTCAACTACTCTCTGTCTGGTCTTGATGTCTTAGAACTCTTCTTTTTTTTTCCCAAGAAAAGGTGAATATGGATGGGCAGGAGGGGAGGACCTTGTGCTGTACTCGCCATTTCTATTTCACTTCCCAGAATTTTCTCAGGGCAGAGTGACCTCTAGCAGCCTCAAAATGAAGGAGTGTTGAATGATTTTTTCATTTTTTTATTTTTTCATTTTTATATGTAATACAGGTGGCTAATAAATATAGTATTCTGATGGGTAGAGAACTCTCCCAGCCATAAGGCAAGTGAAGAGCATGTTGCCAGTTTAGAAGTGCTCTGCGGAGTTTGCCGTGGTTGTCAGCTGCTCCTTGTGTCAGTGTGTCCATGTACTGTGGGGGAGCCAGTGGTTAAGGGAGATAAAATAGTTTCACTGCTGAAAATCACAAGGAGAGGAGAAATCTAGTGTAAACAACCCTGCAGGTTGTTCCTGTCTGAGCCACGTGGTCCTACCTGTCCCTGCCCTCCTGGTCCAGATGCTACATTCAGAGTGACAGTGGGAGAAACTGTGACAGTCATGGATAACAGCAGTGTAAGCTCGATAGTAAACTGCAAACAGAGAGATGTTTGTGAGTGGATTCAGAATGAAAGGTGAGATTTGATCCAACTCTCTGCAGATCTGTGTATTCATTATTTCAGCCGTTGTAAAATCCTGCAATTCCCCTGTAGATCCTCTTGGACTTAAATTTATGTTACCTGGGCATAAACTAGAGGATTTTTCACCTGAAAAAGCTTCCCAACAGTAGAGAGTTTCATGGGTTGCTGAGAGGGATTCAGCTATTTAGCTGCTCTGAAATCCCAGGGGAGTCCCGTGGGTGTACAGCCTCAGGTGAGCTTTCTGGAGTCTGACTGGAAACTGTCACTCTCCCTAGAGCTGGAGACGTCAGAGAGGTGCCACCTGACAGGTTCAGAAATGAGATGTTACAATCTAATTAGTAGAACTACTTAGTCACCAGTTCTTGGGGGAAAATAAATAGATAAATGCTAGGATTATTACTGCAGATGGCAAAAGGGGCATCCCAGATCTTGTGTGCTTGCAGATATAATGGGTTAAAAAAGAGAAGTGACCCCATTCTGCATTAAATCTGGGTGCTGAGCTGGATCTGACTTCTCCATGTCCACTGACTTCATGCTGCCTGTTTGCCCTTCTCTTCACTGCCTGCAGTTGTCAGCTTCTGGCAAAGCCTATTGAAGTTGCTGTGAATTTTCTTTCTCCCCCAAAAAATTTTAAGTGCCTTATAAACTAAACTGGGGTCTGATGTAATTTGTGTGAAAACTGGATGGGGTAAATGTTCTCCCTAAACACCTGTTGTTTGTTTTGTCTGTTGTTTGAAAGCCTGATGATTGCGTTTTCCTCCAGTCCTTTGTCTTAGAAATTATTATGGAATTTCTTTTGATTTAGGTTGTTGTTGGAGTGATGTACACTTGGTAGAAGTCTGACACTGTGAAAACTCCTCTATAGGGTGTCCCCTGCATTCAGCATTTTTCTTCCATAATAGTGATTAATGAATGGCACAACATTAAATTAGTTTTAGGCTTATTAGCAGAGCTGGTCGAGTGCAAAAATATTTAAAGGTGTATCATCATTCAAGAATCAGATTTAGGGCTGTAAATCAAACTTGCGTTGTCTTTGGAGTTACGTGCACCTGGAGGGGCTGGTTAAGCACAAACAGCAGAGGACAGTCTTCCCTTCAGAAGGATTCAAAAGGAAACACCAGAAAAATGTCTGTTTGGGTTTCTTCCCCGTTCCATTCTTCCCCATCCCTTACCTTGGGAGCCTGCAGGCTCTCAAATGGCTGTGGGCTCTAATTGGAAATTGACTCCCTTGCTTTTAAAATCTTTTCATAAGACTCTCTCCTACTTCATTAAATCATTAAATGAGTTTAGCAGGTATTAGTTTTGAGCTTTATTAATTGTGACTTGTTTTTCATTATGAGATAATTGTCAGTCACGAAACGTAACTGCTCTAACATACCTAAGCAGACAAAAGTTTCCAGGAGGCAGGGAGAGAAGAAATGCAGAAAGGTTGCTTGTACAAAAACTTACTGAAATAAATCCTTCCTAGAGGTATTTAAGCATTCCTGGAGATACCTTGTTTGGTATGTAAAACCAGCAGCTTAGAAGCCTCAGGACCTCTGGCAGGAATTTGGTAAAGAAAGTGATGCATTTATGGTTTGGGTTGACTGTGGATATAACCAGTCCTGCCCTCAATGGGAAATATTTCCAATTTCCAAGCAGGGCAGAGATATCCAGCTTCTTGGAGGCTCAGTGTATACTGGGGGAGTGCCAAGGGAGATTCAGGCCTTCTTTCAGGCCTGGGGCTGCCTGCAGCCAAAATCGCTCTTTTCACAGAGCTACATAAATTCTGTATGTTCTGTGGGTCCCCCTCAGCATCCCAAAGTGCCCCCCATGGCGAGGGGTGCAGGAAGGCATTTAGTGAGCGCCCCGTGGGCTCAGGGGCTCAGTCTCTGCCGTGCCAGAAGCGAGACTGGCACCGAGGAGCACGGGGCCTGCCTGCTCTGCACTGACAACAGCAGCGCAATTTATCTTCAGCTATTTTCCCAGAACTTCTGGGAAACAAACTATGCATCATTTTAAAGATGCTTTCATGAAACAATTAGGCTGCATTAAATTATTTCTACTTTAGTGTGTAGCGCTTCCTCAGCATAGACAGACCTTGATGCAAAACTCCAGGGACCAGAGGAAAAATCCAAGCTGCATACGCAGTTTGGAACTAATGCCTGGTAAATACATTTCAAACTTTTGGGTTAGCAGTTATTAATCTAAATGTAATTCATCCTTTCACTCAGAAGAAATTACAGTTGTAATGCCAACATTTGCAAGCAGCAGTGAGTGATACTAGTAGCCTCCAAACACCCATTCTTTATTGAAAACAGATTTGCCATTGCCAAGCAATAAGATAAAATCTTTTCTGCAGATGATGGCTTCTGGAACATAAAAAAAAAAATACAGTTTCTGAGAATCCTGAGAATAAAAGATATGTGGTCTTTTAAGGGCTGTGTCAGAAACGACAGCACTGCTGTGATTCCAGGAGCCTGATATTTCATTCCTCCATTGTTTAATGGGCTAACAGAGTTAAATATCACCCTGTAATGATTTTGAATGTGTGTGGGTTTCTTTATAGCCTTTCATGGAGATGCAGGCTTCAATTTTGTCCTGGAGAAGCTCCTGATATAAATTGGTAACAGATCAGTAAATCAGGCAGAGCTGCTGGTGAGGGCTGGTGCAGAGGAGAGGCTGTGCTGGGGGCTGCTCTCTGCCTTCTCTTCCCTCTCCAGCTCTGGGAGCCTGTGGGCTACGGGGAGCTGGTTGGCTTTCCAGCGAGACTGGAGTAAACAAATGTACCATCTCTAAACTAGGCAGCTCAAACTCGTTTTTGGAGCACTCACAGGGGGATTCACCTGTTAAACTCTTTATCTCCTGTTCTTTACTGCATTAATGGAAGTGGTTCATTCAGGTACTGCTGCTGCAAATGTAACCTGAAGTAAAAGCTGTTACACTGAGCAAATTTCAGAATTGGAGTCTAATCCTGTGTGTGGCAGGACCTTGCTGTGAAACATTTAACATTTTGTGTTGGAATGGATGCGGAAGCAAAGAATTCCCCTGTAACAGCCATCATTAATACGGGGCTATGGGGATTGTAAGCTGAAAGTCAGGCACAAGTTCCTGCGAAGGTAGTTAGCATCATATTTGGTGTTAGAAACTGACTGTCTTTGTGAGGGGATATGAAGCTGCTCCTTGGCATTGCCCCTAGTTTTGGACAGAAGGAAAAAGGAGAAGAAAGGTGAAAAATTCAGTGTAGAAGAGAGCTGGGGCAGAGGAAGATCACTGGTGTTTGTGTATAAAAAGTGCTGCAGAGAAGGACATTGAATGAGTCATGGTCTTAAATGCCAGGAGGAAGGACAGAAGGTAGCAATTAGGGAGTATCTTTGTAATACTGAGGATGACAAAGTATTGCAATAAATAAAATGGAGAGATCATGGGTTCTTCATCACGGGAAGATGCTGGGAACAGAAGTGGTTCCATAGGGCTGTGTGTTTGTCTCAGGGATGCAGCATATCTGTGTCAGAAATCTGTAGAGGTAGAGGGGTATTAGGTCTGGCTATACATAGCCTGAGCAACATGTGAGTTAGAAAAGACTGCTTCTCACTTCAGGCACAGTCCTTGGTAACCATTTTAAGGTTACTTAAGAGTCACCACAAGTGAGTAAAATAATTTTCAGCTTGTCTTAATGCAGCCAATGAACGTTTTTAGGAGACAGGATTTACTTCTCCTTCAGCTAGTTGGTGACAGAAGCTGAGTTACTCGGTTAGGATTTTTAAAAAACCCCTTGCTTGTAATCTGTTCTCATTCATAAACAGATGCAGTTCCTTCTTCTTCAAGCTGATATATATCTTTTGCTTATAGCCAAGGAAGAGAAATGGATATTCTCCTGTGTGTGCTTGGAAAGCTTCTACCACAGATTTCAATTCACTGCACTCAGTGGAGTTCAAGATTGTGCAAAGCCAAAGTAGCTCTTTTATGGAGTCAATGGAAATGTTGTTTTTTAGGGCTTCTTTTATCTAGCATCTTCCTAGGCAAAGTTGTCATTTTCCTCTCTGCTTACAAACTGCACCAAAAGCTAAGTGTTACGTGCTGGAGTTAATCAAAAGGCTGTACCTGATGGAGTTCCTGTCATCGTCTTCAGCTCTCCCTAAACGATGAAGGCAGCTGGATTTAACTTAGCAGAGTGAGGAGAAGGAGCAAATACTGTGTTACGGTTATTTTCCGAAAGATCTATGCACCTTGGCAGGCTGATTTGTTTATAATCACCTTGCAAGAGTGCAAAGTGAGCTATCTGGCTGCAACACTAAAACCATTAGGAAGGAGGATTATTGTAATGAATGCAGGTTGACACAGAGAGCTCTCCGTTCCAGTCTCTCCACACAGCAACTGTGAGGGAACCCCCCAAAATATGTCCACTTTTGGCTGGCTGTCAAATCCAAAATGAAACACCTGTGTGCAAGATAAATTCATGAGGATGAGTGCTAACTGGTCGTCTGTGGTCCTGACCACCTGCCAGGCTTTAGGAACTTGTAGTTTTTTGTGTGTATGGATATTTATTACCTATTTGTGATTTGTTTGTTGTTTCTTTTTTCCCTGGGTCATCTGTAGTAAGGGTCAGGCAGTCTGTGGATATGTTCCTTGTGCATAAGGTGGTGTGGCAGGGAATGGGAGTTGTATTCACTCTTTGCTTGTTCACCTTTAATCTAGATCCCTCTGCTAATGTTTCAGGCAAGTGCCTGTGGTAGTTTTGGACTTTGCAGCTTCATTTTTTTTGTTTCAGTGTGCTTGAACTTCCCTTAAAAACCATTCCCTCCAGAGGTACTTGGATAACCTGGATGGCACTCCTTGACAGAGAGGGAAGGATTCAAGGTCAAATTTGATGGTACTACCTCATTTTCTGCTAGTTTCATTAGCATTCACAACTGAGACTCTCTTGCATTTCAGTCTCCCTGCAGAAATATATGGGCTCTCCATGAAGAGAGGATTCCATATGCACCGCTTTTGGTGAAATCTGTTTATCCTTGCAGTTGGCCAAGAATAAATAAAACAGCCTTATGGTTCCCATGAGTATACACTATATGCTTCAATTATTGGTGCATTATATTAGGAGCAGATGCTACATTCCCCCATATAAAAGGGAAGAAGATTTCTGAACAGTAAAACCAATTTTTTTTTGCTTATGCACTGTAATTATCACCATTTCTTCATTTCAAAGGCATCTGTCTGACGCACCCTCGTCGTGATGCGTTGTGTTACCATTTGCATTACATTTTATTCCTGAAGATAACAGTGACAGTGGTTGTTAAGGTTGGAGGGAGGTTTCTGCTCGTTTCAAGTACTTTGAACCTTGCCATAGCATGGTTTTTTTTAGCCTGAATTGCTTCAGGCATTTCTTCGGGGCAAGTCAAATTACCAATTTGCCCTCAAGAGAGCTGGCATGGATAGAGGCCTGCTTGCTTGAGGCTGTGTGGTTTGTGCTGCTTGGGAGCTGCCCAGGGCAAGGGGCTGGGCAGACAGAGAGCTCTGGCATCTCCAGACATCATTTTATTTGCTTTTGCTTCTTTTAAACATGTTACTACCATGTATTCTGTCTCTGTAAAGTGCTTTGGTCAGGTGAACCTATGGACTCACTTGTTCTCAAACTACTCAACAGAAAGTTTACGGGGTACAAAAAACCCCATAAAAGTGAGATTGGGACGAGCACTTCTGCTGATACTGGATACCTCCTGTAGACTATGGTATGAAATAAAATAGATAGTTTTCAATAATTTTACCAGGCTTCCTTCTCAAAAGACATAAAACTTGCTTTACTTCAGTGTTTGAGTCCACAGCTCCAGCGTGCAGGATTGTTCTCTCTCCTCTCTTGCAAAGCTGAACTGAGAGCTGCTCTGAAGCTTTGCCCCCCTTTTACTGTAGGCATTATGATGGTAACACCAAAAAAGGGTATTTCAGCTGTCTCAGATTCTTGTACCCATAAAACTTTTCTAATGTATTTCTAGCCTCAGCACACTTCTCCGTGACATATTCTGGCCCCTAGGAAATCAGCTCTTGGTAATTTTTCACTTGTGTCCGCTGCGAAATTGAATGTATTCTTTACCATTTTATTTAATCCATGTTGCCTTTTGCAGATTGATCCTTACTGGAATAGGATGGTGTTTTCCCTCCTGCTTAATGCACAACTGCATCCCGTTTCTGCATCTGTGAGAGCTGCTGTGACAGAGGCAGCTTGCAGGGGACAGAACGAGGGCTTCAGCGTGTGACTGGCCACAGCCCCTCCACATAAAAATTGCCACATAAATTTGGCTTCCCTGACAAAGCTCTTGTGAGTCATTTCCAGAATGTGTTTCACTCTAACTCTTGCCTTCCTGCAGTGTTCAGTCCTGCACAGGAGGCTGGCAAACAGCAGAGCCCTTCTCGGTGACAGGTGGGAATGGGAACGGTAGCAGGCCCCGAGGTGTGTTTATACAGTCGGTCTCACTTCCTCCCTTCTTGTGATATATTAACTACTTCGGAAGTGTCCCCGCTCTTTCGGGGGATAAATGATGGCAGTGGGAGCCCATATTTAACCTTCACTGTTCAGGCTACATGCTTTGTAGTTGTTGTCTTTTATCTGCTCGGCGATCTGGGAAAGGCTTCAGACGTCTCCCTGCTGCTCCCCCTCTCCGCCTGCTGCCGTGCACGTGGAAGGCACAGACACTTGTGCCTGTGTGCTTCAGAGCTCAGCCTCCATCCTCTGCATTTATGGATGCACCACAGGCTGGAGGCTGGCTCCCCCAGGGAATTCCCAGAGGCTCCCCCAGCAACGCCGTGGCATCCGTTGGCTCCGAGTTATTTACTTAGATGTGGCCTGTTGCTTTTGTTGTCATTTTGTTTGCTTCCAGCTCAAGTAGAGGTGATTTGAGTAGTTTTCCATTATTTCAGTGAATAGTGGATAGAGGTGGTTTGGGTAAATAGCAGTGAATGTCACCAGTGAGATTCCCCACCCCTCTTACTCCCCAAAAAGGTTCCAGCCTGGAAAAGTCCTGGCCTAGTGTGAAAGAATTTCAAGTATTAGGTGTAACAGTGTTGCACCAGGCTGCATTGGGAGGCACATGCAGCTATGCTGAGACATCTCAGTGATCCCTCCTTTAACCCAGATGTTATTTACCTGGGATTAACTTTTCTGTTTTTCCATGGATAGAAGGGAAAGAAACTGATGAGCTGTTTGGGGAGGCTGAACTCGCCTTGTCTAAACCCCGGTGGTGACCCTGGCTAGGGCTGTCACTGAATGGCATATAAGCATTGAATTTAATTATTGTGGATCTGAAGCTATTCAATACTAAACTATTAGTAAATAAAAGGAAAAAAGAGGCTCGTTCTGGATCATTTTGGACCACAGAACTGTCATTGCATATCTTAATGGACCCTAGAGCCATCAGAAGGCACTTGGGCATGTGGGGCTGGGTGTACAGCCTGCTGCTGGTCTGCTGCTGTTACCCACCTCAAGAAGAGAACTGGTCTTGACCCTGTAAAAGAGACTGTCGTGCTGAGTGTTCAACTGGGGTCTGCAGAGAGGTGAAGGATGCTGTCATGCACCATCAGTGAAAAGCACATGACACCTTTTGTCCTTAGCTGTTGTGTATGACCTGCAGTAATGAGTCACCTGTACAAAATCCAGGGATGGGAGATGCAGGAGAAAGTTATTTTCACACTGTTAAGAAGTTAGCTGTGTAAAAGCCATGAGAGTGTGGGGAGGGGAAGAACAGGCTGCATGTTCTCCTTCACATTTACAGAAGGAAGAGAATCAGTTTGGTTACCGTTCCTCTGACTAAGGCTGTGGTACATTAAAATCTGATTGAAGGTGTCACAGGTGCTACGCAAATAATGTAGATAAAGTACAGGTCTTCAGGATCTCCCAGAGAGTATTTGGACAGCAACAAGTAAATAGGGACAAAGGAGACAGAAAAAGAAAGTGGCAGGATTCCAGCAGAGACACATGGGCATAAATGTTTATTTTGACCAGTGGCCTCAGGAAGTTGTGTGGCCGTATAACAAACCTGTGTCCAATAGTTGTCTTAGTCTTTAGCAGTATGTGAGAGTACACAGAGAATTTGAAATTGTATTAGGTAAGATTATGTGGCTGGGCGGAGAGAAGCGCTCGGTGGCCACACAGGGCTTCCTCTAGAACTGCTGTTCTGATTCTGTGATGAAAAGTTTTCTAAGAGTATTTTGCTGCAGAATTCCCTGGTTTGTTTGTCTTACTACTTTACGTGCACTTCTGTGTCCACCCAAACAGCCTCTTCAGCTTTAGTGCTGAGTGCCTCTGTCTGCTCTGTTTCACCAAGGTACCAGCTCAAGGAGCCACAGGCTGAGATATTCCTACTCTTATGAAGCGTGTGTGAACTTCAGGATCATTGAGAAGATACAGCAATCTTGCACTTTGTTTTTTGTCTGAATCTATATTTCAAAAAGGAAGGGGTTTGTTCACGACGGTTCAAGGGTGCTCACCTTTGTTACATTCCCAAAATGAAAATACATGTTGTTCCAAAACAAATTGACTTCTGTCCTTGATGCCGAGATATGAGAGATACTATTTTCTCGTGTCTCTGACTTGGAGGCTGTGGAATTGTTGTTGCTGACTGTAAACTGTATCCTTGACTATAAATGGTGCGGGAGCATTTTGTTTAAAAGTCCAAGAGAGATGGGAGATGTGCAGTTTATTCAAGACTAGCATTGGAACCCAGACCCACCGGGTCTGGCAGTTCACACTGGACATCTGCCAGCCGGATAGAGCCTTTTGCTTAATGAAGTTACAGGACAGGCAGTGGGAGCTGTGATTTATGTGGAAATAATCTGAAGCAAACTGATAGTAGGAAGTTTTTCTGCACTTTGTATTCTACTTGTTCTCAGTCCATCTCCCCTTAGACTCTCAGCAGTATCTGCTAAGGGAAGCTCATCTCTGTGTGACTTGGGGTCAAGGTGTATGACCCAATTGACCAGACAATTCAGCATGATTGACTTCAGGCACTTTCCATTTCCTAACTACATGAAAAAGATCTTTTCTCCCTCAGTTGGAAACATAGAAAATAATGTGCACTCAGTTAAGGAGCAAGTTTTGAAAAGCTTATTACCATATTTGAGCGTATTTGGTGTCCAGTCTTCCTTTAAAGCCAAAACCAGCATCTTTGCATCGTCAGTGTCCCCAAATCATTTTGATAACCTTGTCTAAGCATTAAAGCAGTCACAGTTGTCTGTTCTTTTCCTTTTCACATCCCCTCTTAAACAGGTGAGAGTTAGCAAGCGCTGTTAGATCTCTCCTTGAGCTGTTGGTTTTATTTGAGTCCAGAGGGACTTCGGTGGAGGGTACTTGCTCTGCTAATGAGTGGTGCTCAGAAGCCATTTAAGCCCCTTGGAAACTCAATAGCCCCCGCTGACATCTGCAAAGGTGCTGCTGCTGCATCCTCCCCGCTGCACCTGGTGATAAGGCACAGCTTGAATCTTCAAATGCCACTGGGAGGATGATCAATCTCAATCCAGTCCTTACTCTCTCCCCCAGACGACTTCTACTGAGGAAGAGAGGAAAACATAAAAGCTGTGGCTTTAGGGCGTGAGAATTTGGAAGGTGGTGGAGTTAAAAATCAATCATGACCCGCAACAAAGGACTTGTAACTTCATCTCGGGCAGTGTTACTGCTGTGCGATCCCAAAAGCAAGTAAAAAACTATAAATGCAGACACAAGCAAAGATGAAAACTTTCGTATTCTTATTATTATCCTCAGTGGAGGAAAAACTGCTTATTCTATCCACTTACCAGGCAAACTGAAGTTAAAATAAAATAGGGGGGATCCTACTTATCTGACGTTTGCAGCAGTGCTGTGCATACGATATACAGCAGGGAACTGACACAACACAAAGTAAAATCTAACATTAATCCCCAACAAACATCTTACAGACCTGAACACAAGATGCTATGGCTTTTATTCAAGGAGGATTTTTTCGAGGGATACATTTTGGATCTTTTTGGGTTTGTCACTACTTTCAGTAAATGGAATATTTTCAGGAATTTACTTAATTCTGTTGCTTTCCTAAAAGGGAGGAAGACTTAATGTTGTAAGGCTGGTTTTTGTTGTTGTTGTTGTTGTTGGTTTTTTTTCATTTCAGGAATGTGTTGACACCAGATTCTCTCAGAGGTCTTCTTTCTTTTTCTTTTGCTGAGATTTTCCATCACATTTGGAAAATGCTTGTACCTGTATAACTCTCTAAGATCTGACCCTGTGAAGCAGATACTTTAAATATAGAATTAAAAATTCATATTTTGGCATGATTCATGTCAAATTGTATTTTCAGGTAAGCAATGCTTCAATCTATGGAACTCAGCTCTTTGCACTACCTGAAATCCAGGCAGTAATTAAATCCTGCCTGGTCCTTAAGTACATGGAGAAAGGCTTGGAAGTTTTAAAATAAGATATGAATTCTTAAGGGATGTTAATTTAGTTGATGTTGTTTAAAATAAGAAGAGAAACCCTGTTGCTCTTACTGATTTCCAGGCCTCTGAATTAAAGACTTCAAAAGCAATGATGAAAATGCTCTTATTTCAAGCTTGGTGGTGCCTTATACCTTCCTGACTTTAAAACCATGATGCCATTTTGCTTTCTTATCATGCATTCCTCCATTGGCTTTTATTTTCCTCCTCGTTTTGGCACATCCCACATCTTTGGTTATCTGGTATTGAGAATCCCAGTTACCTATGAACTCTCTCCCAGGTGACGATTTTGGATCTGAGAGTCTCCTGTTTGCAGGAGCTTTCTCTCCTCTAGTATTTTTGAGACCTCTTGAATTCAGGGCACTCGAAATTGGGATTTCACCAATGTTGCTCCAGAGTCAGAGGTGAATTTGAGCAGTGGGGGGTCCAGTGTGAGCTTGAATTCAGCACAAAGTTTGGCCTCAGGGGAGGTGCTGGGTTCTCACATCCATCCCTGGGGCAGATGGTGAGGCTGCTCTATCACACAGCAGAAGGACACAGTGATCTGGAGCCACTTACCTGAAGACCGAAGGCAAAATTGACAGATAGTGTTACACCCAGAATACACCTGAAATGAAAGAAAGTGTTGCCAGGGTGCTTTCCCCTAAGTTATAGACTCCTTCAGAATCAAGTGATCTAGCAATAGCTGACGGGAAAGAAAGAGAAGATGTCTGAGTTTTCAGTTAAGCTTCTTTTTTATGAAATGCAATGGCCTGCAAAAGGTGGAAATCTCTCTTCCTGTTTGTTTTTACACCAGAGCAGAGGCTTAAGGTCTGTTGTGTGCTCCAGGTCTGCTCTTTGCAAGGTGATTTATTTGTGTCAAGTTTGCTGCGTATCTGTTACATCAGGAGCCTGGCTGAGTAAATTAGACCTGAATGAAAAATTTTTTTGTCTGGGGACCTACAAGATAGATTCAGCAAACAGAATGAATCTGAATTTTTGCCGGGTAGTGTTGCTTGATATTGCTTCACATTATTTCTTACTTTATGTATATCACATACTATATATATACATAAGACTTTATAGGAGTTGTAGCAATTTCTCCCAGCTGGGAAAAAGAGATTTCCCTAAGTTCATACATTTACTTTTTTTTTCCAAGTCCAACCAAACTTCTACAAAAACGGCATTACCTCCAGATCTGGAAATAGGTTCTTGTCTGCTGTTTTTTGAGCTGTCACTTGCAGAGGTTTTATTTCAGGATGATGAAAAAGTACACATGCTTTCCTCCTGCACACGTGCTTTACATCTCTTGCATTGCCTCTCAAATCAAACATTGAAATGCATTTGGAGGATTTCACAGTGGAGATGCAAACCACAACTTTTGTTGTCAGTTTAATTCTGAGGTTAAAATAGGTATTTAATTAATTTCTTCCCTGAAGTTGGGCTTCGAAATGGTGCCAAAATACAATGATTCATTTTATCTACTCTGATTTTTTCAGCAGCAATGAAATGTGTTGGGGAACTCCTCTGCTAATTTGCCTTTTTATGGTTGAGAATTTAATTGATTTTTGCAATTATAAGGTTGGAAAAATGTGACCAGTGTTTGCACACAACTGTGCAACAGTCTGTAAGAGTGGGAGAGGGAGGGAGATGATATTGCACAAAATCAATCCTTTCAGTCACAGTTCACTCCTCTTACCTGCGTCCTGAACACTTGCACTTGCAGAGGCGCTTCTGGAATTTGCTGCATCAGAGCCCTTGCTCCTGCCAGCACTGCAGTTAGCCCAGCACAGTTTGAATTCCATCCCAGAGGAAGGGGGCTGCTGGAAGGGTGCTCCCACCCCACAGGGCTGGGGTTGGCGTCTGTTGGCTCAGCTGCTGTTGTTTGCAGGTTTCTCTCACCTCACCTGCGTGGTTTTGGCTCCCGAGAGGGGAGAGGTGTGAGCAAGAGGATGTGGCTGTAGGGATGAACCCATCGCTGAGGCACTTCTGGGAGAGGAGAGGCAAAGGAAATGTGATAAGGGACAAGGACAGATAAGGAAGGAGGAGCATTGCCAGGGAAAACCTTGAGGGCAAGGACCAGACTACTTTCCTGGTGAATACCCCTCTCCCTGGGGTGCTGTGCTCAGTATTACCATGTGAACATATAACCAGGTAATCCAGGCCCATCAGCAGAAATTATTTACTGAACTGTCAGTAATAAGAAAAGAAACCTTTGCAAGGTCTTCAGTTCCTCTATGAATAATTCCACTTCTGTTTTGCCATCACTTTTGGTGGTGTTCTCCACCAGGTGGTACAGTAAGCACAACAGAAAGGAAATCAAAAAGACAGGACAATCCTCAAGGGTCTATGTACAACCTTGATGCTTTAATGAAGCAAAAGTAATCTGTGTTTAAGAGAAAGATTTTATTTATTCAATTATACTGGACTGAAATTTGTTAATATCTAATATCCTGTGTGCTGGGAATAGCTAGTGAAGGAGTTGCAGCCCCAGCCTTTTTCCAAATATGATTTCAGGGGTAGTTCTGAGGCTCAAGTACATTTCCTCAAGGAGAAGTAGCATGAGATGAGAAAGAATTTGATCAGTGTTCTTAAAGATCTATGAGAAGCCAGCTTTTTGATTTTAATATGAAGTTAGTGCCTTGTAGTAAATGGCAGAAGAAAATCACAGCTACCCTGCAAATCAGGAAGATCTTTCCTCTGGAAAAGCCCCTGTTTGTTGTCAGGCAGGCTCATTAGTGGCACAGTGCTCTTTGTTGGAAGCAAGTTTCATGGACATGAGAGTAAGGATCGTCCAGTGGCCACAGTCCTGGCTCTCAGCCTTTGTTTTCTGCCAAATATTCCTGGTACACTCAAGACTGAGATATGCAAGTGCTGTAGTAAATCAGAGATGTAGTCAGTAGTTTTGGTGTTTTGGTATAAAAAGGCAGGTGCGAGTTGCAAACGGTGGGGTCCTCCATCTTCCTTTACAGCCACACTACGGGTTACCTTTCCGAAAAGCATTTCTTGGTTCTCCTGACTGGTGGCCCAGAATTAGTGGGGGCAGTTTGCGATCCAAGAAAAAGAGATACAGGAAAAGCGAGGGGTGTAATTGCAAGAACACAAGGAAAAGGAGGAGCTGCCTGGTGTGATTTCAGATTGCATAAACTCTGTTTTTATCATGATGCATTTGGCTTTTGTTATGTGAAAATCTGTGTGCTGACAGCACCATGGAAAGAACTTTCGGAAAGAAGCATCAATATGACAGCAGGGGAGTGTGCACTGGCATCCCAGGTGGTCAGCTCTGTTGGTAAACAGGATGCAAAGAAGATAAAAAATAAAGTAATTTTGGCATCATCCTTTCTACGTCTCCCATTACAAAGAAATTACGAACAAGATGTGTTTCGAAATAAAAAGCGACTAGTTGTATAATGCTGCTACAAAGTACCTGAAGGAAGGATCATGATAGAATCAAACTGCCACAAAGAAAAGCAGTTGTGGCTGTGGGAAAATAATTTTGGTGCTTTTCCCACTCAAATACAGGTATGTGGAGGAACATCACAGCATGACAATGAGGTGATACTTGTCATTTGTGCGACAGAGACAAATTAGAATCCAGCCATCTCAGGGTGGGAACGATTTTCTTGAAAATTAATGACTTGATTAGAAGGAGAAATGAAGCTTCTTCTAGGGGACATGCAAATAAAGGAGGAATCACTAAAACTGTCACCTGGTGTAAAGTGAACATTACACAAAGAAAGATTGGTGGGATAGTGTACAAAGACAAATTTGATGCGATATTAATCATGCAGCACCAGTGAGCGCAGAGAAGAGAGGGAGAGGAAGGATTCAGAGTGGCGTGTGTGTGACTTAGAGAGGTGTTTCCTGCTGAAACAGGAGGGGAGCATCCCATTCCCCAAGGTGGGTACATCCTCTGCACCCCCAGACTGGGGTACCACACTCAGGTGAGTTTTCCAGGCCCTGTATTTTTCTGGGTGGTGCTGCCACTATCTCCAAGCCCAGTGGAAGCCGTTTGCCTCGTTTCATCTAGAGACACGGGTCACAGAGAACCATTAATTGCAGTAAGTGCTTATAGTTCCCCAGTGGCAAATCTGCAGAGTGTGGTGGGTGGGGTCTGTATTGGGGGATTTCTGCCACCTTTCACGAGGAGTGGGGCCATGAAGAACCAAATCTACAGGGGCAATTAGTTTCGAGTTCAAGCCCAACCTTACTTTCCTAGGGAAGGAACATGACTGAGGACAACCAAGGCAGCTAAACCAAAAGTGGTGCTTTTCTTGAGCGCTGGAGTATTACCTGCATTAATGACTACAGACAAGTCGTATGTTCACAGAAGGCTGTGGTTTGAGCTTGAGGTGTGCCTGAGAGGTTTTCTTAGGTTTTCGCTGAGTCCAAATGACCTGTAAGGTGTGTATCTTTCTGTTCTCTCCTTTCTGTGGCTGTGGAGAGTCACAGGCCTTTCAGCCTGATGTAAGTAACACAATAGGACCCAAAGCTGTTCATCAAACACTTCTCTCTTGTGCAGCACTACCAATGGAAAGGAGACTGATATCCAGCCAGTTCTCTTAATGATGTCAAATTTGTCAAATGTAAGTTTGATGGAAATTTGTCATGCTCAGGTGAGGGATCTTGCAGAGACCTAAGAGAAAATGAAAGTCTAGTACCATGCTCTAGCTGCACCTGATAAAGCAGGTATGAAGATAAGCTGGCAAGCTCATGATGTGGTGATCTCCTTTTCCTCAGCTGCTGAACATCAGCACCAGTGGCATTGAGGCAGCCGTGCGCTCTCCGGATGGTGATGCCAGGGACAAGCAGGGTGGATTTGTGCTGCTGGGAAGCAGATTTTTGGCTCTTGTATCTGCAGGCTCTGCCAGAAGCCCTGGAACAGTTTACATACTTTCAGACACATTTTTACAACAATATGGCTTAGATTTTGTAAATGATAAGGAAAGCATACGTTACTGAGTATATGATTTTCCTCTGGGAGGTAGGGCTCTGCTCAGGCAGGATTTGTGGCAAGTCTTAGGGGCAGGAGCCACTTGCTTTCATTTCCAGTGTTCGCCCACACGTTCTTGGTCTACCTGCTTTAGAAAATGGCTGTTTTACTGTTGGTAAGTAGTCTGAAGCACTTGGTTTTCTAGCTGCATTACACCTGTATCAGAACAATTTCCAAAAGTACTCCTCCAGGCCAGGCATTACCACCTGGAATTCCCTCTGCCTGGAACATGGCTGTGATAATGTTCTTTTTTTGCCAGAAAATAAGTGTACTTTGCTGGTCCAAATAGGACATTTATTTTCCTGAGATCAGGGTGATGGCTTCCTGCAAAGCCACAAGAAACCTTGTGAAAATCAACATCAGCACGTGTGTGCAGTTTTCACACTGAGTGTCATGGGCTGCCTAACTTGCCTTGCACAAATGGCCTCATATGTTCACATTTAGCATGCTGGGTGCACGTTTCTGTGCTTTTTCATGCTCTTAAAACATGATCCTGTACAGTCACTTCATGCTTTGTTTGCTTGTTTTTACTGAGACTACGCCAGCCTGGCAAAGACTGTTACATAGCAGGTCAATTCATTCTCCAGCTAAGAATTTCTCTTGATTTCCAACAGAAAGTTTTGAAGCCTCCACGTTTTTGCTGTTGTTTGAAAGTAGTCACTTGGACCGTCTTCTTATTACCCGTGTATATTTAAACATAAATTGCATCTGACTGCGGTGACACTAATTAAGGTGGAGGCACTCAGATGCAGCCCCCCTTGCGGGGAGCCTGGCCAATAAACCTGCCGTGACTGGCAGGTGTTTCGACCACTTTAGACAACAGCAATTTCATAAAGTGTCCTTCCCCTTCTCCTTGGCAAGGAGGGGACAGCCAGGCCCGCTCTGAGGCATCCGCCACCAGGCAGGGACCAGGTGGCCTCAGAGAGTATAGAGCTGGCACCCAGCTTTTGAGGCTGTTGCCTCCTGTCTTTTGTAATCATGGATTTTGACCCCACCCTTTCCTAAAATATAAAAGGATTTTATATTATCTCAGTGGTTTTATAATATCCCAGTGATGTGCTCCTGAGCTATTTGACCAAATATTATTAAAACTCTGCAAGGGCTAATAATCCTGGAAGTAGTGCGACGCCTTCCTGTGACATTGAAATAATTTAGTAATTTTACAGTACATTTGAATTTTGGCATTGTTCAGCCGCTCAGTTTCCATTAACTTCGCCTGGAATTTCTTATGTCCGTGCACACAAGCAAAAGTGTCAAGTTTCTCCTTCATGCTCCAAAACGCCACCTGAATCACAATTGTGCTGCAGCTAATTGTTATTAATTAAGCTGTTCCTAGCAGTCCAAGCTGGATTGTGCTTTTCTGTGGATGTAATAAAAAGCGAAGGCATTTAGTAAGCACAGTATTGTGGGGGAAGAACAAGGGAGCTCTGCTCCTGGGAATGTCTCTGAACCCTGTGAGATGCTTTTGGGGAGAGTCTGAGTGGTTTTAAGGATGGGGCCACCGGCTCAGGCTCGTTACCATCCAGCGAGCTCTGCTGACCTTGGCTGCCATTTCCCCGTCACAGCCAGGCAGCTCCAAGGACGTTTTGCAGCGGGTGAATTTGCACGGAGCCGCTCCGGCCGCACGTGCTCCCGCATCACTTAAGCACAAGGCCTTGGCCAGAGCCCCCGGCACAAGGCTTGGCCGGGAATCACATGGCAGGTGCCCTGTGCTCCCCCTCCCGCCTCCCTCTCCTCTCCTCTCCTCTCCCGGGTTCAACTGAACGGGATCATGGAGTGGAGCGAGTGAGAGGAAGGGATTAATGAAGTGGGGACCCCGGGAGCAGCCTCCTCGCAGAGGGCCTGCGTTGGGAAAATTGCTTCCTGGCTTTTCTTCTTAGTGAGGCTGCTGAGGAACATGCCTGTTGCTCTCTGCCTGCGTAGGAGCAGTGAGGCACCTGGCATTTATCTGCCTTCTTCCCTGTTTGCTTGTGAAAATAAAGTCATGTGAGGACGACTTCGGGCAGAAATGCTGTCATCTTCACATGAGAGGCAGCACTAGGAAGTTGCTTTTGGTCTGTGGGAACGTGTCATCCATGTCTCCAAAAAAAGGCAACCTGCCCTCTGTTTGTGTCTTCTCCTTTTGTCCCCCTTGCCTTGGATTAAGAACCAGAAAACAGATGATTTTGGCAATCACTGGGGGCTGTTATTTTACCAGTGAGATAATGGTTACCCTGTGCAGGATAAGAGGTCAGGAATAGTCTTGTGACTTCTCCAAGTCCAAAAGGATGGGGAATGGCTTGTGTGCAGACCTTAGAAATAAGGCCAAGGGCACAGTCTGGTGGTTGCTCCAGACTGCTCACTTAAAGCCTTGCTGGAACGAGCAGGGTGGAAAGGAAATCCCTGGGAGAGTCATCATGGGTAGGTGGGGTGGGAGTCTTCTGCACCACGCTTAGTCTCGGAGAGATTTTCTCCTGCCATCGTCTCCACATGCCACTGAACTGAAGCTTTAATCTGTCCACGGATCCTCCCGGTGCTGCCACCACTTTTCTGGGGGCAGCTGCAGAGTTTTGTATGGCATTGCATTTCTTTCATCCCAGTAAATTCCTTGTCATTTTGCTGTTACACGTCTGTTCTTCTGGTGGTGTTGTTTGCAGAAAAATGATCAAATCTCAGATAGCAGCCTGGGCTGGGACCTGGGAAGTCAGTGAAAGGCTTTATGGCTGTTTGCAGGGTAAACCCCCCTCACCCCGCGCTTATAACTTCCTCCCAGGACTGCTGTATTCGTGGCTCCGGTGATAAACTAGTCCTGCTGTTGCTGAGTGGAGGATTCTTAACTAATGGTGCTTCTGCTCCCGGGATTTACCATTTGGAAGATACTTTATTGCTATCTTGTGACATTTCCCTGCACTTTTATGCTCATTTATATAACTGATTTCTTTGATTTATGGCAGGTTTTCTTCATGTATAATGGTGTCATAAATTGCACAGCCCTCCTTTAAGTGGTTATGAATGTGAGATATTCAGTAAACTGTGGTGTGGGGGAAAGGGCGGATGCCTTTTGAAGAGGCTTTTGATCCCAATCCCAAATAAAATAACCTGTTCTCTCAAAAGAAATCAGAAGCAAGCATCAACATAAGTTGATGTAGTCTGTTTCTTGACTAGCCAGCTGGTTGTGGGGTTTTTTAGTGCAAAATTTAAGTTATTCATGAAGATAAAAGAATGCATGAGGCCAAACCCACAGAGTGGTGATGTTTGTGTGGTGATCCCTGGAGCTCTGTTATCCAGGGTCTGCAGAGGCTTTCAGAGAAGCAGCAGATTAATGTTGTTCTTTCAATAAACCTCTCTCTTTCACTTCTCTTTCTGTTTGTAAACTTGCTGTTTCAGATGTTGCTATTTTTTAAGACCCTCAAACAAGCTCATATTTCCAAGGAGTGTTCAGTGGCCATCAGGGATCCAAAGCCTATCAAAGCCACTGGTCAGGCCTGTGAAATAAAGACCTTGGGTTTTGATTTTGTTGGCATCTTGCTTTGTAGAGGAAGAGAAACAGCACATTTAAAAATTACTTTCTGAGTTCAGCTGTCAGAGAAGCTTTCTGTTGACCTTTACAAATTGATACCGTCACAATCAATGGACAGAAGTTTAAGGGCAGTCTCTTGGGGTGGGGAGGCAGGAATGAATCCAAACATTTATAAAATATATATGGCGTGCATTTTAAAAAGCCCAACAGAAATAACAGCAAGTATTAACAGGGAGTATATTTGTACAAACTATTCTGTAAAGAATTTATAATTCCTGATTCTAAGAATGGTTAGTTAGAACTTACCTATTGAGATGATTTCTAAAAGTATATAAAGTAAAAATAAATAAATATGCCTTAGGTTGGTGCAGTGCAGCAATAGGTTGGGTGAAGGAAGCAATTAGAGATGTTGAAGTTGCTTTGTGCGATTCAACTGCAGGGAAATTACGTTTGAGGTGCAGCATGGACTCCCTCATGCTCCCTCCAGCCTTGGGAAGTGAAATCATTTACAAAGGCTCAGGAGGTTTTGTGTGAAGAGGGACAAGCCAGTCTGTGATTTCAGCTGCTGCCTCGCTCGTTTTTAAAGAATCAATGAGACACACTGAGAAGCTCCTCAAACGCAAACACGCAGTCCTCCCCTCCCAGGTAAAACAGGCAGAGGCTTCAGTGCTGCAGGAATTCGCCCTGAATATTCTGCTCATGTACAGTGAGGTTATCAGCACACCAGGGATGGGCTGTGCAGAAGATGCTGCCTTCACAATGGGCTGCATGTTCATATGCACAGCGTATAGAAGAAAAAAAATTGTTCTTGCCTAGACTGTATTTACTGAAAGTTTGTTTTTCCTGCCTATAAACTGCTATCTGAAAGCACCTGTTTTAATAAAACATATGGGGTTTATTACTTAGTGCAGCCGTGGGCAATTAGGCAAACAGAGTCTTTGGTGTAAGGAAGTCTTGTGTAAGAGAGCACATTAATTCTTCGACTTGATGACCATAACATACACAACCCCCACAGACTCCAGGACGTGGTCTCTCTTCTAGCCCAGTGTATTTTGGTTCTAAACAAGGTGTGGTGTCCACCTGGGGGTCCTGACAGCCTCAGTACAGCCCCTGCCTTTCTCTCTGACTGCAACACCATTCCCCTCATCTGCAGTACTTCCAAGTCTAAGTAATTACCATTTCAGCTGTCTTACGTGAGCTGGATTCTCCTGCGTGCTTGACAAGGTTATCGTGTTGCTTGAGAACCTGTTATTTTCATTAATGAAAAATAAACTGCATTCAGTCTCAACTTAATAGATGTGTGTGTATTGGCTAAAATAGGGTATTTCTGTCATCACGTTCTCCTGCATTGCACAGTCACCTTGAAGCACTTGGGCGAAGCAGCTCCGAAGGGTTGGGTCTGTTCTTGCCTGGTGATGGGGACACTCAAACCCCGGCTTGGCCATTTCAGGTGTGTCCCATGAGATACTGGTTTTCTTTAATTCCCAAGTGTTTTTCCAGGGACCATTTAAGTACCCCTGCAGTTTTGCCGTGTTGGGTAGCCAGAAGCTGGGAAGGTTGTTCTCACCAAAGCAGTCCTTTTCTTTAGGTGTCGAAATTTCACAGTTACTTCAATCATTCTCTATTAGGTGATATTTGGGTTATGTGATAATTAGTAATGTAATGCAAGGAAGATTTCTGTGGGCAATCTTGGGCAAATACCTTTTACATGTCACGAGTGGCTTGTGCTTAAGCTGTAATGAGGCGCCTCTTGCTGTGTGCTTTAGTGGTGACTAATTACCCGTGTTACAGTAGAGACATAAAAGCACCTGTCCCACCTACCCGCTCTGAGCTGCATCTCTTACATAAATGATGCTTAAATACTAGTAAGGAGGATCTGAGGGCTTGTGAGCATCTTGCCAATATATTTTCAATATTGTACAGGCAGTGAGGGCTGCAGTCCCGTTCCCATCGCAGCGGCTGTCGGCACTCCCACCGGATTTCCCAGGCTGAGAACCAGGCAGAAGCTGAATGAATGCGCTCCGCTGTGCACGCACAAACGCCGTGTGTTTGCACAATGTTAATTAAAATGCATTTAAGTTGAGTGAGTGCTTGCGGTATTTGGGGGCCCTCTGGGGAAGGGAGAAGCAGGGAGGGAGGCAGACAGGCGGAGGCCTGCGGCTGTCGGGAGCAGTGTGAGTCCCGGCGGAGTGGCAGGAGCTGCCACCACCACAGCACCAGGGCAGTGCTCTGTGCCAGCTGAGCACCCCTGGAGAGCACTGCTGGGGGGAAAGAGCCCTTTGTGTCCCAGCAAAGCAGCCTGGTTTGGGAGCTGAGAAATTATTTTGGTCCAGCCTCACAGCAGATGTTACTGGCATCCCTTGCCAAATTGATTTTTGTTGAAGGCACGTGTACAAAAAGCCAGACCAAGTGCCTGGTTCCCCTGTGCTCCCCCTGCTCTCACCTGTGTGTGTCTTCCCTGGTGCTTGTGGGTTTGTGCTCCATCATCCTCCCTCCACTCCTTCCCTTGGCATTGAAAAAACAATCCAAATCCTTCTCACTGCTGGGACCTGTAAAGATTTCCACCACTTTGCCCTGGTAGGAAGCCAGGATACACTGTGATGCAGTGATAGAGGGAAACAGGCTGCCATTGCTGCTGTGCTGGAGCAGGACTTGAGAAATGTGAGGGCTCGAAAGCAGGGAGGGGAATATTTGGACACTCTTAGACCTTCAGCTTGGCACTTGCAAGAACACGTGTCCTTGCGTTACAGTCATTTATCTGCAGTCTTAGAAGGTATTGGTGATGGTCTGTACTTTGATGCTGTAGGGAAGAATTTTGGTTCATGTCATCAAGAGTTAATCAAACACTTAATCTTGGGTGCTGCCCTCAAGTGCCTGACTAGTGCAGGAACAGTTAATGTGTACTGTTCTTCAGCAGCAACAGGGAGGATGATTCCTCTGCGTGATGGTTCGGAGCAGCAACGTTTGCATGGACTAACTTGCACTCTGGAGTTTATTTTCTTGGGGAGGAAGTGTAGGTCAGCTGGAAAAGGGATGCTGGTGATACTTCTCTTGTACTGGGAGGCCCAGTAAGGAGCCCAAAATGGAAGCCTGGTAAAAGGAGAAGGTCCTGCCACTGCTAAGAAGCTGGAGGGCAGGGAAGACCAGCATTGTATTTCAGAGCTACTTGAAAATGATTTTGTCGTCTAAAAATGTGGCCTTACCTGAGCTAAGCCAGGTGCTGGGAGCAGAGACCACTCAAGTCTTCCTTAGATAATGTCTGCTAATTGCTCATTTGGGTTATGTACTTCATTGGGAAGTAGCTTGCAAATGCTGAAGATATTTCGATAAACTAAGTTATTTTTTGCATCTGGCATGAAAATCCCGCAGTCTTCCTAAGCTACCCTGCTGCATAAGTGGCTGTAAAAAAAATACTTTAATTTTAAATGTTTTCCTATCACAACATGCATGCTGGTAATTTGCCAATTTGACCACTGGAGCCACAAGCATCTCCTCAAAGCCATCCTGATGGGAGTGGTGGTCAGCAGCACGGTGCCACGTGTCACCCCCATGTCACCTCCATCCCTCGGCTTCCCCACCAGCTTAGAGGCTTATCTGCTGCCTCCTTGTCAGAGTGAGTGCTTCCAGATTCACAGCAAGACCTCAAGGAGAGACAGATGATAGAGCAGATGGTAGATGACTAATTTGGCAAAGTTAGATGAGTGGAAATTGTTTGCTTTAATTGCTTGTCAAGTCCAGTACCTACATTATAGTTAAGAAGCGACTATTTACCCTCAAATAGAACAAAATGAGGAAAGGAAGTGTGTGTGTGTGTGTGTGTGTTTGTGAAGAGGAGGGAGAAAGTGCAGAAGTACACAGAGAAAAAAATTTAGTTCCAAGGCTTGAGGCGGAAGAACCATTGGTAAAACTTCTTGTATTAATTTCTGCCTTTTTAGTGGTAGCTGTGTGATACAGGTCCAACATTGCACAACATTATTCCTATTTTGTCCTTTCCAGTTGCTATGCTGTACCATAGATGTGACATAACTAAAAGAGAAACAATGCTGGAAATACTGGCATAAAACAAGCTGGCAATGATGGCTTGACATGGTCAGTACAAGCAAATATCCTTGAAATGTCGCTTTATAAACCTGGGCAGCATTTTTGTGGTGTTTTTTGGTTGGTATGAACAGGAAGGCACATCAGTAAAATATGCTGTGTAGCATCCACCAAAGGGATTTTGGAGAGTTTAGCACAAGGAGAGGGTTCCATCAGCTTGGAAAAGTGTTATCACACATAGCTAATCCTTTCTGATAGAGTCACAATCACTGTCAGTCTCTACTGTGCCCAGCTGTTTCTGTTCATAAAATTGGGAATGAGCTTCCTTTTGTAGGTGGCATATGATCAGCCTCTCTTGGAGGTGGGACCATGCTGCTAACACACATCCTTGCAACTTTTCTGGAAGTGCTGGAAAGCTTTTACAATGGCATATGAAATGATATTTGAGATTTTAGTGACCAAATTTCCGGAAATTAATGCCTTTGGTGCCTGGTACTATCCAACCCAGGGACCACTTCTCCGTGCTATGGAGAAGAAAGGCTATGGAGGAAGTGTTTGTACCGCCTGTACTGTGTCACCTCATCCCAGTGACACCCTGACCAGCTGGGCAGCAGCTGGGTGGCCATGCTGAGCTCCTCTTGTGGCCATGTGGCTGTCCAGGGGTTCATGGCAGTCGGGTTGATTGCATGCAACTGGATTCAAATGGGATGATAATTTTCTCATGTAGAGCAGACCTTGCGGAAGGAAAACACTTGAGCCAGCTGAGCTTTTAATTAGGAGTACAGAGAAAATTATGCTCTCCTTCATTACAGTCTCCCACCTAGGGAAAGAAAGCCTCCAATTCTAAAGCACTCTCCCAAAGCACTAGGTTTACAGGAAAATGGCTGGTGACCTCCAGGAGTGTTTGGCCTTCTCACGGGAAACAGCTGCAAGACTGTAAGTGCAGACAGCCCTCGCTTCATTAGGACGTGCCTAATTGCAAGAAAATTCAGGGCTTTTGCAGCTCATTCAAGGAGAACTGTAAAATAATAATGAAAGGATTAAAAGTGTGTTTCCCCTTCCTGTGTGCCTACGTGACAGGGTGCCCAGGCTGCTGCTGAGAGCGTGGAGCAGAAAGAAGTGAATGGGGATTGCAGCGGCGTTGCTGGTAATTAGTTGTTCCTTAAGGGGCTCGAGTATTCCCCCCATCTGGGGGTCTTAACAAATTGCCACGAGTGTTTGCAATTATTAATAAACAGTTCTGTTAGCTGCCTTTCAAGAAACCCTGATAATGGTGCTGTCTGTAAAAACGCAGCTAATTAAGTAAATAAGTGGGAAGTATGGGAGAAGAATGTGTTAGAGATGATGCCTGTTGTTGGGCTCATCCTTTCAGGGGTGAAGGAACGTGTGATTGTCCTTTTATAAAGACATTCCTGAAACCAGTGAGTCCAAGAATTTAAGCCTCCCTTTGTGTTTTTGGCCCACTTGACAAACTGATTGACAAAGGGAGGTTGTGCTGCCTTGAGGCCGAGACTGGTGCAGGGCAAATGCACTGCTCTCCCGCATCCTTGCCAAAGAGATAATAATAAATGTTTTATGATTCAGAGGAAAATATATTCAGATGCTTGAGATAACTCCCTTGGAGCTAGAGATGAGGATGCCTCATCACTGCTTCTTTGAGTGTGCTTTGGGAGAGGAGTGAGACACCGGGATTTCAGGTGGGGGTGACCGTGGTGGAGATAATGGATTTCACTCTTCTTTAGTACTCCAGATGTAGGCTGATTTGGAAAAGGGTTGAATATGAAATGAAAAAAGTTGATATTCTTCCAAAAGTTGAGCTGGGAGGATTATAAAATCCATTAGTATTAGAAGAAGCAGAACTAGATGGAGGCAAGTGTGATTTCTTAATTTAACGTATAGATTTATCATCAACAGAGCAGAGCAAAATAATGGGCTAAAAAGCAGAATCTAATGGACGTTTTTAAATGTCTCCATTATTTGCTACCTTTGAGTGAGTGTTTGAATGATTTGGTTATTTTATGAAAAAATGTCAGTGGGAAATTAATTTCCAAGTCATGTGCATGAATATTGATGAAAAACAGAAGTTCATATCAATAAAGACGATTATTGCTGTTGTAATTGGGGCCATTAGGAGCTGAAACTCTGTCACTTTAGGTAGCTGGTAATAAGTAAACAAGTGAATGCGAAGTGTGAATGTGTGAGTAATGCCTAAAATCCACTTTTGTGATGGCCAAGCAGTGCTCTGCTCCAGCACCCACCCAAAATCCCTCATGACTGGGGTGTAGGTGAGAAGGGGCCACTGGCTTGTTGCCGTCACTGCTGGTTTGGGACTTCCCAGATGGAAGAGGCTTGTCCTTGAGCTTTGGGATAGCGTTAGTGATGGGTGACTCTGCACATGAACACTGCGAGGTTTGTTGTCAGAGTGTGGAAAGAGCAGGAATGACCGAGCATGTTTAGGTGGAGAGATGGGTTTGAGGGGTTCGTGGCCTGTCAGTAAATCAGGTCAGACTGGAGCTTCCCCCACAAACTTGGGCAAAATGTAGGGGAAGTCTGATTTTCCTGGGTGAGTGTTGAAAGAGCACTGGAGGGTTTCCCTCGTGGAGATGCCCCTGTAAGGCCTGCCCCGAGCAAGGCAGAGTACGTGACCAGAGATGCTCAACAAGAAGAGCAGCTTCAGCCTGGAGGCACATCTTAAGCTGCTACTCTTTGCCCTGTGCTAGAGATAGGGAATGAGTATTTTTTTTATTAACCAGCTGAGGTTCTGTTGCAGGAACAGTTAGAGCACACAATCTCGATTTTTCTGCTGCTCGTCCATTTCTGGGTCTGTTTAGAACAACACATCCAACAATATACAACAAAGTGCTTTGAAGAGGGTTCATGAAATACAGATTATGGTGGTTTTGCATGGCGTGACAAGGAAATACATTTTGTTGTGCTCGTGTGTATGCCAGTGTACAGATGGAACATCCCTGCAAATACATACTATTTTGGCACCTAATTTTAAAGAGCTGCTACAACACATTGATGCCTGTTGCTGTTCCAGGAGAGGAGCAGGAGGTGAGTGGGATATGTTCCTGCTCTATGTTGAGCTCAGGGGCAGAGGGACTGGGAATCTTGTGTGACTCCTGCTCAGCTCCCACTTCACACACGGTTACTTTAGTGCTTTTTAACTACCTTGGCAAATCAGACCCAGAACAATTATTTCGGCCCTGGAGCGGCTGGGAATTGCCTCATATGGCTCAAAATGGGGCATAAAACGTGTTAAGTACCAGTTCACAGCCTGCTTTCTGGCCTGTGTCCCTCCCAGGTTTGGCTCCCTGGTGTCAGTGGGCCAACAGGAGCACCTTTGTGATTGTCCATGGCAGCAGCATTTCTCTCTCATGGCAGGAATGTCTTCTTACCCTGTTAGTTGTTATTTGCCTTAAAAAACCTGCCAAGAGCATATCTTACCTCTCTGTTTTAAAGTATTCTCTGCGAAGGATGGGAGGAACTGTCCCTGCCCTTCCTCCTGCAAGTGATGAAGGACCTAACCTGCTTTTCTTAAATACTGGCATAGTTTCCTCTTTTGTATTTTGAATGTGACGTAATTATTAGGTGCATCAAAAGCATACATTGGAAAGCCGAGACAGAGAGATTAATGACTTATTTTAATAGTGGATTATTGATGATCCATGATTATACCCACATTTGTTTTGTGACCTCAGTTCGTTGTGCAGGTCAGAGCTCTCTCCTGCTCTGAGTTCTGTTTCTGCATGAACTTGCACTGCTGGTTGGGTACCAATGGAAAAAAATGTGCACTTCTGCACCCCTCAATCGATGTAGGGATAATCACTTTTGGTACACGACTTGATTTGAGGCAATCTGTGACCAGCGTTTGTTGTTGAGTGGGGATGACCATTCCAGTCAGCAAAGAGCTACAAAAGCCAGGCCAGGCCAGGCCAGGCCATGCAATGGTTTGGGAGGATTAATGCTGGACAGTCACTTTCCCTGGTTTCCCAAATTTTGTGGCAGTGCAGGCTGGCACTATCTGGGTTGCACAGATCTTTTGGCATGGATCAGGCAGTCAGCAAAGGCCCAGGTGTGAGCTGGAACAATGAGATGTTCTGTGTGACAGAGGATCAGATGAAACTTCTCTTTTTAAGATGGATATTAAATACTTGGAATTGCTATGAGATGAATTTAAAGGATCAGCATGATCTATTCTAAATTAGCTTTAAAGGTTGTTTTTTTTTTTTTTAATCTAAAAGAATTGATTATTAGCCATATCAAAAACTGGGAGTAGTTATTGCAGTGGTTTGGCTGTAAAAAATTAATCTCAGTCACATAAAACTCATAGCCCTGGTTCACATCTGGGCTGGCTTCACCTCTGCCAGATCCTGTTGCAAGAGCAGGCTCCAGGTGTTTCTGCCTTCTCACAGCAAACAAATGGCTGCATTAGCTTTCAGGAAACGTTAATGGGTGTGCAACATGGAATATCAGTGTTGCAGTATATAGCTTTATTAGCTGAGCTGCAGGAATTGTTTTCTGAGCTGTGTTGGTCCTTAGCATGGATTGCAAAATGGAACAGAAGGTATTTATTAGTCCTTGGGAACCTTAGGACAGAATAATACTTACCTGGCTGGAAATATTATCAGTGTTGTAATAGATACTGCTGTATTTAAGGAAGAAACACACAAACCCACTTTGTAATTGCTAAGCAAGGATTTTTAGGTGTCCTGGCAGGCGCAGGCATGTGTCTCCCTAAAGAGTTAGCACATCAGGGCAGGTCTCGAGTTTCTGAATAAAAGTCTATACATGAGCTAGGACAGGGCTTTATATTCCAAAAAGAAAGATGTGCCATCTCCTAGCTGCACTGCTTAATCCTTCCAGTGTTCCCAGTTCACCAGAGCTACGTGAGGTCCCAATATGACCATGTCTTTCCATCTTGGGAATCTCCCCAGGATAGCTGTTAAAAATATTATGAATAAAGTCATATTTAGCTATGATTTACTCTAAGTAGTAAGGTTTTACAGAAAATTTTCAAATTTAAAAATTGGAATGTTCATGCTTTTAAGTTAAGCCTCAAAATGAAGTAGTAGCTTCTATTTTAAAACCTGAGCAAACTAAACAGTTTTGTTTTTCTTCAACACAGTATAATGAACATAGGTCAAATATTTCAAATTTTTAACTGTAGTGAGAACGTTGAAATTTTACTTTTACCAGGTCATAGAAAGAAATAATATTCCAGCATTTCCTATGGTGGGTAGACCTAATGCATATTTGGAGAAGCAGCCCTCACAGCGCCTGTTCAGCTTTGGTCCATGCTCTTAAGCCCCTGGAAACACAACCCAGAAATGATCTGATCAACCTTTTGCCCTGTGAATGGTTTGCAATGAAACCAGCCCGTGCTCACCCTCCCCGTGCGAGTCATGGTTCAGCAGGAACAGACTTCTGCTGCCATTTTTTGGGGCAGAGGGGGTTTCCTTGGGAGAAAACTTTGAGCAGGTCATGGGCTTCTGGCTGCCTCCTGAAGCCCTTTGCCAAGAGGCTGCTGGAAGCTTGAATTGCCCCAGCACAAGAGCAAATAGTTCTGCAGCAGAGAGACCACAGACGGAACAGAGATGAGAATTGTTCCCATTTCTATTGAGAAAAAAAAGGGGGAAGGAGGGGGTATAGTAAATAAACAGTCAATAATTGTAGTACTCTGAAACCGAATTAATTTTGGTATTTATAAAAAGGACCTGCATCATTCAAAAGAGTATATTTTAGCCAATTTTACTGATTATGCCTCCAGTCATGGAGAGTTTTGTTTGTATTGATCTGATCCAGAAGTGGGATTGACTCCAGAAATGGCATTCTTGTCAGTCTTCTGTTTTGCGTAATATAGCACCCATTTCAAAAGTTTAGATATACCCAGATTAATTTGCTCACTGATGAGAACAACCCACAAGCTGTTGATTAAGAGGAAAAGTAAGTGCATTGAAAAAAGACAAACCAAAACCAGCCCAGCCCCACACTTGACCATTTAAGCAGCATCACTGTCCGGGCAGGCTGAGCAATGTGTGAAAAGCTGATCATGTAAAATGCTGCTTCTGTATTAGTTCCTCTCATTTTTTTTTTTTGTCATTGCATGATGCATAGCAGGCTGATAGACTGAGCTGAGCTGGGATTCTGTGGTGGATTTTAACTGGGTTTCAAAATGTAGAACACAGCAGTGTAATATTAAAGGGTGTCCTTTGAAAACTATATTAGGATGGTGTTTCCTGACATATCTTTGCTGTGCATTCAGCCTGGGGACATGTGGAAAGACAATGTGTTTTTTGCTGTTGTTTTTCTCCTATTTAATTGCATAAAGCTGGGAAGAGCTGGGGTCCTAAGGAAGGTGATGGGGAAGACAATGTTGTGTGTAAGTCTTCTGCTAAAGTTGGTCTTGGCTTGTCCAAAATACTATTCAGAATAGTGAAAATGTTGAATTATCCAGGTCAGCTTGGAGGCACAGGTCTCTCCAGCCTTGTGTCCTTCAGCCCATGATGGGAGTGCCTTTGCCCAGTGTCTGATTCTGTCACTGGTGGAACTGGTAGGGATTTGCTGAGACCTGGATTTGACCCTTTGGGTGCTGGGATCAACCTGCTTGGCCCTTTTCCTGCATTTCTGCCTTTTCAGACTTTCTGCATTTGATGGTAAATACCAGCACTTCAGCCCATTTGGTGAGAGGTGTTTAAATTGCTGAGAGGATCACAGGATGATAGGATCTACTTTCCTATCTCTACTGCTGATATTCAAGTGTGACATGTGTGAGCCAGTCCTGTGAATCATTACAGATTTTTGTTGCAACTCCCTGTATCACTGTGTACAGACTTTATTTCCTTACGTGCTCCAGTGCCTCTCTTCCACACTGGCCTGATTGATTGTGCTGTGGTTTCTTGCAGTGTGTGCCGGCACTGAGAACAAGCTGAGCTCCCTCTCTGACCTGGAGCAGCAGTACCGGGCCCTGCGCAAGTACTATGAGAACTGCGAGGTAGTGATGGGCAACCTGGAGATCACCAGCATCGAGCACAACAGAGACCTCTCCTTCCTGAGGGTAAGCAGGCTGCTGTTCTTCCCTCTGCTTCTGTGTTTGGGGGAGCAGCGATGGGTGCTGGGCTGGAAAAGACCAGGCATCTCTCCCACCAGCTCCACTGTGATGGAAGAGGATAACAAAATGCCAGGGATGTGCAGAGAACAAGAGCAATGTCATTACTGTGACAGGTACTCTGAGTGTGAGTCATTTAGATTTACCCAGGAGGTGAGGGAGAAAGCTGTGACACTGGAAGGGGACACTTGCAGGTCTCTAACTTTGTGTGGCCAGCAGGTACAGGGCAGGTTATAGGTGGGGTTTAGGTAGGTCAGAGAATCATGCAGATAAGCACTGGAGGACTGGAGAAGCTAATCCCTATAAAGTGCTAGATACGGCCTGATTGATAGACTAAGCAAGGGAAGAACTCTGGGCAATGTTTGTGGAGCATTTAAGAAAAAGAAAAAATAGTGATTGCTGGATGAACATAAAACCTTCTTGGGTATGAGACTGGAGCTATGAGCCTAACTGAATGTCCAGCATCCAGGGGAAGGCTGTGATAGATGAAGGCTGTACTGCTTCTGGGAAGCCTGGGCTGTGCATTCCCTCAGTCCTCTTTACATCAAATTTTGGATTTGTGAAGGAACATTTCAGTGTGGTTTGCAGATTCCCTGTTGCCATGCTGGCGACCACAAGAGAGAAAGGTGAACACCGAGTTCAAAGAATTAAAGCTCATTGTTATTTGGCATTTCACATTCTTTGTATTTAAAGAAATATCCCACTAAAGGAGTAATCCATGTGGGCATCTGAGGATGCTGCAGATGATGTGGATGTAATATGGAAGGTAGGTCAGAGGGCCAGGGTAGAAAAGGCAGCTCATGCCAGTGTGCTTGCAGTCTGTGCTGTGATTATACTCTCCATGACACAGATAAGGGTTTACACTGCTCATATTGCTCGCCTGTACCTCTGAAAAATGCTGATGTCATGTTCCAGGATGCATGTCTGTGTGCAAGTGGCATGTTCACGTGGCAGGAGCGGTGGAGTTTAAATCCGGCAGCAGGAAGAGGCGGTGGGAGGCAGCCCCAGCTGGTTGGGTTACACTCACTCATTCTGTTTGCTGGGTCTCGGGTGAACTGAGTGCTCAATTCCAGTCTGTAAAACTGTGAACTTTCCACCACAGTTTCTAGTAAAGGCAAAGCCAAATCTCCAGCAGCGTGTTTAGCTTTGCGTCACATTGAATTTGTTGGGGATTTCACAGCCTTGCCACTCCATACATTGGCGTATATTTACTCTAAGTGTACATCAGGCTGCTGAAAGATCTGTGAGCAACATTCAACTACCAGACATGTCTGGAGTAAAGTTTGGGGTGCTAATTGCACTCAGACTAACAGATTGCCTGTTAATTTGAGTGACGAATGCCTCGGAAGTAAATGCTATCCATACATTTCACAGTTGTGACAGGTGGGGAAAACACATATGCTTTTGCTCTGAAATGGATACAGCCTTGGTGCAGCTGGACCAGCGTTCCCCGACATGTTGGACAGGTGGCAGATCCTCCTCCTGTGAGGGCAGGATCCCTGCCCTGATTGGGGCATCTCTGCAGTTTCAGATGCCTCCTGAAACCCTTGACTGAGCCAGCGTGCGTGGCTCGAATTCATCACAGACAGTCCTTCCGCTCTGGCTTTCCTTCTTCCTTATGCTGCCTGCTGAGAGGTAGGGAAAGCAAATTACTTGGAAATTAGGAATTAGCGTTCCTCGCAGAGGGCTGCCATAAGCAGCGTAAAATATTGGTGGAAAGAAGGCAGTAAAATCATCAAATGAGAACAAGAAGGAAGGGCCCTGTTCAGTAAATGAAGGTGGTTTGGTCACCTGTGCTTTTTGGTGACAGCTACTATCGCTTTTTTATTAGTTTTATTACTTCTCTTACCTGCATCTGCTCCCTCACAGATGTCTCAGCAAAAAAGCAGAACTTGAAACAAAACTCAGCAAACTGGAAGGCCTAGTTAGTATGATAAATTGTAGTCATTAAAGTAGAAAACCAAACAGAAGAGAACATGTTCTCGGTGAGGCAAATAAATAAATAAATGTTGGCACATTTACGCCAATAATTCGACATTCATTAGTTAGACAGTATTACTCGTTTTATCATATTAAAAATGGTTTTAATGGCCAAATGGAGGTGGCAGATGGGACGTAACTAAGAGAAAGGCTGTTTGTCTCTCTCAGACTTAAATACGGTGAACTCGCCGTGCAACATCACGCTCCTTCAGCCTGCTCCACTGTTTTAGTCTGTGTTGCAGTAATTGCCCTCTTCCTCCACCAGAAATGCTTCAGGTAGATGCTGGTGCAACCCTGGGTTATCTGTGTTCCCAGGTGATGATGACCATGGCTCTGTGTGCCCACCCGCCCTCTCTGTAGTGCTCAGCTTAGCTGGGCAACTTCTTGCTCCAGGACAGAGGGAAGACCCAGTAAGCTGTAGGCATGCCAAGCCTTTTCATCATGCTGTAATAAACAAATAGCATAAATGAATTGAAGTGAAAAAAACTCATAATTTTATTTACCCTGCAGAGGAACATTAAAAGATGAGCATCCCATCTCTCATATTTATTTAGACATTTATTCCCTAAGTAGATTTGCTTTATGTCTATGAGTTAGCTCTCTGGATATCTGCTGATGAAGACTAAAAGGGGCTGTCTGTCACCTGAATGAAGTGCTCAGCCACTTAAACTCCCAAGCCTGCAGTTCATGAGAAGCTTGATTTCTGTAAGAAGGGATTGCATGTGCCAGTTGTTTCTTTTCCTGCTGTTCTTATATGTGAGCAGAGCAGGAGTACATATCCTCCGTGTTACTTTATAATTTAAAATAGTAGTATATTTTATTTTGATTCCTGTTTGTGTTATAGTCTTGGCATTGCTTTCCTGTGAGCAACTGCAATATGAACTTGTGCTCTGCATGTGCTGCCCTCCAGCTTTGCCAGCTCTGTTCCTGCTGCTTGGTGCTTGGTGCTTCTCTGTGCTGTGGCCACAGTGGAGTCGTGGAGGAGGAAAAGAGCACTTAGTAGCAGGAAAAATTGTCTAAGCCTGAGTAAGGGTAAGGAAAGATATTTCTGACATCTGCAGACTGATAGCTGACTTCTTTTGTCTTTCTTCTGAGGCTCAACCTACTCACAGAAAACGTACAAGGGGTTATTCAGTTTTTGACGTCCTACCTCTGCCAGCTTTGGCAATGAAATGAGGCTGAGGTTAATGCAGCCCGTGGCTGCTGCAGTCCCACTTCCCTGTCACAGCCAAGGCAGGCTCTCCACTGGCGTAGGTGCTGCCAAGAGTGTGATTGAACTGAGCAGGACAAATAATTGGGTGGAAAGCTGTCCCTCAGAGCTCCCTCATCCGTGTCGTGTGTCCAGGCTCACCCAGCAAGTCAGCAGTGACAGTGGTAAGGGGTTGGGCCCCATCTCCCACAGCTTCCCAACTCACCAGCATGCTTCACCTAATTGCACAGGCCAGGCTTTTGCATGAGGATTTGCTCCATGAAACCAGATAAGCTGTTTGAGCTGGTGCGTGTCCTGAGCCTCGTCCAGGCGAGAGCTGAGATCTGCTTTGGACTTCAGGAAAAAAAAACCTTGAGAAAAGCTCAGATTGTTCACTGGTTCATATTGCAAACAACTGTTTGAAGAACAGAAGGAGGAACCTATTTTAGTTTCACTTGGCTGTTAGTGTTAGAGCTGACAGTTCCTATTGTGGGCTGTACTTATTTCTTAATAACATCTTCATATTCAATTTTCAAAATAAAATACACAATTAGTGTATCACAAAACAATCTTCTGCAAGTACTTGTGTTAAACACATTTGGTAAATGAGAGTTATCTTTGACTAATCCCCTGGCTTTTAGTGATTCACAGTCAGTAAATTGTCTTCTCATGCCTGGATTTTATTTAACCAATTCAGATTCTTTATTTTTAAAGACATGATCAAAGTTCTGTGCAGTTCCCTGCTATAACTCTCTTAAGTGATTATGAAACTCATTTTTAACCACAATTAACAGTCTTCAAAAATTATCTACCACTGCTTTTTTGGGTTCTTTTTTCATTTACCTCAGCAGTGCTTGTGTAGCACTCCAGCCACACTTGCAGGGCAGCTGTCTGACATTTAACAGGGTGGGTGTTTCATGGGGGGCAGTTTTACATTTATTGCAGAGATGTAGAGCCCCATCTCCCCTCTATCAGCACACATGGCCCCGTGCTTGGTGAGAACTCCTGCCAGCCCCATCTTATCCCATTCCTTACAGTCACATTTAGACTCTGTGGCACATGGGATTTGGCCATTTGGACTTTATATTCTTTGTTATTGGTTGTGTTTAATCTTTGGAGGAAGTTTTGGTGAAACAGACCCCTCTGAGGGGCGAGGACTGCCAGAGAGCCAGGGGAAGAGCTGGACTGCAAAGCATGCTGCCTGGCCCCATGGCATTCAGGGCTGCTTCTAGTTAAAAAAAACAGAAGAGGGGGGTTTTTTAAACACTTTTTGGTCTTTTGCAGCAAAAGGGCTAAGCAGATCCTTTTGAAAGCTCTGGTGGCAGAGCTGAGAGGAGATGTTGGCAAAGAGAGAGTCTGCATCTGAACAGACGTGTCGGGGAGGGCTGTGCAGAGACGGAAGGGCATTGCTTGGCAGAGCAGCGTGATGATGTGTGTGGCTCCTGAAGGCCTGGCAGCACAGCTCTGCATCCCTTCGGCAGCAAAATGGTATCTGACTGCCCAGCTGACAGGCTTCAGGAAGGTCCCTGCTCAACAGAAGGGGCTGTGGAGTACTGTGCCTGTCAGGAGCTGCCAGAAAGACAGGTTGTGGGGGTAGCTGTGTCTCTGTGGAGGGGGATTTTCCCCAGAAGTGCTAGGAAAGCATTGCAGTGTGGCCCTACCCCAGAATGGGGATTTCCAGGAGGGGTTTGCTGGGCAAGGCCACCCTGTAGCATTTGTCATGCAGTGAGTTGCATCACTTGCCAGTGTGTGTTTTGCCCTTGGCTGGCAAGAGGCAAAGTGGCCTCCAGTTAATTACAGACATGGAAATTGAGTATATGTATTTATGTGTTCATAATTGCCCTCCCAGGACCTTACCTGTTAGAAAACAAAACAGCAGAGGTGTGATGGTCAGAGCTGTGCATGTCACACAAATCCAGGTGGAAAGAGGACACTTCCAGCTTGCTGTTGAACACAACTGCTGTGCTGGGTGGGTTACAAGAGACCAGTTGCATGCCAGACCATGCTTCTGGCATGGACAAAATATGTCACACTGGCTGTGATCAGCTGCCAGCTGTGCTGGGCGAACCTGAGCTGAGTTTAAAGTGAGCTGCATCCCAGACTCGGAGGGTGGAGTGGGAGCAAAGGGTAATTGCAGAAGGCATATGTGATACAGCTCTGCTCCAGGAGAATGGCTTCTTCTGCCATTTCCCGTGCTCGTGTAGAAATAGCAGCTTAAAATAATCACAGCAGTTTAAACTCTTCCCAAAATGGCTAGGAAGCAAGGAAAGGAATGCCACAGATTTGCATGGTCTTCCAGGCCTGTCCTGCGCTTGGAAGCAGGTTTTGAAATGCTGCAGGCACAGTGAGTAGCTGAGTACCAGGCGCTGGTTTGGTAACTGGTGTTCCCATGGCCCTCATCCATTTATACTGGCAGATATCACACTCCACGTAGTCCCTAACATACAGCCAACCAACTCCATCTTGACCCCACCACTCTGAGAGCCCCTCAGCTGGTAGGGAAAAGGCATCCAGCACTTTCTGACCTAAATGTCTTCAGAGGTGTTACATTATTTTTGTGCTTCTGTTGCTTACCCCCTTGTGTTATACTGACAGGTCACCTGCTTTTCTGTACCGTCTCAGTCTCCATTACAGGTGTCTGTAGTTCAGGTATGTCCCTGTAGCTCTGCAGACTGGCCTTAGCAGTCCCTGTGCCTCCCTTGAATGCTCAAAATCCCCTTGTTAGCACTGCCTGTCGTGGTTTCAACCCATTTTTTGTAGACACAGGACATGGTGCTGCTCATTTTGTGCCAAAGCCTCTGGTCTAAGCCTCTGGCTGCTGCTTCTGGATGCAACTTGGTAGCCCAGGAACCCTGCTCACACCTCCCCTTCCTTCTCCCTAAAAGGCTGAGTCAATATATAATTAATCCTCAAGCTGAGTTTGCCAATCTGTAACCACATATATGCTCATTAGCATATATTATTTAGCAGTTATTTCTGGTGACTTGGTATGAAAGGTACATTTGAAATTACCAGTTGTGTTTAGGAGGAGAGTTGGTGCTGTGGAAATGCAGAGCTGGGTGCTGTGGAAATGCAGGCTCCTGTTTTGGTGCAACGATGGACTGTGGAGAGAAGATTTGTGCCTGTGCCTGCTGAATGCTCTGAGGCTCCCCAGGAAGCATTTTTTTGGGGGAAGTTGTTATGGAGGATGGCTGCAGATTTCCAGGATAGCCTGAGTCTGCTGGGGATGGCACTGGGCTGCTCCTCACATCCCACCTGCTGCAGGGCTGCCCTTGTGAGTGTTGCCAAAGCTACTGGGGCGATAGCAGCCACATCCCCGTGTCCATGTCCCCATGACTGATTTACTGTATAAAACTCATGCCATCATTCTCATGGAGTGATGAGTAGGTGATATCAGTCTGCCCTTTGCTGTGCATCCCCCCATGAAGGGGGAGTTCAGAGGCTCCCCTGCCAGAGCTCTTGGGGCGCTTGGGGATGGATCCCAACATGGGGCCTGTTTTGTTCCTTCTCTGAGTTGGCAGTGACCAAGAGCTTCCCCAGCTCTCCCACAGCCTTTCTGTCCCTGTGTCTCCTTCGATAGGGGGGGAGCATCCTTCAGCTGTATCATGTGTAGAGAGGAGAGGTCAAGATTTGAAGTCCAGGTTGATTAAGGAGTCTCTTTAAATTGTCTTTCAGCTTTTCCCATTCAGCTCCTATTGTATAGCAGGCGCCCCATCTCCAGCTGCCTGGGAAGCCTGTCTGATTCATGTGCAAGGCAGTGGTAGCTACTCTAGATCAGGAGAGAGATCAAAGAAGCCTGGCTTAAATTATTCAGAGTAGTCCAGACCCTCACACATGCTCGAAATCAGCAATATCCTTTTCACCTGCTGTCCCATTTTTGTGGTTGCAGTGAAGCTGCCCTTGGTTAGGCAGAGCAGAGCACTGGGGAGGTGATGTAGGGTGGCTCCCCCATGCCCAGGGTCTGCACCAGTCCTTCCTGTGATGTGAGGTGGAAGTCTGTCCCTCTCACTGGTCTTTTTGAACCTCACAGGCCCCTCTGTCAGCTTTTGGGTCCGGCAGGGGTGCCCAGGTGGGTGTGGGATGCACGGCATGGGAGTGCTCCTGCTTGCGACAGTGTGCCATTCCACAGTACTCCCACCACCTTGCTGGGAAACTATGAGGTGCAAGAGGCTCCAGGACCAAAAATATGCCCAGGATATAAGGATCACTGCTCCAGGTGGAGTGTTTCCCTGTTTTGCAGAGGTACATGCTGGATGGGTGCAGGCTGGCAGGAGTTCAGCTGGAGTCACGTGTGGAGGATGAAAATACAGACCAGAACTCAAATATTTAACATGAACAAAAATAACTGCTTGGATTTATGGCTCTGTCTAGGCTTGTTACTTTTAAAAAATTGAATACAGACTATCCATTTATTTCTTTTCCAGTTGTTTAGTGCCTCATCACAGTCTTCCTTCTGTCCATCTATGAAGGGGTCTGATGCCTGAGTGTCTGCAAAATACATGTGGTTAAGCCAGATCACAGAAGCTGCTGGGATGAAAACTATAAAAATGCTGGTAGTGGAGAGGAGGACATTATTAAAAATAAAACAGTGCAAACCTTCTTAATTAGGTGTTGTTTCTCTTCGAAGCTATCTTCCCTCTAGGCCAGTGAAACCAATTATACCCTCTCTTTCAACCACCTTATGTTGTTAATGATCTTACTCTTTAAATGTAAACCTCTCCCCTACCAACAAATGCTGGCCTTACTGAAGCTTAAGAAAAACAAACAGCAGAGTAAAGTTAAACCAGCCAATGGAAAAAAAACCAAAACAACTGTGGTTGCAAGCATTTTTAAATTATAAATGGATTTGTTAGATTGTAAAGCAAATGAGCTGTTTTCCTTCAAGCATAGAAAGAAAGGTTATGTGGTGTAAATGGTGAGTGTAATGAGATTTGAAGTCTTAACCCTAGCTAGAAGATGGTATAAGCTCTACCATTTCACTCTGTTCACTGACAAGCTTTGCTCAGATGTCAGTAAGGCTTATTTATTCTCCTCTTTGTCAACCCACCCTCTCAAATCCTTCAGTGGGACAGAGATGGAAGTTGGGAGCACAGGTGAGGTATGGAGAGGGATATAGCTACATATGTAATTGAGGTATAGCAGCCTGTGCCAAGTGGAAGTGTGTTATGCTTTCCTCTGAGTAACATTTTTCTGTTTTCCTGAGCATTTAGGCAGTATGTTGCCAATTTTTCCTCTAACCCTCCCTCCCTCCAATCCCATTTTACTATGGAATAAAATGAAATTAGACAGACCAACTGTGAGAGAGCTGAATAATCTTGCATTGTAATACACTGACTCAGAGTCCTGGATCAATGGGCTTGAATTACTGTTAAAATCTATATGAAAAGAAAAGCAAAGTCTTTTGCTGTAAGCTGTGTCAAGGGGTGGAGGAGCAGAGGGATGGATTGAGGCTTAGCCAACAGTTTTTGTGCTAAACTGGATCAATTTTAAAGGTTTCCTCTGTAGATGCCAGCCGTAGGGTTTTTATAGTTCAGAAATGTCAGCACAATTGTGCAGATTGCAGAATTCAGCAACAATGCTCCCACCCCAAACCTGGCCACTAATTACAAGTTACAGCCCCACAGTCACGCAGATCCTGCGTGGGTGCCCAGGAAGGCTGCGGCAGAGGGAGAATTTGGCCTTCCTGAGCATCCTCCTCAAAAATAGTGTGTCAGGGGAGCGTTTTCATGGATTTGTGCTGATGAAATCTGCTTCGTTGTCTGGGGCTGGTCTGAGGAGCTGGGCGACTGGAGCTGGCCAGGGTGTGATAGAGGATGTGTCTTTGTGGGACTGAGGGATTGAGGATGGGTTTGTCCAATGCAACAAGCAGCCAGCAGGAATATCTCTGTTAACCACATGTGAGCTGGTTCTGAGTGCTGAGCCCTGGCAGGGTATGAAACCAGGTACCACTGACTTTTCAGAGGAGATGTGCCTGGGGTCATACATCATCATGGAAAGGTGGAATGGGAAAGGTTTCGTTATTAAGTCGAGGGTCTAGTCCTAGTTCAAGGCAGTACTTCCACACGGTAAGCACAACTGATCTCATCCACTGGTACTCAATGTTTGAAGTTAACTCAAAGGGTAATGGAGTCGGCATGCTGTACTGGATAGCATGCAGTGTTTCTTTTCCCCCTTTGGTGGTCATTAGTCCTTCCAGAGAGAAAGAATGAAGTGCTTTGAGGTAACATCTGAACATAATAAACCTGAAAATGTCAAAAGGCAAGGCAGAAGTATCATGCTGATTTTGACAAACCCACACTGTTTTGTGCAGGAAAAATAATAGTGATAGCTTAATGTTGTTCACTGGAGAGTGGTTATACCAAAAATACATTCTGTGAGATAGTTTCTGGTCATGCTTTAAGAAAACAACCTTAATGAGCACAACATGGAGCTGAAACCCTCAAAGTAAGAGCTATTCGGTTTGAATATGGTGAAAGAGAGATTCGTAGCCAAGCAGTCCAAGAGCTTGAATGATGGCCAGACCCTGATGTCACCACTTATTCTGATTTCTGATGTTTTGAATGTTTGATGTTCTGATTTCTGAGATTGACTCAGGTCCTAAAGTGCCAGCAAAAAAACTGCACAATATTACAAATTGGTGTCTAATTCAGGATAACTGTGTTGATGGTGGAAGTATCTGTATATTGCTGCTTCCGGACTTGAGATGTGCAACAGGGTTGGCTTAAATTCTGTAAACAAAAAAACAACCCCCTGGTGTAATACACACCCCAGGAATAATAATGAAAGTTCACCCTTAAAACTATGATGCAGAGTGAAGGCCTAAGAAAGCAAAATCCATTCTTAATATCAGGGAAGCACAGAAGATAATTAAGGAAAAAGAAAAGGAAACTGCAAACTTGTGTTGTCCCCGCATTTCTGTCCCCTTCGTGCGATGTTCTTGTGAGCACGATACCTTGCCTAAAACAGGGAAATGTATTAAAAACAGCCCTTGCCTGAATCCCTGTGGAAGGGCACTGCAGGAAGGGATGCCATGAACTTCAGTTCCAAATAATTGTCAGCGATATGCAAGCAGAGAGAAATAAGGTGAAAATCTTTGCAGATACTTACGCTGTGTTATAACTACCATGGAGAGTGGAGGCAGCTGCTCAGCTTCAACCTCCCAACGTTTTGCTGGTGCTGGTTGCAGTTCCAGCTGTCCAACTGGTGCTGGGCATCCTCCTTGCCCACCTCCTCTCCCTGTTATTTTTCCTGAAAATGCTGACGTTCGGAAGTGAGGCCAGGTGAGGTCCATCAGTTTAGGAAGTGGGAGCTGACCCCCCTGTGCTGTCAATTAGCTCTGGTGCCTAGCAGCAGTGTGGCCGGAGGTCACGGCAGTGGTGCCCAGTAATGACGGCAGGTGCTGCAACACGCTCCCTCGTCAGCTCATCATTTCAGTGCCAAACTAATAATTTGATCTCAGCAGAACAGCTGGTTTTAGACTACAGATTATCCACTATTTCATCTCCTCACTGAGCTGCAGAGCTGATTTGTTTCAGCTACAGATCAATTATGTCCCAAAACAACACTCAGTTCACTTGTATCATGTGAAATGAAGATAAAATGGGTTCAGGCGTTAAGGATAGATCTTGTATTACAGACCCTCTGTCCCTGCACATAAATACCCATCACCAGGGAGCGAGTATTCATTCATTCCTGGAGCCAGTCGTGCTCATTTCATTAGGAGGCAGTGAATCATTTTAGCAGAACAATGCATATATAAGAATGAACTGTGCTTAAAAGGGCATTTATTTCTTGCACTTCCTGTAAGTGTCCCTGGTTGGGGGACACCCTAATCACTCAAAGTGATCAAATGTAAAGTCAAATACATCTGCTTAGAGCCTGTTGGGAAGCACTGCATATTGTGTGCGAGGAGATCAGTCCTTGCAAAGCAAATGTTTTCATGTAGTCTTTTACTTGATTGGCCTTTAAGCAAAAGTTTCTCAGTGAATTTGAGAACTTTTGCTTCATTTGCAATGAACACCCCTCACCTTGCAAATCAATATGGAGCGTGCTCGGCCGGCACACGCCTGGACTGTGGTAAGAAACAGCGAAGTCCCAAAATCATGAAATAATGGCAGAGCTAGAGATATTCCTGGTAGGCAAGCCAGCATTTCCTTGGGCAGAGTAGATCCAGCACATGTAAATCTATACCAACATGGATATGCTGGCATCTTTCACAGCAGCGCTGCCATCCCCTGCTTGGGGATCGATTCAGCTCGTGCTGGTGGCTAAATAGAGCTGGCTGCAAGTATTCACCAAGCAAATGCTGGTAAAATGTTAAAATACTGCTCTTGCTTTGGCTTTGTGAGCCTGGTGTTTGACCAAAATGTGTAGTATTTATTTACTAGAAGAGGTAATTGATTAGTGTGCTTTTCCCCTGATGGATTGCAGGGATGCAGGTGTCACCCGGTGGTTATCCTTGGAAAGTTCCCGAGTGTGCTTCTGTGCCACTGGGGGGGAGTAAACTACCCACCCGTATCTCTGTTTTCTGACAAAGAGGATTTTTCAGGTGGCATTTGGAAGCTTTCTGCCTCTCTGTAGGCAGAGTGGTGGAGAGTGGAGCACTGTAAGCAGGGTTTTATACAGCCCCATGCTGGGAGGTGTGGAGCAGCTGTTCCCAAGAGACCTCACAGCAGTCAATATTCCCGGGGCTTGTGTCCTCAGCTCGATCTAACAAGATGAATTTAAAAATATCAGCACTGAAAGGGAAGCATTTTGAGTAAGGTAATCTGCACACACGTGCCCAAACACGTTGGAGCCGGCCACACCTGCAGCCAGGTGTAAAAAACCTATTTATTTAAATGACTTTGAATAGAGTTCACCTACTCCCTGAGATTTCAGTTTAAAAAGAAATAATTTTGGTTGTGTTTCTGCACCTCAGCTCCTCCTGTAAAAGGTCACCTTTCTCCAAATGTGCCTTCAGGTTGTGAGGCCTCATCATGGTTTTTCATTTAAAATTTCAGTTGTTGGTTAAAGCCCTTGCTGTACCTAAAGTGTTGGGTTGTTCCTTCTGGAAGGAAAGTACATATCGCTTTACATCTAATAAGGGCTGAAGTTTTGCTCAGCGAAGCAACTGGTAGTTTTACAATGTCTGCTGACTGAACCATCCCTGCAACTCTGAGAAGCCTAAACCCAACAGCTCCTTGAGCAATTTTCAATTTTTCTTTTTCTCCCATGAAATTTTAATGCTCCATCATGGCATGAATTCATAGTGGATGCAAATGTTTATCAGATCTGCTGCAGACAGCATCTATTGGATGTTAATTTGCCAGAAGCATGAATCCCATTGTGTGTGGTTAGCAGGGACTTTTCAGAAGCAAAAGGAGCCAGCCTTCATCTTGGCTTCAGGAAAGCTCCCAGTAAAGGTTTCTCTTGTTTCCTTAAATAAACGTCTCCAGCTCCATCTTCCAGAGGCATCTTGGAGTGCCCCTCTGGGGCTCTCACAAAACAAAAAGGACTCTTGTCTGATGACACTCTTAAGAGGTAATGATTTTTCTTACCCCTCACTTAACTGGCAGATAATCGGCCATCATCTCGCTCAATACAAGGCTTTGTTTTTACTTGTTTATTTTTTAATTGAGCTAAATGCCTCCTCTGCTTTCCCACTGCCTCTGATCTCTGCTGGAGAGAACAAATCTTAGCAGCCTGGAACATCACACATTTCTCCAATGGCTTTTGTCTCCCATATGCTCTGGTTCAGTAACAGTTTTGGCTGATCGCTGTGACAGCAAAACACCTTTTTTATTTAAGCTACAGCTTTCTAGAAATATGTCTTTGGGCTTAATCAACATAACCTTCAGCGGTTCTTTGAAACCCAGGATCTAAAAGCCATGAATGTCAGAAACACTTTATGGCTTGTGGGAGCCTTTAGTGCTTCTGACAGATAAAAGTGGAGGAGGAGGCCGTCAAAAAATGCACCACATACAGGCTGGAATGGGATCTTGCTGGTGGCTGACAGTTGTGCCCCTGCATTGGAAAGGAAAGGGAAGGCTACTGAAAAGAAAATGTATGACTAAACGATACACTCCGCAAGACATCTGTGTGTGCCGAGCTTGGGCACCCTTTACTGGCAGAAACAGTCCTCTGCCAAAAGGTCTTTTGGACATCAGAGCTGTTGGTTTATTATTAGGACAGTACTGTTGTTGTTATTTTTAAGAAGAAGAGGATAAAATGAGAATAAATTACAGTAAAATGTCAGCAACTGTTGAAAATAGAGGAGTAGCAACAGTGTGTCTCTGGCATTTTTGCAGCCAGGCAAGCACACGCAGCAGGAATAGTGCCAGCGTGCAATTTCCATCAGCTCCAATTACTACCTTGGCCTGGTTTTAAATATTTAAAGTTTCATGTTTAATTTTGGATGATGTTGAATAACAAGAATCAAAATATGGAAATTCACTAAGGGGTATTGGTCGTAGAAAGTGGGTATCAATAATGTAAGCCGTGTGGGACTGAATGGCCCTGGTCTTCCAAGACTTTTCCATTTCTCTTGTGTTCCCTGTCTAAATGTGATTTATTAAACAATCCTCTGAAGGGATTGTCTTTCTCCACTATCTTTTATTATTGGTGGGAGCCAATTTGAGGCTCATTTTGTTGTGTGAGGGACCGGTTCTCTCATGTGATTGATGAGCCAGATGGGAAGTGATTAGACTTTTACAAGCCCATGCTGCTTGGAACAATATTACCAGGAGAAAAAAAAAGGCTGTTGTTCAAATTTCAGATTCATAGGCTATTATTGCTTCTGAGGTTCTCCTTCCTCCTCTTCCGTGTCTCCTCATTTTTCTGGCTTGCTTTGCACAATCAGGAGAGTGTGTGGAAGAGCGGCCGATGGAGGTAACCGTAGGAGGCAAAGCTGCCAGCTGTTGTGGGCAGCCACGCTCCTTTTCCTTTTTTGTTGTTATTTTTTATGAAGACTGATTGCGATTTGTTCCTGATATGCTTCCCCAGAGGTTTGCCTTCTTCAAAGAGAGGCAATAAACCAGGCAGTCTGTGGAGCAAGGCTGGTGGGAGGAACAGGAGGACAGGTAGGATGTATGTGCTGCTTCCCTAAGTGCAAGGGGGGGGCAAACCACAATCCTTTATATTGGGGCTGTCAGTGTGAAACCCGTTTGCCCTCTGTCAAAGAGCATTTTCTGGATCACTCCATGGTTTGGGTGCAGTGATGGCCAAGCAGACACTTCTCCCAGGGATCCCAGCAAACCTCATATTTGATTATGCTTAACAGGCAGCTTTGCTCCTGTCTCTGTCAAAGTCCAGGTGTCCTCTTCTTGTTCTGTCTTTCACCCCAGCCACCCATTCACCTTTAGCACATGGCTGTTTTATCATAAGACCTCTGCTCCTTCTCTTCTCGGTGCCTAGCAGAGTTTCATCCTAGAAATGTAATGTGATACATAATCATCTTTGCCCCTAAGATTCCTAAATCAATTCCTCATGTTTTCATTCAGGGGTTTTCACCTTGTTATTTTTTTACTTTCAAAGTCTTCCTCAGGAGATCTCTAAAACTTTCCCACTGGAGCAGTGGCAAGTTGCAACCAGACAGCTGAAACACAGGCACTATACAGCAGCCAGGTATTGCAGTGAATAGGGAATCCCATTCCCCTGGTACAAGTTAAATGGATTATTCCATTTCAGCTTTAAAAATGCGCTCTTTATGCACACACCAGAGCCTTTGGGGACTATCCCCTGTCAGAGCTGTTCACTGAAAGTTCTCACTGAGGCCAAACTGAGGTGATGCCCAGCCCAGAACCCTTGGGGAAAACAAGCTGGAGAGATGAGCACGAGCACTGCTACTTGTGGCTTCTTGGCATCTCAGTGGTGGGACTTCATCTTGGTCAGCTGGAGTGGAGCTTGGGGTGTGGGTGCTCTTTTGGTGGCATTGAAAGGATGTTTCATGAGTATCGTCCTGCTGTCGATGATAAAGCTTTTGCACTAGGGAAAAAAAGGTAATGGGTGATGTTTTATGAGAGACCTAATAGTCGATCACAGCACCTGGGTGAGGGAGGTGGGAAAGGAGGATTTGTGACCAAGAGAAGCAAACTTCTGTAAAAACCAGAGCTGTAAAAATACTTGATGCTTCAGCTGAACTGGGAAAGAATTAGGAAAGTCAATTGGGGCTGCCCCAAGTGAGATATCTTTTTATTTTACTCATCAAACCAAAAGTCCTGCAAAGCTTTTCTTTGCAACAATTGAATTTTCTTTGCTCATCTCCAAGTTCTTAATTTGTTTTAAATAATGTGTTCTAGTAAATTTCAAAGCAATAAGCACCTTGATTTTTCAAGTGTGTTTTTCCTTCCCCTTCCCAGGTGGAGCTATTTGCCACACTCAAGATTAATATGCAGTTTACTTTGGTCAACCAAAAACTGATTTTTTTTCCCCCTGTACTGGTATGTTTATTCTTTGAAAACTTTCTCCAAACTAATAAGGATGGATTTTTCCATGGCATTTTATCAAATCTGCCTTCTCTTTGCTGGGTTAAAATTTGATGGAAACAAGTTATGAATAAAAATGCAGTCAGATTTTGTTATAGTGAAAAGAGTTCTTGCCTCCATAAGAAATGTAATAAATGAAACAAAATGAAGATCACAGAAGTTGTAATAAAATTCGTAAATGTGTGTATCATTGAACATCATTGAAGTTATTGTAAATGGTGCTGTTACATTGTTTAATTAAGTACAATTAGCCCAGGAACTGCTCAGTCCCTGCTGGAGCCTTTTCTCTTGGATTTACAATAGGTCATGGTAGAGTATTTTTCCCATTACTGTCACGGAAGCAGTAATTGAGCTGGATCTGATCTTCCACATTGACTGGCTTTATCCATAGAAGTATAATTTATTTATGTACAACTAGTTGTCTTTGCCATTTTTAATGAGAGCCTGGAGCAGGCATAGAAGAGATGGCAGAATTTATAGTCCACTAAGGCATTTTTCATCAAGAGTCATCTGTGAAAACTGATTTGAGCATATAAAGCAGGAAGAAGATAGTTCTGGTAAGTCTTGGAAGTGCTTGTATTGTGGCCCATGGACTGGTGACACCCTGGGCAGTGGGGTTAGGGTTTGGCTACAAACATACGTATATGCATTGGGAATCCTTCTCCAGAAGAATCAAGAGAGGAATCCAGTCCTTGCAAAGACTGATCTGGTGGATGCAAGGATTTTGCCTTGCTAAGCATTTCAGTGCATTTGGGGGTTTCTTCATATTGATCTGCTAAACCCGCTCAATAATATAATAAATAATTTATTTGCTGACACTTCGCCCAACCTGCTCTCTATGCACCTCACAGAGATGCGCTATGAGAGCTGCCTGTGTTAGCTCTGCAGGCAGGGAGGGCAGCCAGAAACAAACACAAAATTCAGCTGAAGCCTTTCCTGTGAGCTCGGCTGCCTCAGGCACGTGCCAAGGAGAGAAGGACGGATCTGCTGCAGAGCCTGGAGAAGGCTTTGGGTACTGGGGAGACTGTTGGGTAAGAGGTGCTGTGCAGGGTACCAGCTCCTCCCTAGGCACGGCAGCTCCCTATTGTGGTTGAGCTTGAGCTAGATGGGACTTAGGGTTTTAGAAAAGGCCAAACCACTTGAAGCCTTTCTCTGCCCACCTGTAAACACAGACGTGGTGCAGTTTAACGTGCGCATGCCATACTCAGGGAGGGTAAAAGGAGTGACTGTCTTATATCTCTGGACCAGGACATTTCTTCGCCTCAGTTGCTTTATGCACCCTCCACCTTGCTCCTAAAACATTGGGCATTGCATCAGGCGAAGCAACACCACATCAGAACTCAGGCTGGCAGTTCCTGGCAGGCGTGGTACCTGTGGACAGACTGGAGCTGTCTCAGCAAACACTGAGCCACGTGCAAGTTTATTCAAAACTGTTTCCATCAACGGAAGAGTACATTATTTATGATTCCATTTTCCTTTTTGTTTGGAGAGCATTTATCAAATCAATCAGAGAATTAATTAGGTCATTATTATTTTTTCATTATTTGCCTAAGCCTTGGTGTATTTACCCTACTCAAATAGAAAGGCCACCAGTAAATGGGATTAGGAGCTTGAAATAACTATTTTCTTCCCCATACTTCAGGGGAGGAGCCTGACAGTGGCTCTGCAGTATGACAGCTGGCAATGAAGTTGTGATATATAAGAAGTGATGGGATGCTGTCAAGTGTCATTTGTCATCCGTGTCTTGAATGAAATGGGCTCTGGTCTGTGATGTTGGATGGGCAGAGTCGTTTTGGGCCCCATTGCACAACTGAGGCACCAAGAAGTTATAAATCAACACACATGAAAACCCCCTAGCAGCTGTGATCCCCCCAGCTTATTAACCCTTTTGCACAGGTTCCCCTGCATCTTTGTTAGTGTTCCCTCCCACATCTGGTGTCACCTTTACCATCTTCTGATTGTTGTTGGAGCTTCCCAGAGCAATGCCAGCCACCATTCCTCTAGTCTTTCCTCAGAAACAGGTTTGGTTTTTTTGTTCAGACCGACTCATTTGGTGATTTTGCCAAGATGGGACCAGCAGTGGGTGGCCTGGCTGGCTACCAGACTTGGGGTCTCGGAGTAGTGTGGACAGTGCTATTCCTGGCACCGCATTTGCCATGGTGGCTGCACCTTCAGACTCTCAGACTCCATGTCAGCACATGAGTTCTATAGTTTGGGATTTGCTGCTCCTTGACCTGCATGACAGGAAGAGAACATGTTCCTACAGGGTGATGTTACCTCAGGTGCACAGAGAGCTCTCTAGTGAAGGGGGCCGCCAAGACGGTGCTTCCCATTTCCCGGTGCATGGGAGCTCCAGGGCCAGGTGCTGTGGTTGGATGAGAGCATGTGAGGATAAGGGGTATGGGGAAATTGTGGCAGCACTATGTCAGGTTGACTTAAACTGCTGGACAAAACCCTACAGTTCCAGACGTGTTTCAAGAGCATCCCAAGGTGAGTAGCTAGAATGACTGAGTATTTTCCAAGACCAAAGCAGGATAAGGAGATTGTTTGGAATATGATACTGCATGACCCCTGTACCCCACCTCATCTACTCCGTGGGGCTTATTTTCAAGTAACTGTTGGGTTTTGTTCTTACAGCTGCTTGGAGTGTTAGTGAAAAAGCTTTGCAGTGCGATTTTCCTCCAGGCGACCCAGCTATTCTGAAAAGCACTAAGGGCCACTGAACAAAAGTGTATAATGTATAATTAATGCAATAATTGTATAATTTCATTCCCCTTTTCATCAAAGTTGCTGTACACAGTGCATGTATTAAATATGACTACAGTGCTATTTCCCAAGACAACTGCTGAAGATGAGTTAGGAAGTTCTCAATAGGCTATTCCATTTAAACATTTTCTTTGCAAAATAAATACAGGCTGTCTTGTGAATAAGAATGAGATTAGCTGAAGTCATTAATTAGTATGACTTTTTAAAAGGAAGCTGTAAATGGAATAATTTACCACATACAGCATCTTAATTTTCTTCACTGTGAAATATTTTTATTTTTTTACTATTTACTCTCTCTTGCTGTTAAAATGTTGCTGTTCAAGGCCTTTCATAAGTTCTGAACTTTGTCTTTGGTGAGTACCCCTTGGTTTTTTAGTTTGTCTCTTTTTCTCCCAGTCATCCTGCTCCTAGGTTTTGGAGAGAGGGAATATTATAATTGTGACTGAACCATCTTTGCCTCCCTCAGACCTTGTCCCTCTGGGAGTTCCCCATCACCAGAGGGTTGAGCTTGGTGACCACAGCTCGGTGCCCAAGACAGCGAGTTTTAACGTGCAGTTATCTAACAGATTACAAAAAGAGATTGCAGGGCTGGAGGTCTCTGAAGCAAGGATGGCTCAGTATTGCCATGATTCTCTCTGGGCACGTGAGCATCAGCTAAGTCCTGGCAGCAACCTGGAGACCTGAAATCCTGAAAAGGGACACACAAGAGCTTTGCATTAGTGTGTTGACCTCATGTTTTGTTTGGTTTTGTTATGTGGTTCAGTTTGGAAACTGTTAAAATGCATGTTGTAGGGAGATTAAAAAGATCCTTTTTGTTGGGTGGAAGGGGTTAAACTGAAGTTTAAAAAGAAAACTTTTGAGGGGTTGTTTCAGAAATAAATTCAGAAAGACAAAATTAAGATGTTTAGTCTCATCGCTTTTCCCTAAAACTTGGAGCAATTTGTTTAAACATTGATTTTAAGATTTATTTTCCTACTTTTTTTTTCCAGTGGCGTGATTTTCATTCCTTGTCTGGTGTGCCTGTTAATTTTGCATGCTATCACAAGCCTAATTCTTCTCTGTTTCAATGAATATCATATAAATTAATTGCCATATGATTACCATGTAATTACATTGTGACTCATGACAGTTTAGACAAAGTATCATAGCTGCATTTTAAGAAGTGATAAATGTTTGACTAATGTGTCAGAAAAATGTAAATATATTGTGATTATTGTGGCACTGTTAAACACATTAATTCTTTCCCTAGTTTCTGCAAGCTGTCAGTCACGCTGTGGCAAAGAGCAGTCAATCCGACTTCCTAAATTTATCCATGTTTAGGCAACATTTAGCATTTGGGAAGATTTTTGCACCAAAGGCCAGGGAGGAGGGAGGTGGCCTGAGTGGCACCGCAGGATCATGCATGACACTCTGGAGACTCCTGCATTTTCCAAGTCAGCTGCTTATTAAATAAATCTATCAAGTTCTGTCTGTAGTTGAAAATTAGGAGCTTTTTTCGTCATATTAACTAAGTTGCTATTCAGTAAGTCTTGTGGTCAGTGTAAACGGGCAAACCCTTTTACCAGCTGCTGTGAGGTGTCAGGCAGGCTCCTATTGATGGCAAAAACATCTTTAGCATCGAGTTTCTTAAAATAGTGTCTTTCGTTTAAATGGGTCTGAGGTCTTTAAAGGTATTAGGAAACTGAATAGCAAGCCTGAGGAGGCTACTGAAAGCCAGATAGTGAGTGTTTGCTCTCAGTTATGAATACCTTCACCGCTGATCTGGTCTTATCACTTAGAGTGAAGTGTCCCAAGCGAGACAGCAAGATTACAAAAGAGCACGTTGCTGTTTTTCAGCTTTCTTTCATGCCTGGCTGTCAGCACCGCACAAAAAGCTCAGGGTAAAGCACGGTTACTCAGACCCCCAGCAATGCAGAGAGCTTCTGGGCTGTTGCAGGGATTTGGGCTGGGAGCTCTCAAGTGCTTATCTTGTCCTCTTCTGCTGCTCTGCCCCTGGTCCTGCCTTTACAGCACGTCCCTGTCTTACTTGAGGCACTTACTAAGGGTGTGGAAGGGCTTCACGAGCCATTCCAGAGTGGGACAGAGCTGATCATAGCCCCCCACCTTTCCCCCCCACACCCTGCCTTGATGCTGTGCCCTAGGGATTTGGTTTTGTCTGGATTAGCAGGGTAGTTGCTGGTGTTTTGCCAACTAAATTAAGCAGCCATCAGTTGAAATGATTATTTGAACTGAGCCAACAGGACAATGTCCTCTGCTCATTTAAAGTCCTGCTAGAAGCAGACTAGTAGCAGTTGACAGAAAATAAATAGGCAAATCCATTTAAAACGAAGTAGGCTGTGGAGTTGGTGAGGAGAGGAAGGGCAAGGGAGGTATTTCTAGTGGATTTACAAGCTGAAATTATCAGCCCCGTGGCTTAGCATCCCCTTCCTTGATGTTGAGTGACAACTGAGTCACTCATCCATCTCGGATGGGCTCTGAAAGGCAGGGACTCCGGCTAGCAGGGCTGCAGGGAGCTACAGAGGATGTAGGCATTTCCCAGCCACCTATTTACAGCCATCCAGCTGGAAAACAGTGTCCCAATGCCCCATAAACCCACCTCTAGAGAAATTGTTTCTAGTCCATAGCAGCAGTAGAAATGAAATAAAGTTGCCCTAATTCTGGGAAGAGTGGACTTCAAAAGCCTGTGCAGAGCTTAGTTAAGTTTTAACACTGTTGAAGATGGGCAGTTTCCTTCCCCTTCTTCCTTGCTCTCCTTTATTAGATGAGGAAAGTGGGGAGGAAAATAAATTGAAGGACTTGGTTAATGCAATGTGTGACATTAGAAATTACCTTAATAATGAAATGCATTATTAGACCAATTAGAGAGGTAGGATGGAAATGCTGTGTGTGTAGGTAGTGCATGCTTAGCATACACAACCCCTAAAAACCGGGCTGATAACCATCAGGGAGGCAAGAAAATCACTGTGTGTTTCCTCTGCTCCAGAACTCTGGTTTGATGGTCTTTGCTGTGGCCAAAGCCCAGTCCCCTTTGTCCTTCTGACTTCAATTATTTTTTCTCTATATCTTTGAGAAAAGACATTGCTGTTTGAGTGAGTAGAGTGAAAATGAGCATTTTCTAACAATTGCCAGTCTTTCCTACTAAATCTAAATGTGGTGTATGATTTTGGGAAGGCTTAGACCATATCCTGTGAATGATGCCATGGATATGTGATGACAGCCATGTGTGCTTGAGCTACGTACAGCAATGGTTTGCTTGAAAATGGGAATATTCATGTGTTTTAGAGTATATACATATGAATCCTGTGGGACAGCATCTTATCTGTCCCATTCCTCTAGGATCAGCCATCTCAGCAAATATCTCTCCTTCAAAAAAAAAAAGTCTCAAGGATTTTGTCTCTTTGCAAACTGAAAAAAACTGAAAACTGTTCTGGTTGGTGGTTTTTTTTTTTATCTCTGGGGGGCAGAAAAATAAAACCACTCTTTTCCAGCCAGGTCTTTTCACATTACCCTGTATCAACACAGCAGCACTAACGCTGTGGTAAATGATGTTAAAATGCAAGAAAAAGCTGTAAAAGTTAATTCAGTGAGGAGTGCTGGGTAGATTTTTTTTTAACATTGCTATTAGCATGCATAATATGAAAACCACCTACTTCTCACTATAGGAAAGACTACAAGTGGCTGACTGAGGAGGAAAATTAAAATCTGAGGCAGTTTTTAACATACCCCTTTGTATAAAATTTGAGTGTTCAGAGTGTACAGCTAAGCATTTTTTACAGTGTTCCTTGAGACACATGTTTTCTGGCCTGCCACTTCTCAGTGTTACTTATTTCTTACCTGGTAGTCTCTGTGCAAATTTTGTTACTCTTCTCACAGTATGGGTGAGCTGAGAGTCAGAGCAAAGTTTTGCTTGCAGAGCTCTTTGTCCCCGGGAAAGCACGGGTGTCATTTCTGTTAGAAGCCCCACGCTGGTGGCAGAGGCAACATTTCTGCTGTGTTTCTCAGGGAAATAGTGTAGCACTTTGGATTCTTCCTCTTGCCTTGTGATATAGGGCACTGTCAGTTCTCCCTTTGTTTTCTACTACTGCAGCTTCAATCACAGGTGTGTGCTGCTGTGTTCTCCTTAAAGGCTGTTCTGCAGATAGCTGGGGGTTAAGTATAAACAGGCATAAACAAAGATGCTCTATTAAGTAATAGGATATTCAAGGGCCTCATTTCGGATTGATGATGATGAATGAAAGAAGGGTTACAGAATAGAATAGGCCTGGGAGTCTGCTTATCCACAAGAAAATACTTGACACAGTAGAAAAGTAGGGAATTAAAAGTAATTTGCCTACCTCAAGTACTGTACTTTCTGTATGAGAGCTATCAATTGTTTAAATAGAGAGAATTGAAATTATACTGCCTTTTGGCACTATAGGACTTAGTCTAATTTTATCAATTACAGTATAAATTTGTTAGGAGGAATGCTAATTAGGGGCACTTGGGCTGGGGTGTGACAGGCAGGTTCAAAGAGGTGCCAAGTGCCTGGCTATTGGCTTTATTAACTGGAATGTTTTGCTTTAAACATTGCGCAAAGGCTTCCAGGTTTAAAGTAAGTCTTGTCATGTGTGTGCGTCTCTGGGAGTCCACACACACTTAACCTGCTTCAGGAGGTCTGGGTAGGAATTCAAGTCTGGAGATGCCAGAAAATGTGACCCCACTGTTGTAGTTTCCCTCTCAAGTCTGCAGCATGGTGCAATGCAATTCCTGCAGCACAGTTCTTTTTTCCTCTCTGGACCTCTGTTTTCCTCTGTGCCTGGGCAATGCTGATGCACACTACAGTGAAACCTCATATTGCTGCCCTTTCTGATCTTCCATTGCCCAGATTTCTGTCTAGCAATACTTTTGTCCAGGAAAGGAGGTGGATTTTGAAGACAGGCATTTTCAATGCTTATTAACCAGATACACTTGTTTGTATGGGAATTGATGAGGATTTAGGCAACCTTGTTATGGTGGCTTTGCTTAAAACTTGGTGCCTTGGCTTAAAACTTGCCCACTTCCAGCTGCCTGTCCCCCTAGCAGACACCCCCTCAGGCTTAGGATGTAGCTACTCTTGTGTTGGTGACTGTAATGGAGTGACCCTGGCTGGACTCCAGGCACCCACCAAAGCCACTCTCTCACTCCCCTCTGCAGGTGGACAGGGGAGACAAAATAGAACAAAGAGTTCCTAAGCTGAGGTAAGGACCGGGAGGGATCACTCACCAAATACCGTCACAGGCAAAACACACTTGTGTTAGAGATAGTAATTGAATTTATTACTAACGAAGTCAGAGCAGGATAATGAGAAGTAAAATAAAACCTTAAAAACACCTTTCCCCTCACTCCTCCCTCCTTCCAGCTCTACCTTCTACCCTAGTGGTGCAGGGAGACAGGAATGCGGCTTATGGTCAGTTTATTACCTGTGGTTTCTCCCGCTGCTCAGGGAGAGGAGTTTTTCCCTCCACTATGGGGTTCCTCCCACAGGAGAAAATTCTCTGTGAAGTTCTCCACCATGAGTCCATCTTACAAACAACAAAACCCTGAGAACTGCTGCAATGTGAGTCCATCCCACAGGCAACAGTTCTCCCAAAACTGCTGCAGTGTGGGCTCCCCTCTCCACGGGCCTCCCAGAGAGTCACAGCATCCTCTCAGAGGTCTCCCTGCTCTGGTGTGGGGCTCCTCCACAGGCTGCAGGTGGATCTCTGTGCCCCCGTGGATCTCCATGGGCTGCTGGGGTACAGCTGCTTCACCGTGGTCTTCACCACGGGCTGCAGAGAAATCTCAGTGCTGGGGAGCACCTCNGAGCACCTCCTCCCCTTCCTGCACTGACCCTGGTGTCTGCAGAGTTGTTCTTCTCACATGTTCTCACTCCGCTCTTCTCTGGCCTCAATTACAACTACGCCATAACTTTTTTTTCTTTCTTCTTAAATCTGTTATCCCAGAGGCGTCACCACCATTTGTAATTGGCCCAGCCTTAGCCGGCGGCATGTCCATCTTTGGAGCCACCAGGGACTGGCTCTGCCAGATATGAAGGCAGGTTCCAGCAGCTTCTCACAGAAGCCACCCCCGTATCCCCCGCACTACCAAAGCTTGGCCATCGAACCCAAAACAGTGTCCAGTGTTTCAGTGCAAACCCAGCTCCGCTGGCAGCTGAGGTCGAGCGCCGCGTTCCCCACCTGGGCCGTGTCTGGGCTCTGAGTGCTGGCTCTGTCACCTTCTGCCGACGCTGCTGCTGCAGGGCCGAGGCACAGATGGGCTGGCTGGACACGTCCAAAGTCTCGAACCAACGCAGCAAGACTCACAAGGGACCATCTGTCACTGCCCAGAGCCCTTTGCCTCTGAAGGCAGGAGGAAAATAAAAAATCGGAGGAGGTAATTGCTTTAGTTACTCTTCTAAGCTTCACCCAGCAGTCACTGCTCAGCCCAGCCATGCTGGCCCTGCATGAGGCCTGGCGTTCTTCAGTGATGGGGGCTCTTGTCTTGTATTTCTGCTTCTTCCTCTGCTTCTCTGGGGTATTTGAATTCCCACACCTGTTCACCCCACACACGCAGGACATGGCCATGCCTTTTGTTCCTGCGGCATCTGCCATGCTGCAGTCCCTGGCCCAGTTGCTTTTCCCATTTATCCCAAAGGAGGGGCAGCGCCTGTCCCCACTGGTTTTAGCATTTATTGTCTCCCGGCCTCCTGTGGGCCCTGCAGCAGGAGCTGGAAGCTCTGGTGTTGGCCAAGGTGTGCTGCCATGCATTGAATGGTGGGGATGAAAAGAACTGCCCAACAGCTGCCTCCTTCTCCAGCTCTCTGCAGCCTCACAGACTGAGAGGGCCATGAATTCCTTTGCCATGGAAAACAGCAATGTCTGGCATGCTGGTGAGGCCTTGATCTGACAGAAGTCCTTCTGGAGGTGACTGTGTCAAGATGGTTGAGATTTTTTCTGTGTTTTTTTCTGTAAATGATACGATTTCTGCTTAATAGGACTATAGAGATGTTGATGTGCTGTGAAAAAAATTCCCTTAGCATGGCAGGAATGAGGAATCCCTCCCCATTTCCTATGTTGGCTATTGGAAGGAATTGTGCACTAAGAAGTAAACAGGGTCACTGTTGGCAGTTTAACTTAATTTATTCCTCAGTTAAAGCTTTACAATAAGAAGCAAAAGCCATTTCAACATGACTTTTATTTTTTTGTCTCAGGAGAGGCCATATGAATATGTACATGTCATCCTTAAAAACTATAATTTATTTAATCTCGGAATGGATCTGCCATGGCGCTTTCTTGCTTGACCATGGCCCATGTGAAAGAAATGGTGACATGATCAAGAAACCCAATTAGCAGCTACAGTCCTTCCAGCTAAAGGAAGGAGTTATAGCCAAGACATAAAAGGAGGAAGAATTGGCACAAGGATGCATTCCATTCTGGCAGTTTTCACATCTGGTGTAATTGCCAGCGATGCAGGTGAAGCAGAGCAGGTGCAGGTACTGCATCCAGGGTGAAACCCAGAAAAAGCCAAAAGCTTACTATTTTATTAGGATTCTTTTAGTATGAATCACAATAATTGAGTGTTTCCTAATTTTATTGGGTGTCTAACAACCTCAGTCCCAAAACTAGCCATATTAACTCCATACGATCTAAATACTTTCTAGAACCACAAAAAATGCGTATCTTGATTTTGTTGGGATGTATTACAACCCCTGCCCTGATATCACTACTGGACACACCAACTCTGTCCAAACTGAATGATTTCTGGAATTTCAGTAAATACCCTTAGGTGCTGAAGGCTCGATCTGCTGCCAGTATAGTTTAGCTGAGCTTGACTGATGCTGTGCAAGGTTTTATCTGCTAAGCAGCTGGTTTCTTGGTGTTGGCATCCCACAAACATAGCCTTCAGTATGATTTCAGAGGGAACAGAGACCCTGTGGATCTGTCAGTATTGACAGTCTGCGCCCAAGTTTTTCCTAAGTGTTCTGTCAAAGGGTTAAGTAAATAAAGAGGCACGTTTAATCCTGCAACCTGTGTATTCGAAGAGATCATCCTTGAAACTACCACCAAGTTCACCAGGAGCAAAATCCACAGCTTTGTGAAATTCAGTGGAAAATTGGCTTCAAGGAGCATTAACTCAGGTTCTCAGTGAATGTCTTTCTTCTTGATTAAGAGAGGGGAAAAAAAAAGGAAAAAGAGCACTTAGATACTAAAGTCACTTTTTTACTTTCCCTAAAAGTTTGAATTTGTCCACTGCCTGGACTATTTTACTATTTTCTTTATTGATACTGAGACAGAACTAGGTTTAGGCTTAATTCTAGGCTCCAGATGGCTTTTAGAAGGCGATCACGTTTACAGTCCTGAGATTTGTGCATGGCTGTTTCCCCTTCCATGCCTTACAGCTAAACCCCGCTCACTCAGATGTGGAAATTCTGTGGAATTTTACAGTTTCTGTGAAGGAGAAGATCTTTTTCTGCAAAGCCTTTGGCATGATTTCCTTTGGAGATGACAGTGTACTTTCCCCCAGCACCCAGGAATGCACGGAGGGGTCATGGCCAGCTTGGCAGCCTGCTCTGACTTGGCTGTGGGGGCTTTGGAGAGGGGCATTTTTCATCCAGTCCTCCAAGATCAAGTGGGGCCACAGTTCTTCCAGTCTGCCAGCGGAGCCCCAGAATATCAGGCATTGCGAGATGTACCCAAATGGCAGCTCAGCTGAAGATTGGAAGTGAGAAGCGGTGTTTTTAAATCATTTGGCTTATTTTATCAAATCATTCTGAATTAGGTGATCTTAAGAGGAGAATTCTTGCTGCTCCGGGTCCGTTCAGTGTTGGAGGATTGTGTAAAAACACAAAGGACCCTCTGGTTCTGCTCCATGGAGCCCAGAGCCCCCTGCATGGGTGCCTGCTACATCCTCCTCCCACCACATTGTGGGAGAGAGAGGCTCTGCAGCTCCCTTTTTGCTCTGGATTGGACTTACTGTAATACCCCATGTGATAATTTTATTTTAGGCACCATAGTAAGGCCGTGTGTTATTTTGTAAGCGCAGCACTGTCATCCAGCTGGTGGCTTTTTGTTTTGCTTTTTCTTTGCAAAGACAAGCTTTAAACCCAGCTTTTGCAGTAATGCAGGAGCATCAGCAAAGTGCACCAAGGCAGGATTTGCCCTTCCCATGCCCTGTTCCTGTAAACCACAACACTAAGGTGTGCAAACCCTGTTTTTCATTAGGAACTAGAAAAATCTTTCTTGTTTTAGCAAAAAAGTATGCAGGAGCTGTTTGCTTGAAGAGAAGTTTAGGCTACCAAAACCTTATTGAGTGTGGGTACCAGTGGAGGAGAACAGCATGAGGAAACACTTGTTCCATCATTTCTTTGCATACTTGGTTTTCAGCTCACTTGTGTTAAGCTTTTCAGCTTTTGCATCTGCTATGTCATTTTGCTTTCATTTTAAAAGTGTTCTATGTACATCTAAACCCACATGAGGATGATCTGTTTTCTCCTTTTTGATTCTTTCCAAGGCAATGAGACATCTGGCTGCTCCTAGTGTGAATTATCAAGTCTCATTCTTTTAACCCCCCTCATCACTTTATTTGTAAAGTGCTCACCCGCTGAGATACCAGGGGCCATGTGCAAACAGTTTAAAACAACATTGGGAAACAAATGGCATGGGCAAAAATGATGGGGTGCTTTTTAAAGTGGGAAAGCTGTGAGTGCTGCAAAAGGCATGTTGAGTAGTGGGGGAGAGAGGTCAGATCAGTCCAGCATTGCTGCAAAGCCCAAAGCTGATCCTTCTTCCAAAAATCAAGTGTAAAGTTCAGCTCTTCCTCCCTGGATGGTGACCCCAGCAGGCACTGGGATGTGCCCTTAAATCTTCTTCTGGATTTGGCCAATTCTGTAAGAAAAGCCACATCCCTGACCATTTGGGAGAGCAGGACCCCAGCATTGCTGGGGTGATGGTCACTGCAGGAGGAGACTGGAAAGCTTTCAAAAGCTGAGGTTCCATCCCTGGAGGTGTTCAAGGCCAGGTTGGATGGGGCTTGGAGCAACCTGGTCTAGTGATAGGTGTCCCTGCCCAGGGCAAGGGACGGGACAACATGAGCTTTAAGGTTCCTTTCAACCCAAACTCTTCTATAATTCCTCTGGAGGCAGCAAGTGGGGAGTCCTTTGCATGAAGGCACCGAGTGCCTTGGTGTTCAGATCTACCTGTGCCAGCTCCCTCTGCCAGGACAGTCTCTCTGCGAGCTCTGCTAGAAGCGAAATCGTGGTGCTAAAGCCTGGCTGGCTGAGGCACGTATGTTGCTCGTGTGAAGTCCTTGGAGGAAGCATAAGGATCGAGGCTGAGCAAATGAGCTGGCTGGCTCTGTGTGCCACATCTGCCAAACGGCTTTTTTTGGGAAGAGCCCTGCCAAAAAAAAGCCTGAAACAACACCATGCTGCCAAGATGTTCAACTTTCTGTGCCCGCTCCAGCAGATAGAGATATCCAGAAAGACAAAGCGCTGCTGTGATGTTCCTCTTTTCCCTCATTCATGCACAAGGCAGCTTCCAGGTGCCCAGATGGCAACACCAGCCTGTTGGGACTGGCATGGACGGAGTGAGCTGTGTGTACAGGGATGGGGCATGGGGCAGATCAGAGGATGGGACAGCATCAGCCCCATGTGCTTCTTTTCAGCCATTTGTGGTCTTCCAGCACTGTCTTGTGCTTTTGCAATATCTCTGCAAAGAACCTTGCAGAAAACAAATAGGAGCTTTCATGGAAAATAAGAGGGTGATAAAACAAATAACACATCATTGATCTATATAATTTTAAAATAACTTAAGTGCAGGAGAGTTGCCAGTAGATGAAAAGAAACATCCAGATCTGATCACAGCTTTGAGTGGCTGCAGGAGCTGAGCAGTCTGTCCCTCTGCCTGGGATTAACTCAGTTTGTTCTGAGCACTGTGGGAAGCAGCACTAGCATCAAAGAGGATAAACACTGGTTTTCTTGGTGCTTTTCCATCTGACAAAGCCTTCCGACCCTCACACTCCACCCAGAAGTGTTAGGACTAATGTAGGCAGGAGGTGAGCAAACTCCAACCCTTCCTGAGAGCACGTTGCTCACGTGGAAATCTGTCCCTGCATTGAAGGGTGAAGAGCTGGGGGGGGCAGGACTAAGGCAGGGGGACAGATGCCAAACACCAACAAGGGCATTATTAGTAGTGAGGTGGGTGCAGGTGTTGCAGAGACAGGGAGTCTTCAGCAAAGAGTCAAAGCAGATTCCTCTATGCCAACCTTCCGTCCTCTGGATGTTTATTCAGATGCCATACATTTTTAGTAATCCTCACTTGGACAAATTTAGTCAGGTCTTTCAAGGTTTTCTTGGGTAGAGATGAAGGTAGGCACAGCCATGAGCACTTCAAGGGCAGGTGCCTACAAGAAATGAGAAATTTTGACCAAGTAACAGCTTGAGCCTGAAGTTGAGAAATTTGGCTTTGCTGTGCTAGATGGCAATGGGAAGACTCAGTGGGTAGATCTGAAACTGAGGAATTTAATCAACATAGCAAATGACGGGTTTGATTTTTAGCACTTGTCTTTATCTTCAAATGGAAATGTAGGGTTTGTGGAACTAATAGAGATGGAGAAAAAAACCTGGGTAAGGGAGCTGGATGGAGAAAGTCAGCGTTGTTTTGGGATAGACTTCTGATCAGATGGCACCAACAGGCTCTGCTGTGCTCTCTTGTACTGCGGTGCTTGCTGATATTTCTGTGTTCCTAAATCAAAACAACTCTTTGATTACAAAGTGTTGATTGAAGAGCAACAGCCCTGACAGGAAGGTGTGGCTGAAAGAAAGTAACAATCCCAGAATGGAAACCAGTCCCCTAAAAGTGATGCATCTGGTATTCCCACCGATGCAGGGCCGGAGACATCTCACAACTACATTAAAAGATTTTAGCCAGGGGAGAGAGGGGGAAGGCTGTACAATAATATGAGTTGCTTGAACCGATTGAAAATCACATGGGTAATTTTCAGCCACAAAAATCAGGTGAGAGGACAAAGCAAATTAGTCCTACAAGGCCAATTAATAATCAAGATAAATGCTGAAGTCTACACAACATTATTGTGTACTGTGCAGTGTTTGTTAGATTTCCTAAATGCCGTGAGAATTTCTCGGTGCTGCTGTCTAGATTGAGTCAGACTTCTTGAATACTCACAGTGAGCTTATTATCTATGCTTTCCTTTAAGGTGTTAAAGAAAACAGTGCAAAAATGTTTGTGATTTTTTCACTGAGGTATAAAATAAATAAATATGAGGATAAAACCAATTTTGAGGGGTTAAGCAATTTCTACCCTATTAGCAAGGTCCTGTGCTATGGCTAGGAAGTGTTTTGAAGAAGTAATTAATAATTCATTTATTTTTTACACAAATATTTCTCTAACACTTTCATATTCTTGTTAGCTTTTGGAAAACAAACTCAGTTTGAACTTGAGGGAAGAGAAGTTTGAAATATTTTAAACAAATTAACTTCTCTTAGGACCTTAACTACCATGCTCTCTCAGAATTTTAAATCGAATCTATTTGAATAAAGCATATGAGGTCCTTTTTTTAAAAATGGAGCAAAAAAATCCCCAACCTCTGAAGCAGACCAGAGAAAAAGAAGACAATAGTGCTTGGAAAGCAACCTCTTGGCAAAGAGGAACAAGAGCAGTGGAATAATTTAATTGCTCATCAGCTAATTATACGGTATTATAATGTTAATGTGTCTTCATCATGACAATGTAATAGGTATAGATTGAAGCATATGAAAAAGAAAGTGTTGATGCAGTAATTATAACTAAGAGCAGAGCTGTTAGAGTAATTATAGCGCTTCATCAGGTAATTAACGTATTGTTCAACTTGAGATGGAGAACAAAGAGTGAAGAAGTTAAATATTGAAGGACATGCCTTCCCTGCTCCCCAGCTCCCTGCACTTGCTGCAGGAGGTGATACTCTGTATTGATACTGTTATTTTCTTATTTCCTTGGACCTCTTATTATTGAGTGGGGGGAGCTGTCGGGGGGCTTGCAGCCAAATAGGGTGGCAGCCTGGCAATAGTTATTTTAAGCTGTTTATGCTGAAGACCCTCTGGATCCTCCTTGCTGCAGAGGCAGTCAAGGTGCAGATGGGTGTCTGGCATTAAAGGGCAGCAGATGCTGCTGCAAATTGACCTGTGGTCAAAGACACGATTCAGCATGGGCAGAACTGATGCACAGGAGAAGTCCTGGAGCAAGATGACCACCTGAAACTGAGATGGGTTTCTCCTGTCTGCCCACGTGACTGTGGGCTGCCGAGGGCATCCCTGCCAGGGCACAAACAGTGCCCTGCACTTGTGCTGCTCCTGTGCCCACCCTTCGCTCCTGCTGCCCCAAATCCCTGTGGGAAAGCAGCACTGGCCTGGCTCTCACAGCTCCCAGGCTGGGCAGTCTGCTTATTCGGATCAAATCCAACGTGTCCAGCAGTCAGGTCTCCCGTGGGGAAGGTGCTGGGCTGCCCCTGGCTCATCCCTGCCCACAGCCGACAGCATCACTGGGGGGAACCACTTAAGGACTAATCAGGGGTTTCACATTAATCAGTGTTCCAAAGAGAGATGTGAGGTCTATCCTGCCTGTGCAATTTGACTTAGGCTGGAGGAAAAACCTACTCAGGATCAAGGAACAGTGCTTGAGAGGGGATGATGTATCTGGGTTTGATTTTTCATTTGCTGGTGAAGTGGACCAAGGGTTGTTTCCAGCTTTGTACAAAGCTAAAAAGGAAGCCTTTGTATCTTGGACAGCAAGTACTTGCAACATAAATATTATTTTTAAATATACAGCTTTGTGTCTGAAGCCCCTCTCCCAAAAAACCCCAGGAGTTTCTCTCTGTCTCCCTCATCACACAGGATTGCTTAAAGTCCCTAGACCAATGCTGTAAACATGTGGATGCACTTAACCATGAACATATACTTCCATATATGTATATACTGGCCTGTAAGATCTTATTCCCATCTTGATGTATGGATTTTGTCAGAATGAGTAATTTTTGTTAGGGTATCTCCCAGTCAAGTCTACAGCTAATGCATGGCACTAGCACAGGATGGGTTTGTTCCCTGTCCTTGGTCCATCAGGACATCTCAGCACTGCTGCCTTTTACCAGCCTGCAATCTGCACGCCTCCCTGGAGAGCTAATGATACTGGTGGCAGCATTTTTTAATTTTTGGCTGAACTTCCCTCCTTCACCTCAGCACGGTTTTCTATTGAAAATCAAATCACCTCACAACCGATTGTCATCGCCAACAGCATCATTTGTGATGAAATTAGGGCAACAGTGAGACTGGTTTGGTGAGTTCATTTAGTGATATGCTGATTTGCAGGTCAGTTTGATGCCTTGCTACAGTTTAAGTGTTGCATCCCATTGCAGGCTCTCCAGGTGCAGCATGTAGACCTATATCCAGCCTAAGTGCTCAGAGTATTTGCTCAATTGGAATCAAATTGAATGTTAAAATGTTATTTTAAGGTAAATCATGTCATGCAGCAGGAGGGAGGATGTTGTTCTTCTGGTGAAAGGTGTGGAAACAGATACCGTATGGTAACAGAAAGGTGGGATCAGTGTAAGAAAATGGGATTTGGATGAGGTGAGCTGCAAGGAGCTTGGCTGCAAAGGCAGCCAGTGCAGAGCCCTCGGGATCATGAGCTGAAATCACTGAAGTGCAGTAAAAGAGGGCTGAAAGGAAATTAGATTGCTAGTAGGGAAGGAATAAACCCAAAAGAGCAAAAAGAAGTATGATGGCTAAAAGGGCAGAGTTAGATAAGGGTGAGCTGAGTTCTAGGTTAAAAAAAGATGTCCAGGTATCAGAGAGCAGAAGCTTTGGAGCAACCATATGATCATAAAGGAGAGTGGAATTTCAGGGTGGAGGTTGTTAAATTTATAAGGGGATTACATGCTGTAATGCCAGCAAGAGCACCTCCCTCCACCTTGATCCTGGGCAACCTAAATACATCCTGCAGTCAGTGGCTGAGGGTTTTGGAGGGGGATAAGAGAGGAGCTAGAGCTCTTGTGGCTCCAGTGACCATGCCCTGGGATATGTGAGTGCGTTAAGCCAACTCTGCCTCAGGAGTGAAGTAAATAAATGTGATTAAAGTCTCTTATATCCTCATCTGGAATGCCATAGTTTAGAACCTCGATTCAGTATTATTTAGGAACACAGTGTTACTAAGGTCATGGATTAGCAGTACGCTGTGTTTCAGTGAAGCTAACCCAGCTTGAGCATTTCAGTCTGCCTGAGTACAGCTTCAGTTACTCTTCAAAATGAATGAAAATCAGACACCTGTGTATTTTGAACATCTCTGGAAAAAAAAATAGCCTTAAAATACAGTTATAATGACATATCCTATATGCAACCAATTGTAGGAAAAATGGAATAAAGCTATGGGATCAAAAAAAGCGCATTTTAATACACGTTCATATTTTTCTAGATTCAATTTGCCATGTTCTGCAGAAAAAAACCTTTTATTGAGCAGAATGATATATTAAATTGGGTTGGCCCTTTGCTGTTAGAAGCTGGGGAAGTTTGTTCCCTGGTAAAAAGCACATTTCTCTATCTTGAAAAGATTTAATTGTATTTCAGTGAGCACCTCTGTCACAGGCACGGAAGATGTGTTCTCTCTTAACAAGTCTGTCTGTTTAGGCTTCAGTGTGTAATATCAATAGCACTCTGGAAAAGTTCCTTTCAGTGAAACAGGAGAGCTTAGTCTGAGTGTGTGGTAATGATGGATGGATGTAGAGTATCTCCTGCTGGATTGCGGCTGGCACCATGCAATTAGCTCAGGACTACCTCAGCACCGTTTCCAGCTCCATGGAATCTGATCGAAGTGGAGCCCCTCAAGAACTGGGGCTTATCTCAGCTTGAGGATTTGCTCTTAGCCTGGGGGTCCCAAAATTCTAACAGGGTGAAGCTGCCACGGCACAGCCAGTAGGAGTGATCCTGTTAATCCACACACAGTGGTTCCTCAGGCTTGAGGGGATTCTTTCTGGAGGGTTGAACTTGTTGGTTTTGAAAGACTCATCATTCAACTTCTTTACCTCTGCATTTCTGGTTTTGGGCCAAACCTAACAATTGAAATGTGGGAATGCAAATAGGAGAGGTGGTTGCAGGAAACACCAGGAGCAGCAGAGGAAAGCTGGTTTTCCAGGGGAAGTCAATGGTGTGCCATGCAGGCACTAACTCCTTCCCCACAGGCAAAGCTCCTTCTTGGCCCCAATGACAGGCACAGCTCAGTGCCCCAGACCTGGGTGTTGTATTTACCCTTTTAAAAGATTTGCTTTTATACCTGAGAATACTCTGGTCATCTCTTCAGCTTTGGCATCCTGACTGGAATCCTTTCCTAAATGCATGAATTCAGTGGTACCTTAGACTGGCAAGAGCCACAGCTACCTGGGCATTGGAATTGATTTTTTAGATAAATTTACCAGGTTTAATTTGGTGGCTTTTGCATCTTTTCATTATTGGTTATGTGTTTGAAGAGGGGCTGAACAGGATTTTGCAATCCATCTGCTCTCCGCCACTTAGTCTTGGAAATATTTTAATCATTTCTCCTCTTCATTTCAGTGGTCACCCTTTTATTGTGGTTTTCTTTATTTTGGCTTTGTCCTTGCTAGTTGTAACCACCATGTCCCACGTGGTTCTGGACTGCCTACAAACGGAGTGTGTTGCAGCATCCCTCTGGTATTCACTTGCCCTTTAATCCTCCTAATATTTTGCATTCCATTCTAATGCACTTACATCTGGGGTTATGGCCAGGGCTGCCCTGTTCAGAAGTACTTGATTTACATTTGCAAAAGGGAATTAAGCCCCAGGTCAGATACAGTGGCAGATGGGAAGTCCTGCCTCTCTCCTCTGTAGGTGACCTCATGGCCTGCCCCATGTCCTCTTGCTCCTTTGGAAAATGTCATCCAGCATCACCATGGCCTAATACTCATGTCCTCCTCCCCAGCACCATCCACCTTTTTAATTTCTCTTCTCTTGCAAGTCATCCATTCAGATTTCCTGGGAGTGGAAAGGAGAGTTATTGACTGTCTTTTCCTGAGCGGTCATGAAGCAGTAAATAGAGGCAAAAGACAAATGCAGCTGCATCCAGGCAAAGGAAAATCATAATTAATATCTCACTAGAATAAAGTGTCTTTATAAGGGCAAGAGGGGAAATAAAAGGAGAAAGAGACATTAACTTGACATATATCAAGGTTTTAGCTAGATATATATTCACTGCAGTTGTGACTAGCATGTGATCAACTGAAAAGGGAACATAGAGACAGCATAGAAATGAAGCCTTTGAATGAACTCTTAAAGAATTTCCATCAATTGACAGAGATGAAGATAAATCTTGGATGTCAAAATCGTGGGAGTCATGTAGTTGCATTTCCTTGTGGTGAGGACACTGTGAATACTTGGAAACTGAGTGTTTAACTAACTGCTATTAAAAATGTTATAAATGCAGTGTATTAAGTGTATGTATCACAATGCAGTGGGTAGCTCTGGTCCTCTTGGGAAGCGTTGCTCTTTGCAAAAAAGGGTTGGCATTTCTATCAATAACAAGAGTAAGCCCATGTATGGTGGGCTGTGCTGAAGGAGAGATCTCAGCCTTCAGCACATGAGTTAAAGGTGAGAAGGCACAGGATACATTCAAAAGCTGAGACATCTGCCTCTAATTTATGTAATCATTTGAAAGTGTAGGCCTGAGGCCAAGAACAGATAAATTGCTCAGGCACTACCCAACAAGTTACAGCTGATGTGTGACTACTAGTAATTGTGGGGTCTTTTACAAGATTCATGTCTTGCACAAATACAATTACTGTGTTTTACAGCAGTCAGTGCAAATCGCACATTTCCATATTGCATACCAACGTAGTATCTGATTAGCACCAAATTCAATTTGTGTTAATAAGCCTAAGGCAAAATTAGCTTGATACAGTGTCATTTAGCAGTATTTAGACACGAAAACCAAGTTGTTTTGTTTTGCTTTGCGTAGGTGTTCTGTAGTACAGCAAACAAGGGGATCTAGAGTGTTAGCCTGAAAGATTTTTCTCTCTAGGAAAGATGGTGTGTGTCACCAGGGATGCTGGAGGTGTGAATGTTGACATTACAGAGGGTGTGACAGTCACAAACTTAGACCTCTGAGCTCACAGGAAAGAGTTCAGTCAAAATAATATGAGAGTATCAATCAAATTCTTCTTAGGAGTCCAAGAAGCCCATGATACAACTCAATCATACATTTCTAAATGCCAATGGTACTTGCCTTGGGGGGCGTGTGGGCTTAAGTACTTAAAGCTTAACATGATTTAGGAAATATTATCAAAGTGTAGTCCACAACACAAACTTGCTACAAGGAGTACTTTCCTGCTCCTGAGCCCTGCAAAATGCTATCTTTAATTGTACCTGAGAAACCCCGTTGATGTAAGACATGAGAGTTTTGTTTTGCCAAGTCAACTGTTCCCAGCAGGATTAGCCATAGCTGGACCTATGTCCACTAATTCTGTGTGAAATGGCTTTTAAAAGGGTAATATTAATCCCTTTAGTGGCAATTTTCATATGCAAATCCATTAGGAGCACACAAATCCCTTGGCTGTTTGTGAACCCTCAAGGCATTGAAGCGCTCCTGTAAGATTAATTTTTCTTTTCCCTTTGAGCTGCCCCTCCTGATGCTTCCCAGTTCACTGCTGTACCAAGCCTGATATCCTCGCTAATTCTACTGGGGAGAAAAAAGTATTTCACTGCAGTTGAGTCTTTGCTTGGCTTTCAGGAACTTGAAGAAGTAACTTTCTGTTACGCCTCTCTATTTATATATGCACTTAATTGAAGATAACACACCGTTACCCCCATATAAACTGTGAAGTGGCCCAAAATATTATTTTCCTGTGTAATGAGCACACTGATCTGCTTGTTTTATTAGATATCTGCTGATTTACACTTGCTAAGGATCCAGCCTGGACCTCCTTCCAGTCAGATGGGTGTGAAACTGCCTGCAGGACCTTGATTGTCAGTAAAAAGCCAATGTTAGCAATTTTCATCAGGCAGCATGGAAATTAATTAGCCCAATTTTATGGAAATTAGCTCATTATAAATAATTTTAGTTGGCCCATTCACAAAGCACTTTACACATTAGGGGAAAAAAAAAAGGAAAAGGGAAAAAGGAAAAAGCAAAGCTCTGTGAATTGGATACTGAAAAAACTCTTTCTAAAAACAAATGCTCTTCAGCAGCTGTGCCATTGGCAGGGGAGGGGTGGCACCCGCAGATTGAGCCTCTAGACTGTGCTTTTTTTCCCACTCAGTGCCTGAAAGAGCAGCAGGGAGGGATTTGTTGGGGGCTGCAGATGTCCTTGCAGAGCCTGAGGTTGCACATTCTGCGTTCTGCTCCTGCTACCTTTGGGCTTGGCCGAGGGAGGAGGAGGTGGCAGAGTGGAGATGGACATCTCCCGGGTGTGCTGGTCCTCTGGCTAAGAAGAAATAAAATAGTTCAGACACAAATACATAATTACAGGCGTGAGAGTGGGTCCAGGTGCTGGAGAAGCTCTGCCATCTCCTCCCTTTGACTTTTTAGACTGTAAGGTCTCACATTGCAAGGCAGGAAGGGCACCTGAATTCTGAGTGATCTCATGTATATGGGTGTCTGTCACAGCCCCAGAAGGTCCCATGGATCAGCCTGGCAGTTTGAAATCTCCAGGCAGTCCAGACCATACAATCCTGGGGCTGCTGTGTTTTGATCCCCATCTTTTTTAAGGGTTTCTTGGTTTTGAGGAATGTCTACCACAACCTCTGTTTCCTGTTTCAGTTTTTACCCACTTTAGTGCTTTTGCCAAGGGGAGTCTTCAGACTAGTCATGGAATACACAGGTCATGCAAGGGGATAAACACCTTCACCCCAAGCTCAAGCATTGTCACTTTGCTTGAGGAGTTTTCAAGATTTACTTTAAGATTTAGACATGTTCACGGTGTCTAAAAAGTTGCCTGGGGTTCATAATTTTCCTCTTGACTTACAGAGCAGCCAGCATGGACTGGTTGTCCTGTTGAAAAACAATTTTTCTTTCTGAAAGTGTTCTCTCTCAGCCCCAATTTCATTCTTCTCTCAGATCTGTGTGTTTTTTGAACTGTTGTCTTCTCTCCCTTTGACAAACAGCATTCTTGAAACACTTGGAAAGAAGCTGGGAAAAAAACCTCCTTATTTAGGGGGTGATGTGTCCTGTGTTCCCAGTGAGCTGTATGTTCTCAGGTTCTGCCGTTGTTCAGCCACAGACACAGCCCTTCCTGTAGATACCCGTTACAGGAGTGGATCAGAACATCATGTCTTGGGAGAAAGGTTCCCATTTGCTTTTTGTATCTCTCTGGGCATTTTCCTGGGAATAATTACCATCCATCTGGAGCAGCAACAGGATTTTCTTTCCTTGCAGCCCCTTCCTTGGGTGTCTGGCATTGCTTGTTTTGCCAGTGGGTGACAGAGGGAGGAGCAGAGCACCCCAAAAGGCTCCTTTCTCTACCAAGAGAAGCCCTTTGTGCAGCCTCACGAGCATGTGAGGATGCTCACAAGTGTGTGGCAGCACACAAGAATCAGTCACTTCTATAATTCTCAATTTTCTCCACCCCTCTATTTAAGGAATTATGGCACAAAAGATATGGTTCATTTTAAAGTGTGAGCTTTAAATAAGCTGAAGCCAAAGGAATGTTTTGGAGGTGAGAAAAATCTTTCTGGCAAGTGACAACATCAGAATTATTACTCCTTCAAAATTTGCTTAAGCAGCCACTATAAACAGCTTCTAATCAGGCTCCCTTGGTGTTTAGAGATATCTGTGGATTGATTTAATTAGATTGGCACCTCTTTGTTAATTCTATAATGTTTGTTTGCTTATAAGTTTAGAGTATTTGGATGCTGGGAAGCTGTTTAACTTCTTTAGTTAAATTTGAATGAGTGGGCTCTTAGACATGCCGTTTTCTCTGCTAGTGGGGTTTTACAAGAAGTAAGTGTGAGCTGGTTTTTTTGACACTCCGACTGCAATTCGAAGCACCGTAGGCATCTCCACTGAATTTACCAACATTACCAAATGAAACATAGGAAATGGCACAGACACAGGAAAATATCACTGGTTGGGTGTCTTACAATGTAATTTTTTGGTGGTTATTCCAGAGCAACGGGTTTGTGGTATTAATAAAAATCAAAGGATGGAAAACGTATTTACAAGGTTTTTCAGAGTCATTAATGCCCAGCCCTGAGTTTTATCTGGAGCACCCCAGTTCAGCTCTCCCTGAGCAGCCGCCTGCTGCTATAGCCGCCTCTGTTGGGCTGGAGACCTGAGCCCCTGTTTTTCCAGACTGAGGAAGAGTTTAGATCTGTGTCAGCAGTGAAGATGCTGAACCCACGTGAACTGAACTGAGGCTGGAAGTTGGGTTTTGCATTCCTTTCTTTCTTTCTTTGGTGTGAAATTGCTTCACTGGAAAAATAGCTGATTATCGCTAATCTGCACCTTTTCTATTATGTTTTTTGTTGATTTACCTTGATTTGAGTTTGTTTTTCATAGTTATTATGGACTTTAGCCTACTTCCCACAGATTGTCAGAGTTCTTCCTATGCTGAATCCATTTCTGTCTGATTATCCAAGGGTGCCCCTGATGTGATCCTGATGAAAAGTACGTAGGGGGCTTTGAAAATTGAAAAGTAAATTGAAAAATGAACTTTGAAACACACCCTCCTTCCTGCCCAAAATGGAGAGTGTTCTCCATAAAAAGAACATTCAGCAATGAAATACCATTTGTGCTATACTGCCGTTATAAATTTGGGCTCGGAAAATGTGACAGGCCATGTTTTATCACTGATGTTATTGGGTCTGCATAATTGTTTCTGCAGCAACCTACTGCAGCCAGGCTGTATTTGTTTAAGCCCACCAAAAGAAAATAACTTAGGAGTAAAAGCTGGGCCCAAGAGGAAGTGGGTATGGATTTGCAGCATAGCAGTCACGGTGACTGTGGGAACACAGAATTATCACACAGAGGAGCCCTAATTCCCCTGGGCCCTGAGCAGGGCCCACCCAAGGTGTGGCACAGGAGTGGGGTGAGAAGGGGCTCTCAGAGTGGAGCAGGACAGTCTGTAAGGACACCCGAGGGTCTAAGTCTTTCTTCAGCGCTGATGCACAGTAAAGTTTCCAAAAAGAAAAAGGCTGAGATTTGCATTGGAAACATTGCTCAGGATAAGTTTCCAAAGGAAAGGGAGGGCTGCATCTAGAAATCCCCCAAACACCATAAAGCTCTAGTTAGGATTAAGCACTGGGGATGGGCATCCCCCACACTGGGGATGGTGGGCTCCACATCCCAACCAACACTGCACAACCAGCCCTCTGTCTCTGGTGTTTATTTGCCTCCAGCACAAGGTAGTGAGAGAACACATATGCTGGAACCAAGCCCAGCACCATGGAGTTATTAATGTTTTACTTCCAGCACCTTTGTGCAGTTATTTTGAATCCTTGGGTTTCAGTCCTTCATCTGGCATTTCTGCCTTTCATCCTAGATCATCTCATCTCTTCTTGATCTCAAATCTGATGACAAGAACAACCCAAACTTTCTCTTTCTGCAACAAGTATTTAATTCAAAGGCTATTTGAAGATCAAGAGAAGAAATTTCACTTTTTGCTGAACTAGTTGGTCCAAGCAGCCAAACAAGGCTCAGTATTTTCTTTTAAAAAGATTGATTATATCAAGCAAGATGATTCTTCTTGGGTGTGATAATTTTGATTCTTAAATTTGAAAAAAGGCACAAAATTATATCTTGGGTCTAAAAATGTTTGTACAGTATTTGCATGATGACACAGTCCAAAAAGCCACACGTGAGTATCATTACAGGATAAAATATTTCAGAAGAGGGAGTTCTGCTCTGTGGTATTTCAGTCCAAACAATCCAGGGAGTTGGAGAAACTGTGAGGGCGATAAAGCACTGACCCAGAGAAGCTGTGGCTGCCCCATCCCTGGAAGTGTCCAAGGCCAGACTGGACGGGGCTTGGAGCAACCGGGGATAGTGGAAGGTGTTCCTGCCTGTGGCAGGGTCTGGAAGTAGATGATATTTAAGGTCCCCTCCAACCCAAGCCATTCTGTGATGACTCTGTGATTTAGGGTTAGGATGGACAGGTACATCCTCACTGAGGTACATCAGTGGGTACCTGGCTTAAAATCTCAAAACTTTAGCCAACAGAGTGGTGTTGGTTATGGTTTCTGTATGACACGCCAAGCAGCAGCCAAGCCTCCTCTCCTAGGGAGGCTACTTTTCCAGGTGCCTTTGCCTCCGCTTTCTTATTTCCAGTGGCAGATTTAATTGCACTTCCCTCTGCAATCTTTGCACTGAGCCACCACCTTGCTATTAACATAAAAATCCAGTGCACTGCTCTCCCATGGAAACATTTGCATTTGATACTCACCAGCTTTAATATTCTCAGACATACCCCTCTGGTGAAGGAGAGCCCACAGCCAGGATCCAAGCCACGTATCTCATGTTTCATGTGGGCTGAGCTCTCAAACATGTTGATGTTAACCACTGAGTTTTAGTTAGACACAGAAAATCTTGCAGAAAGGGGCTCTCAGTGCCTTGCTCCCATAAACTTCAGCTTTGACTTTAGTGATGATTTCCAAGGCCCTCTCTTTGTGAAATCCCTGTAGCAGTTTTTCCATATGCTTCTATATCTGAGCAGGAGGTGAGCCCCTTGGCTTGACACGAGCAATGCCTGTGGTTCCTGACTTGCAGGCTAAACTGATTATTCAGAAGAAAATGAGAAAAAGAGGGGTCTGTCTCACCGCAGCTGTATCCAGTGATACACCCAGGTGTGGGACATATATACTCCCTACATGAGGAGATTACCTTAAAGACAGTTGTAATAGTCTGACTTAAATCTCTAAATGCAATTAAATCCTGAGTTAAGCCTGAAAAATTTGACCTGACATTCTGTCTTTGACTCATCGGTTTTTGTGTTTGGGTATTACGGTGAATGGGCTGTAATGGATCACACACTCTGAAGAGTATGCCGAAAGAGCCGGGGTAAATTAGGGACAGCACATCAGGCTGGATTTTCAGAGTCAACCATCAATTTCCTTTTTGTAATGTGTGCTAATGTCTGACAGCTGAATATGTATTTAATGAGATTTTGAAAACATAGACTTTTGATCTATTAGAACAACATGCCTTGTGAGAAGGTGCCTGTACTGCTGCATAGCTGAATGCTTTAGGAAAATTAACTCACTCGAAAGCTAAATAAGGCTGAAAACCCACTTGTTAGCAGAGGACATGCCATCCACTCTGCCCCAAAACATTGCCTCAGCGGAGGGGGAGCCTCAGCCTTTTTTAAAGACTCGGAAATGTTTAAATAAACTCACTCTTTATGTTATTTTTCACTTTATTATGCCATGTAACTGACCAGCCCTTCTATCCAGATGTCCCTCAGATGCTGCCTCCCACCTCTTTGGTGGGAGAGCTCTTGATGAAAGCCCAGAAAACTTTAATCTGACCTTAATTTCAACTCCCTTGAACACTCACCACTGCCAGATCAATTCCCTCAGCACAGTAAGTGTGAATGTGCTCTCCCCAGCTGATGGAGCTTTGCAGCTTCATACCTGAGCTCTCTGTTTGCTGTTCACAGGAAATTGCTGCATTTCATGGTTCTCTCATGGCTTAGGAGTTTGGCCATCAGTTGCCCAAGGGAGGCACTTGCCCTTTGGGTCAGTGTTGCTCCCAGCCTCTACTGCAGTGCAGGTAATAAGAAGCATCCTGGAGAAATACAGCACACAGCAAGAGGATGAAGTGGAGGATTGTTTGGTTCATCTGCCCCGTCAAAAATACCAGCTGTAGTAAAAAGTATCAGGAGTACCAAAAATCTGTCAAAGATTGCTTGTGAAGAGCTTCTGCTGCAGAAGAGGCCAGGGTGATTTAGGTAAGCATCTAAAAAACACTGGGATTTCTCTGAACTTGGAACCTTGCTGCAGCTTTCCTGTTATTCCTGTGAATCAGCCTGCATCAGGTTTCAGTAGAGTAAACTCATCCCTGGTATGAGAGCAGTAGTTTAGGACGGGTTCTTTAAAGCTATCATTAGCCCTGAATGCTGGAGATTTGCAATTATTTCCAAAATCTGGAAGGGTCCTAATTATTAGCATCTTCCTGTGTGGAAAAGTGTGATAAAGTTGGCAATAGAGCAGTGCCTGGGCTATCAGTTTCCATTAATATTTAGAGGTGCTGGAATAAAGGAGAGCAGGGAGCGAGGTGATGTGCTCTTACTCTATCCCATTTCATGGTTATGATAAGGACTGGTGTGGCACTTTCACCAGGGGATATGTGGCAGTGTTGGAGCCATCTGGAGGGATTTCTCTGTTAATTTCCATTGTGCCTTTAGATATCTTTTCCTTTTCTGTGCCCCTGCCTGTGACCAAGCCAGTTGAAATTCATTTACCTTCAGTGACAGGCTGGTAACTAAACAGGCACCTGCATCCAGCCTGTTGCAAGGTTTTTTTTAAGCTGCACCAACATTTTTTGGGGGAAAACAATCGATAGAAGCAATGACGAGCTTCGAGCTGCCCAAATTTGAGGCAGTAATTGCAAGTGAACGGTAAATCGTGTTGCCCTTCACCTGAAACACTGCCAGCTTAAAGAACTCCTGGTGTTTTTCCTCTCTGACTGTTTGTGGATCTTTATTCATTCTGCTGAGTCAGGGAGGGAGATCTAAGCTGAAAAGTTAGGGAGGGCTGTGAGCAGCCACTTGCCAAATGGCCATCACTACAAGTGGGACAAATGGGATTTCTCTTGCTTTATAAAATTTTCCTTCGTCAGGGTTATGTCTTGCAAAACAGTATAAAACAAGAGCCTACTAATTGCAGACAAGGTGCAATTTAAAATCTCGTGTTTTCCAAAGGCAGAAAGCTGGGTGGTGACCTCTACAGACAGAAGAAACTCTGTAGAAGTGTCATGTAATGAGATAATAGTCTTTTTCTTTTAAGCACTTCTGTCTTGCCTTGGTGGGCAAAAAATATTTACTAAATGCAATACATTTTATATTTTTCTTAGCTCCTACAAGAGAACAGCAAGTAGTCACAAAAAGGGGGTCAGCTAAAGGCTCAGGGCAGCAGATCAAGCAAGTGTAAGTTCTCTGTTTGCAGAGGATGCACTTTGATGCAGAGCAGTTGGGAAAAGATATCATAGGGTTTCATAGTCCAGGCAGCACTTTCCAATTTATTTTTTTTTAAAATTTGATGCAAAATGTTTTCCATGGTCCATAGCTAAAGAGTAGGGAGCAGATTTTCAATTTTTCCCAGCTACAGGTCTCCCAGAGGTAGCTGGAGGGGTAGAAGGCAGCACCATCAACTGCAGCATAGCTCAGCATCTCCAAAATAGCTCAGTTCATGTGCTTTAAAGCTGATCAAGTGATCTTGGCTTGGGTGAACAAGATTAAAATAAGGAATATCCACCTGGGTGATTTTTTTTCCCCTCCATATGTTTTCAATGCAACTTTTTTTCTCTTCTTTAACAAAGAAGAGGTTTCTAAAACTGCCTCTGTGTTCAGATTTGGGGTGTGTTAAGGATGTACAACACTTTTCCTTTGAAGGTCTTTGCCTTTCATAATTTTGTGTGTTGTTTCTAACACTGCCATTTCTTGGCCAGCCATGTTTCTGGCAGTGTCTCTTTTTCTCTGGTTGGATATTGCTCTTAGCCTTTGTAGTGGTTTTGTATGGGTTGATTTTTGGTGAGGAGGGAAAAAGGGCAGCCACGGAAGTGATTCTCTGTGAGGAGGTACTGGAAATGTCCTCCGTGCCTGGAAAAGCCAATTGCTGGCTGGCTCTGAGGATAGACATTCTACTAAACCAATTAGACAACTGATAACGCCTCTATGATAACATATTTAAGGAAGGGAAAAAACACAGGAAGCTCTCTTTTCTTCCTGCCCTCCTGTGGGTGAGGGGATGGCTAGCCCTGCCAGGCCCTTTCCTGGCCAGGGCGGCCGGGCCCTTCCTGGCGTGGCTGCCGAGACCATGCCTCTGGGGGTGGGGGGAGCCATGCCAGCGCCGTGAGCAGCCTCATAGCTGGCGCTAGGAGTGGCCCTGCGGTCCGCGCCTGAGAGCGGCCGGGGCCAGAGCAGCCATGCGGCCGCCGCCATCTTGGCATGGCCAGCGATGGACTTTGCCTGCCTGGCCACTTCTAACCTGCTGCACCGCAAGCAGAGTGACAAAAAGTGGCAGCANGCGCCCCGCATGAGGAGAGGCACTAAATGGAGCTGATGCCGTGGCGCCGCTGGGGACCACGTGACCAGCAGTGAACGGCATGGCGTGTAGTTGCCCAGTGCTGAGCCTGGATAGAATCAACTTTTCAATGCTGCAGAACTCTATAAAAACTTTCCAATTGATAAAACTTCAGAACAAATGAACCTACGAACACCAATTCTCTCCCGAGTCAGAGAAAGGAAAAGTTGAAAACACGTGAAGAGAACAACATGGTAACACCAAGGTGGTTGCAAAGGAGGGAGGGGAGGAGGAGGTGCTCCAAGGAACGGAACTGAGATTCTTCTGTAAACCATAGTGAGGACTATAATACAACAAACTATTTCCCTATAATTCATGATGTGCATGGAGGGATGCAGAATTCACCTGCAGCCCGTGAGAAAAATGGTTCTCACTCTGGAGCGTGTAGATGCTGTGAAACTGTGATAAAAGGCTTGACCAGAGAGAAAGAAAACCCTTGCCTCTGGGGATAGAAGAAGAGGACCGTTGCTTTTATAATAATATAACTGATCCTTAAAATTATACCCCATGAACTTTTTGGCCCACGACGAAAAAGTAGTTGGGGGAAGACTGCTTTGCTCGTGGGAGGGACTCATGTTGCAGCAGGTTTTTCGGGCAGGAACCACTCTCGTGAAATTTTGAACCACGCTGGAAAAGTTCACAAAGAATTGCCTCCCGTGGGAAGGACTCCATGGCATAGCAAAAGAGACTCCTCTCCCTAAATGAACTGAAAAAGTAACAAACTGATGAAAAAAACCCCCCGTGTTTTGCCTCCTTGCACGGTCAATGAGAAAAAGTCAGAGGGGTTGTGGGGGGGAAGGAGGTGTTCTAAAGGTTTATATTCGTTCTCATTACTGTCTTTTAATTCTGTTAATAAATTTTTCTTTATCGTTTCTTAAAGTCTTGAGCCTATTTTGCCCTGCAGGTGTTTTCTCCTAATCCTTATTTTAACCTATGAAGTTTTAAAAATTGTTCTTTCCCCTCCTCTGCTCAACTATAGCAGAGGAAAATGAATAAATTATTTTTCATGAGCGCACTGGCCTTTGGCCAGCATCCAACTCACAACACCCTTTTAAAACGTTTTTCACACAGTAGGGTGAGGGAATTTCCACAATTCCTTATGAAATTGCTATGTTAGAAATTGTAATTCTGACTAGCAAGAGGCAGAGATCCCAGCCATTCCCTTGGCACAAAGTCACACCACCTGAACTCAAGCCTGCCTTCAATCGCATAAAGAAATGTCTCTTCAAGGATTTAATATACTTTAACTTAATTTTATAGACTCTGTGAGTCAATTTTCACGTTCCTCACTTTTTTGTGTGCAAGCCTTGTGTAGGTATGAAAAGTTTTGTTTATAAATGCTGGCAGTATAGCTCTGTATCAGATCCATAGAGAAGCCTCTGTTATGGGGTGTAGGAATGGGTTGGAAATATATCTGCTGGAGACTGGGGCACTGAAGGAGTCTCCAGTCTTTTTTTGAAGTCTCCGTCCCTACAGGTGAGACAAAATCTCTGAAGTATAAAACAGTGTAGGACAGATTGGAATTTGTGCCAATTACAGTGATCAGGGGAGGGATTTCAGTTCGTACCTGCAAAGTCTAAGTCTCCCCTCAAAAAAACCTTGAAAACTTTACTGCTCAAACCTCCACAGATTTTAAAGCCAAGAAATGTAAATAAAACCCCTCTCAGCTTTATCCAGTGGGGTTTTTTTCATCTTTTTAAAGTGTCCTGGCCCAAAGTCTATGATTTCTAAGGCAGGCAAAATTTTCTGCGAGCACAATAAAAATAGTTATTCAAAAACCCTCTTTACCTATGGAAAATATTTAATTAATGGGGTTTTAAAAAAATTGTTCAAAGTTCTCTAATCCTTGCCTCAATATTAGTACCAGATCTGTTGATGCTTTTTTGCAGAAGGTTCTGTGGTGTTTGCTTCTGCCACTGGCTCTTGAGCCAATCCAACAGTATTTTGGGAAGGATTTCCATGCCACTGACACTTTCTCTTTGCCTGGGCAAGTAGTTGAACTAGCTTTGTGTTTGAGTTAAAAGGGCCTCAAAATGTGTTGTAGCTTCATGTACTCTGTAGGACTTGGTTGAACCTCTTTGCTTGTGGAAGAACAAGAGCTGCTTTTTTTTTGTTCGTGTTCTGAGCAAACAGTGAGAGAGTCTTCAAGAGGCCCATGGGGAGATTTTAGCCACAGCAGAACCCTTCCAGAGCTGGATAAATGGCAGGCAAGTGAAGGCCAGGCCTTTCTAATCTGAGTGCAAGCCAAACTTCTCCAGGGGATCCTGCAAAGTGAGATGATTTACCCTCATATCAGTATTCTGGCAGTTGGAAGTGATCCACCAAGGTGAAAAGAAAGTATTGTGGTGTTTCAGTCAAGGTTTGAACATGGGCACCATGAAGGGCTTTCAGGCCAGTCCCTTCAGAGGTAAATGGGATGAGAGACTTTGCCCTTGTTTCACTTCTGTGAAAAGGCACTGAGACCTAGAGAGTGTATGACTTTAAGCTTGAGATAAAGCTGCCAGTGTTCTTTGTTATACTCTTGTAGTACCTTAACAAGGCCATAGACAATATAAAATGCAATTACCCATGTTTGTTTTTTAAACTAGTGACGAATTTAGGACGCTGTGAGAAGTGGCAGTAAATCACGAAAAAGTGTTTGTGGTCAAAATCAAATCTGTTCCTTTGCAAAGAAAAGGGCCTCTACACCTTAAAGCAAGACTCAGGGGAAAGAGCTTTGGTCTGGTGTCAGCAGTGCTTAGGCTCATCCCAGTGGGTCTAGGTGAGGACTTGGTGTGTGTAATCATAAATCAACACAAATGAATGCAGCTCTGGTGTTTGGGTTAGTTTTTGACTGGACCTAAGTTTTGGCACTTGAAGAGGATTTAGCCCTGAAGTGAGCGATGGTGTTCAGGAAAGCATTCTCTTTCCCTAAAACTGTGAGAGGGGAGTTGGAGTTGGCTGCTCCTGACGTCACCTGCGAGGAAGCTTCAAAAGGTGCGGTTGTGGGGAAGTCATTTGCCTCCTGGTTTGGTGTTCTTCTCTGAGTGCTTCTCTTGTGGCACCAAGATAACCTTCAAGTAGCTTGAGTTTGAGGCATGGAGAAGATGATAACACTTAGCATGGATGATGCTCTCAAATCACTCCAAAGAGATTTGGGCTTGGGGAGCCTTTGGATGTTTCTTAAAAGAGTATGACAAGCTGAAGTTGCTCCGGTAGGATTACATGGCTTGAGGAAAGACCACATATATCAAAAGCTTCACAGCACTGACTTAGTTATTGTGTCTTCTATTCAAAGCTTTTTCTGATCAAATTTGGCTTTGAATCCATGCCAGCCTCATAAATTTAGTTGTTGGTGGTTCTCCCCTGCCTCAAAAGTTAAAAATAAAGAAAAAATATGAAGACTTTCAAACTGTGCTGTAATGACATGAACAAACAATCTTTGTGTACTTAATATAAAAAGAGTTAAGAGCTTTCTTTTCCCATAGATTAAAAAATAGCCAGAAAGGAAATTCATTGAGCAAATTTAGTGCCTTGAAATATTTCAAAGAACCTGCAGGCAATGCACATTTCCCCTATTTGTGCTGGTGACCCTGGTGGTGCCTGAAGGAAATTTTAATGTTGAGAGACACTTTGAAGCATTGAAGAAATACTGTGGACTTAAGCAGTAGTCTCTAGTGGATTAAATTGGTAGGACTTCACTCCTACTTGGAGATGAGCCCTAGTCCAGAGATTTTGGGAATGTACAGTATGGAGCCATAATAGGCATTTTTAATACTATCCAAAATAAACTTTTTAGTTCTGAGAAGATGTAATACTTTTTTACTCACATTCTTATTTTCCTAGGGAACATCTTCCCTAAAGCAAGAAACCTTCATCCTTAAACCTTGCTGCTGAAAGTTAATGCCCTTTGTGAGGCATCTTGGAATGCTGTACAAAATCCCGCCTCTGGACCAGGGATGCAGCAGATTGTGCAGATTGCCAAGAACTTGTCCAACACCTTTGACTTTTGAACGCCATATTGCATGTTATCATCTTTTCTGAATGTATTTGTCACTGTGTTGCTGTTTCCCATCACTGATCATGCCTGGAGTCCATCTCGTAGATGCATCAACCCTTCATTCCCACCCGTATTCTGTGGCTGACCATCCACCAAAGCTTTCTGACATCTCTTTAACTCAGAGCACGTGGGTAAATGTCTTTGGCTTGCAGGACTCAAGTACATGCTTCACTGTGCTAAATAAAGATGAAGTCTTAAGTACTTGCTTGTTTAAAGTGATCATTTTCTAATGGCATGAGGTTTCTCCTCCTAATGTGGTTAACAAATTGCTGATGGCCAGTTTCATATTCTTCACACAGTCCTAATATTTGCAAGAATTTGCCATCTAGTGTACTTTGGAAAAATGCCATGAGTTGGCACTGAACATTCTGAGGGATATTTTTGCAAATAAGTTGTGTTCAATCACACCAGTCTTTGTTACCATCTACATACATCATCCTTAATAATTTCTGTTCTCTTACTGGGTGACTGAAGCTAATTTTTAAAATGGTTTTCATGAGTTACTGAAGACAAATAATGTTTATCTTATGAATCATTAAATGGAGTTTTTGTGCTAAAACTCATGTAACTATTAAATATGCAAATAGTTCTTTTGACATAATTCAAATTCTCCTAAAACTTGACTCAATAAATGAAGGTGAATCAAACTTGTGGTTATGATTCACAAAATTACGTGTGAACCTCACAATATGTATTTAAACTGTGCCCACTCTTAGGAATAGAAATCACAAAGCCAAGTAGCAAACTGGTTTCCAGAGAGCTGTGACCAGCTTCTCCTATGCTTTGCCCTTCCTGCAGCTCCTGGCTCGGATTCCTGTCATGGAAATCTGACATTGCTCATCAGTTTACCAGAATTTCTGACTATACCTTCAGTGGGAACTCTGTCCTCATGTGGCTTTTATGTGCTTTGCATTGTGGCTGTGGACATTTTCTGCCATGAAAATACGCTGATTTATTGGTGTGGGTGTGTGAAAGGCTGGTTCTTTGAGGAATCTGACATAGACACAGTCATCACCAGCAGCGCTCCCACAGGGTGATTGATCTTGAGCCTCGAATATGAAATTGAATAGCTTTTCAAATTGCTCCAGTCCTTTAACATTTCAGCGACATTCTAGAGCCTGTAAATGTAGATTCAAATACCTTGAATCATCTAGTGCATTACAGACTCTGTGTTGTTGGTTACAAGCTTGTTATTTTTCCCCAAAAAGTGCTGTCACAATTAGGTCATACAAACTTTTTTCTGTAAATCAGTTTGTTAAGCTCCATATTGAACGGTGACATAAATAAATGACTGGCATTCACTTGTTGCTGCCTGGTAGTATTGAACCTAAATCTTAACATTCAAAGGACGAATAAATTATAGACATGTTAATTTTATGTTGTTTCCAGCTTGCTGGTAGCGATCCCATCATCCTGCACAGCTGTTCTGCCTTTGTCTTGTTCCACCAATAGTGACATCCTGTGCCTTGGCTCATTATCTTCCTTTCAGTCTTTCTCCCTCCAGCCCTGTCTTGGTTTGAAAGACAGGTGTCTGCCAAGGAAGGTTCCCTTGGAATGGAAAACGTGATCCCCTTCCC
>VWPU01001806.1:0-52208 GCA_013398955.1 Callaeas wilsoni | reverse complement strand
TTTGGCTTAATTTCATTCCCAACCATCCGTTTTTAAAATAACTCCTTGCAGGTCCCCACAGTGGAATGCGTCAGCATTGTAATGTAATACTACAGATGGCTGAATAGGTCTTTACAGTCCTATCTTATTTTGGATATTTTTCCCTGGTTCGGATATTAAAGCTTCCTATTTATTTGGGTTTTAACAGCAATGAAGTTTCCAGGCACCTTGGCTTTGTTCAACTGCCATCAACATGATCTTGTGGTTCTGAACACCACAGGGTGTCAGGGATGAACCAGCTGCACTCCCCTCTATACAGAAAAAGTATCAAGTAAAAACATAATCAACTGCTTGTTTACTGTGATAGTTATCCATTCACAAATGGAACCTGTCACTTCAGAAACATAGAGCACTTCAGAAACATAGAGCAGAGTCAGAAATGAGAAGGATATCTTTCCACCAATGGGAAAGATAACAGGGTGCACAAGGCTGGTGAAGGGAGCTTTGTTAGCAGTGACAGCTACAAGAGCAACCACATGTCATTACTGGTCTTTAAGAGTTTCGTCTTTACAGCACAAGATTCAGGGACTTGTGTTACATTTCTGCAATGAGTAACTTGTCACATACACATTAACTTCTCAGAAGTAATTACTGATTTTGTTAAGCCGTGGGTATGGCTGTCCACAAAATAAGGGTGATGGTTTGCTTAGATCGTCATGAACTGGTACTGAAAACTGAATCAGTTTATTTTGAAAAAAAAAACCAAAACAACAAAAAATACAGTAAAACCCAACATTTTAAATAAATTCAAACAGAGAAGAAAGATTAATAGAAGGGTGTCAGAAATGCAAGGAAATTCCTATACGTACATGTCTCGGTTTGTAATACAGATGTCTGCCAAAGAAGATGGGAACCTTGCTTGGAATGGAGAATATAACCCCCCTCCCTCCAAATTATTATAACTTTGAAATTAAGGGGCTTTTGGGCAAATATATGGGAAAAGGAACAACAGTTCTTTACCAAGATATATATGTACAACAAGGCAAACAAACAACAACAAGGGCAGCAGCAACGAACCGGAGCAGAAGCCCCACAAGCAGCCTCGTCCTGCCCGTCAGGCGCGTCCCCCTCGCTGCAGTGCCGGTCACCGCCGGCAGGGGCGCTGCTGGCTCCCGGCGGGCAGGTCGGGCGCGATGGCTCCCCCGCGGCTGCAGGGGGCGCTGTAGCACGGGCTTGAGGAGCACACAGTAATGGCGGCTTGGCCAAGACAGGAAGGGATGGGAAAGGGGCTTTGCTTTACCTCCAGGGACTCCCGATCCTGTGCCCTGGCAGGACCCTCGGAAGCAGCCAGCTGGAACTGCAGGAACCAGCAAAATCCCAGAGTGGTAGATGAGATATATCAGAAATTCCACAGCTGTAGCTGGAACTGGGGGAGGTCTGGGCAGGCAGGGGGTGTGAGGCTACAGTGTAGTGAAAAACCCCTGGGCAGTGGCAGAGAACCGGTGGCACTACTGCAGCCCGGCTCCCAGACATGGTGGGGAGAGGCTCTCTGGGGGGGAAGTTGTAGGGGGGAGGGCGAAGGGGCTTGGAGATCCCAGGGTTTCCCCTGAGGCATCCCAGCAGATGGCCAAGGGTCTCAGTAGAAGAGAGGCAGAAGGAGACGGAACCCTGCAGTGGTGATGATTTCTCCTAGCAGCAACTGCAACCTCTCTCCCCTCTGAGTGCCGAGAAAGCAAGAGCAGGCTAGGAGCTGCATCCAACCCCTTTTCCCCAGCCCAGTTCTCGTGGTATCTCTGCCCTTCCCAGAGAAACCCCCAGGTAAAAAGAGAGAGTAGCCAGCTGCACCCCTCCCCTGAGCTGTGGCAACTTCTTTTGTCTCTCGTAAGTACCTGGTCGTTATTGTTAATTGTACTTACCTTTGCTCTAGAACAAAAGAAACAACAGGTACTCATCGCATGAACATACTGGAAAATACGGGAATTGCAACAAAAATTCATAGCTGTCCAAAATGTTCACAAGTCTTAATGTGCAAAATACATTAGAAGCTTGCTGAACTTTTTAGGTGACTCTAACTTTTGTTGATATAGAGCCCCTGATGAAGGTCTATTTAGTCTTTATTCTTCATTTAATGTACTTTTGAGGATAATTGTATGGATGAGGTGCAATAAAAAGTGACTTCATATCAAAATCTTTACTTCTGCTACATTTACTACTAATACACAATTACTTGTCCAGCAAGCCCTGAGATTGTCTGATGTCTTTAGCTTCCTTTTCAGTTTTGAACATTTTATGATGTTTATCCGTTGTTAATAAGCAGGAGACAGTGGGCAGAACTTTCAGGCTGGTGAAGGGCTTGGAACACACGTCCTATGAAGAACGGCTGAAGGAGCTGAGGTTGTTTAGCCTGGAAAAAAGGAGGCTCAGGGGAGACCTTATCATTCTCCACAGTTGCCTGAAAGGTGGTTGTAGTTGGGTTGGGGTCGGTCTCTTCTCCAGGCAATGACTGACAGATTGAGAGGACACAACCTTAAGCTGTGCCAGGGGAGGTTTAGGTTAGACATCAGGAAAAAATTCTTCACTGAAAGAGTGAGTGGGCACTGGAATTGTCTGCCAAGGGAGGTGGTGGAGTCACCGTCCCTGGAAGTGTTTAAAAAAACATTGGACATGGCATTCAGTGCCATGATTTAGTTGATGAGGAGGTGTTAGGTCATAGGTTGGACTTAATGATCTCAGAGGTCTTTTCCAACCTAGCTCATTCTGTGATTCTCTGAATCTGTGATGTGGTTGTGGTTGTTTTTCTCCTGTTTACCATGTTCACACATATTTGGTGCTTTACTTGATGTAAAAGAACATGGATTAAAGTATTAAAGATCTCTCTCTTCAGTCAAAAAGACGTTCTTATGCAAAATCTTAATCATTTCATTGGAGACCGGTACAGGCCAAATAAAACAAGTTTAGCAACACTGTAAATTACATTGGCTTAGGCTGTAATACCATCAATATGGGTTGAACTACTCAGTCATGGAAAAGTAGGGTTACTACAGATTCTGGAAAAGATCAAAGCATTTTTAGCCCATAAATCATAGCTTACTTAAAAGTTTCTTTGCAATGATTATGAAAATCTGGAAGGACAGTGAATAAAAAATTCCTAACTTGTACAGTAACTAGTTTACACAATTATATATATTTTTAAAAGATTAATCCATTCATCACAGTGACTTCTGATTTATTGTATTTCCAGGACAGCTCTCTGCAGTAGAAGAGAGAAGACATATGGCTTAAATTTTTGGCAGCCAAAGTTACAAGAGAAAACAAGACTCACTATTATTCACTAGTGCTATTATTCACTATAAACCTGCAGGTTCCTAGCCTAAATGCTTCATGCTGTATAGGCAATTAGATATAAAAAATAGACTTTGAAGTTTTCAATCTTTTAACCCTGAAGTATGGCGTTTTATAAGAGCTGTTGCTGGAAAGCATGAGGGAGAGAAGAGCTGGCTTGAAAAGATGCCCTCTTTATCTACTGCTTGTCAACTGAGCGGATCTCATGAGTGAAGTGGAAATTGGTGTCAGTGACCACAGTGATCAAGTTTAAAATCTCTGTTGACAGGACAAAATGTGCCAGCAAAACCTCTGGACATAAGAAAAACTGACTTCTCAGTTCAGGCTGCTCAGGAATTTAGTAGGTAAAGTCTCTGGGAAGATGTTTTTCTAGGTGCTGTCATCCATCAGTGCAGGTCTGTTTTTAAAAATCACCTCGTAAGGGCACAGGAGCAGGCAATTCCCAAATATTGGAAGTCAAGCAGGGGAGGCAGAAGGCCAGAACAGGAATCTTCTCTTGGAAATAAGGCAAAAAGGAAGATGCATGAAGAAGTGGAAGTAAGGTTGTGTAACATGAGAAGGACACAGAGATGCTGCTTTTCACTGTACGGAGAAAATTTGTGCGGCCAAAGCTGAACTGGGGTTCAGCTGAAGCTGGCCAGAAATATGTGGGACAATAAAAGAAGTTTTTAAAAATATATTAATGGCAGTAGGCAATGTAAAATTAACATCAGCCCATTAGAGGATGAGGATGGTCACCTCACTAACAGGGACATGGACAAGGCAGAGGTGTTTAACACATTCTTTGCCTTTGTCTTCAGCATGGATGATGGAACAAGGGAGTCTCAATGCCTTGAGCTGGAGGACCGTGAATGTGCAAAAATTATCAACTCCCAGTCGACCCTGAAACTGTGCAGTTATCAGCTGCTGCAGCTGGATCCCTACAAATCCTCAAAGAACTGGCTGATGTCATTGCAAAACCTCTCCCGGTAATTTTTGAGTGGTCTTGGGAATCCTGAGCAGTCCCAGCTGACAAAAAGCTGGTGAATGTTGTCCCGATTTTCAAGAAGGTCAAGAAAGAGGATCGCGGAAACTACAGGCGTGTCAGTCTCACTTCAGTGCCTGGTAAATGTGGAGAAGATTATTGTGGGGGAGATTGAAAAACACCTGAAAGACAATGTAGTCCTTGGTCACAGCCAGCATACCTTTATGAGAGGAAAGTCCTGCTTATCAAACCTGATTTCCTTTTAAGAGAAGGTAACCCATCCAGTTGATCAAAGGCATCCAGTTGATGTAATCTTTTGGGGTTTCAGTAAAGCTTTTGATACTGTGTCTCACTGTATCCTAGTGGACAAAATGTCTGGCACACAGCTGGATAAACAGATCCTGTGGTTAGTGAGCAGCTGGCTCAGGGATTGGGTTACAAACAAAGGGTTACAGTGAATGGGGTGATGTCAGACTGGTGACTTGTCACTGGTGGGGTTTCACAGGGCTCCATCTCAGGCCCTGTGGCCTTCAACTTCTTTATAAATGACTTGGTTGTAGGCCTGGAAGGGATACTGAGCAAGTTCACAGACAGTACAAAACTGGAAGGAGCTGTTGACTCCCTCAGGAGCAGGGAGGCCCTGCAGAGAGACCTCGACAAAGTAAAGGGCTGTGTAATCACCAACCAATATGAAGTTTAATGAGGGAAAGTGCCGGATTCTGCACCTGGGATGGGGCAACCCCGGATGTACAGACAGACTGGGGAATGAGAGGCTGGAGAGCAGTGCCATGGAAAGGCCCTGGGGATCCTGGTCAATGGCAAGTTGAACATGAGCCAGCAGTGCCCTGGCAGCCAGGAGAGCCAGGCGTGTCCTGGGGGCATCAGGGACAGCATCAGCAGCCGGGCAAGGGAGGGGATTGTCCCGCTCTGCTCTGCGCTGGGGCAGCCTCACCTCCTTACCAGATATTCCAAATTTGAAATGTGCCATGAACACAATGACTCCAATTATGATTCTGATGGTGACTAGAGTGGGGAAAACAGAAAACAAGCTTTGAATTTTCAAATGGGACTATCCAAGTAATTAGATTTTTAAATGAAATGACAGAAGACTAGTGCTTTCTGTAGACAGTATGTTCTATGGACTGAAGTTTTGCTGGCCAGACAACACTACAGGGTGAGATATTTCAGGAATCCAAATGGTAATTAATCAATGATTATATGATGACTAACATCAAATAACAGTAACATTAATTGCTGGAGAAGAACAAACTAAAAAGTCTAATCAACATAAGAAACGGCAACCTGTTCTCAGGTAGAGAAGATACCCCTATACAATTGTTGTAATATACATGAGTAATATACAAATTCTAAAGCTTCATACAGACTAGCAAACTCTAACTCTTTCAGTGTAAGTGACTTCTTCAGGATCTTATTTTTCCATCAGGAAAAGCTGCATGAAAACTGTAACATACACAACTCTAACATACACAGTTGTGTATATCACAGATGCATAAAATGAAAACAAGGCCAGACAAACTTTGTGGAAGTAACAGAATATTAATATTTTCTGACATAATTTCTGGATTTATGCATGTAAAGTCCTGGAAGTTAAATCTTAAAAAAAAAAAAAAAAAAAATCCTAATCTATTTAAAATGTCATCTAAAAGAGGACTGCACAACACAGAGCTTCTCAAAGGATTACGTATGCTTGTCAGAGAGCATCCTGAACTATGCTGGAAGGAATCTAGGACAAACTGATTGCACTGCTAAGGCACTGCCTTATGGTTGAACTTAGAACAGTTGGGATCTTCTCTTCATGTTACTGCAAGCTGCACCTAAAGGATCATATTGAAGCACACTACATACGTTTTGAATTTCTATATTAAGATAGCAATTTAAATTTATGTTATTTAGGAAGAAAGTTGACGTTTGATCCAGAGTACTATTAATCAAATCAGATGTTGTCTTAGCAAGCTATTCAAGTGGGATGCTTATGCTCTCTTTCAATTTAAACTACAGAATAGATTAAAACAAATTAATTACATCCTCAGAAAGTATTTTCTTTTTGCCAGAAGATTTGTACGTCAATATAAATAGCTCATAAAGAAGCTTAGAGTTAATTCAATCATATAAAAAGAACTGCCTCATAAACCCAATCTATTTTCTAACTGAAACAATATCTACTTACAGCCTAATTTTCAGAAACATCAATTAACCTAGTGCACCCCAGAAAACCTTGGGCTTATTTTCTCTTTCCTTCAGGAATGTCATCTTTTCCAGGACTAATCTTTGGGTTTCCTCTGGAGAGTGGTTTGATACCACATATCTGACACTGCAAAACTGCTGAGGTGGAAGCAACACAAATAAACTAGAGGAAATGAAAAAAGATTTAAAGCAAAACAACTTGTATAGTTCTCATGATCAAGATGTCTAGTAGTTACAGGATGATTTAGGTTGCAGAGTCAATACGTAACCTATGCTTGCATTTCTTGTGACATGGTCTCCATGAAACCTTTCAGAACTAAAATATTAAAAAATCAGTAAAGATGGCATAACCAAGACTTTATTATCAACTTAATTTTCTTCAAAAAGTAAAAAAAAAAAAACACCAAAAAAGGACTTTTTGCATTTATTATTTGAAACTAAAGGTTTGAAAATTATTATTTTACACTAGTCACGTGTATTAATGTGATATATAAGAATACATACATGATATATTAATTATACAATGCATATATTAATTATATAATAATAAATAATAATATATAATGCAATGTACCTTGCGCACTTATGTTATCTTTTTTAACTGGAGAAGTGTATTGGAACAAGTATATTACACAAAAAAAAAAAGCATTTTCTCTTTTAATTTCTTTGTAAAAATAAATTTTCCAAAGTGAAAAGACCATAATCAGAATCACTATCGGAAATATACACAAGTCTACCTATGTGCTTTACCTAGCAACAGTCAGACCTCCATTGTAATTTTCAAAAGTGTAGATCAACTTTACAGAATAGGACGAAAGTAGGAAGAGTGATCAGGGACTGATGCAGATCCTGTATCAAAGATTGTTCCCTTCTTTAGATGAATTATCCCAGGCTATTCAAAGCTTACATAAGCCTCTTTTAGAATGTTTTTATGTATCTAAAGACAGGAAGCAATCAGTCCGTGGTCACAGGAGGACAAAAAGTAATAATGGATTTTAGTTAAAAATATTCAGACTAGATATTAGAAATGCTTCTTTCAAGACAGACTTCAGGCACAGACTGCCTGTGGATGTCGTGGAATATCCATAATTTCTTAAATACCACAGATACTTCACAGGTATTGAGAGAGAATTATAAATTAGTGCTGGTATTGGGTATAGGAGTATTAGACAATTTTCTAGGATGCCTTTTAGTCAATGACTGAAAATTAGGTTTATTTTATGTTCTGATGGCATATTATGTTTAAGGTCTGGAATAAATTTTAAGGTCTAAATAGTCAATTTTTGAGACCACTTTGTTTAATGTATTTGTCCCCTGTTAATGACTGATTATACAATTAGCTGAATAAATATTGTTATAAACAACAATAAATCCATAATAATGGAGTCTAATGAGTGAAGTTATGCTAGTCAGATATGAGACTAAAAGCACTTTAAATGTTTATAGGCCATTTTGAAAGAAATTCTGCTTTGAATTGGATTGTGAAAGATGCAATATCACCAAAGCCCTCAACCAATGGCATCAATCCCAGACCTCATTATATTATGTAGCAACACATTTTATTCAGAAGTAGAGAGCCACATTTCTGTTCACTTTTTGGTGCACAGAGTAAGTTTAAGATGCAAAGTTAACTTGCCAAAGACGTTCTGAAGAAATTTGAAAGGTCAGACGAAACCTCTTAGAAAAAAAAATCCATCTTTAAAGTTAGATTCATTTTATCATTTAGTGTCAATTGAAAAGTCTCATTCTGGGAAGGCTGCTTTCTATAATTGATGAAGTTCTTAATGTGACAGACGTTGAGAACCATGATTGATTACGTGCCATTTAATATATTGCAATATATTGGTGTCAATGATTGAATAAATCAGATTGCTAATCCAAGACACAATATGCAAATTTCCTTTACAAGGACACCACTGCTAACAACTATTGAGAAGACTCTGTCTAGTGTCTAGCATTCTGGATTTATGGTAGGTAATGTGAAAAATGTTATGTCTTCTCTCTCCAGTAACAAAAGAAGCCACTTCACTGTTGCAGAAGTCCTCCTTTACCTTGGATTATTCTGGAAAACTGGATTTTGACTAATATTCCATATTTATTTCCTATATTCCTTTTTACTTAAAAGCTTGTAATGCAGTAATTTGCTGTAGCTCCTCTAATTTAGTGGAAACTTTGATACAATTATTTTAATCCCTTCCAACACTCCCTGTATTGAACGCCTGTTTATCCAGCTTTTTAAGTTTCCTTTTTGTGTTTTAAGATAGGTCATGCAAGAAACACAGAGAACATGAAGCACGAAATCAAAGCCTTATAACAAAGGACACACTCATGAAAAGAGCTGTGCAACTGCTACTTATTCTGCAGACCTCAGTGAAGCCGCAACATCTATTTGCAGGCAGACCCACAGACCTTATTCCAGGGCAAATTTGCCTCTGGAATAAAAGGGAAAACCCCAGCTGCAATACTGAGTGACTCTACAGGAGGTCTGTTATCATCTGGGAGCACAGAGCCAGGTCTTGAGATAGTAGTCTGGATTAGGCTGCCCATCTCAGAACACTTACTCTCACCACCTTCTTGCCTAAGGAGTGGAAAGGCATCTGTGTAACAACTGAAGATGTCTATGCCAGCTGAACCCCTAAAAAAGTATGACCTCACAGCTGCTCTAAGTCATTGAGTTCTTTTGCTTCTTACGGTTTTGTGATGATTTATGTCTGCTAAGACTCTCCAAAATCACAGAGTTGCATAGCTGTGAAAAGAAGATTGAGTAGGCAGTGATGATTATGCTTATGGTTATTGTTTTGTCACATGAGACTGCAAAAGCATTTCATGAATGAGTCATGGTGAATTATGTTTAAATTATAGATTGTGACTCACTGATTTTCACATTGTTTTATCCTTCCAGCGTTCTTCTGTAAGAATCCAAGAGATAAGAAAGAGCCTGCTCTGTCAGGCCTGGAAAACAAGAAAAGGCTTATTTATCTACACCCAACCCAGCAGAAAGGCTAAGAATAAGGAGCAGATCACCCTAACTAAGGAAAGAAATTAGCAAATATTGTTTCGCATCTTTGACGTGTCACAACTTGGGGGAGCTACATGCTGAAAAATCTACACAAAGCCTTCTTGAGTGACAGAACAATCCTATGTATGGCATCCCAACATCAGAAGCTGCATTTTTCTTGGTTGGTCTTGACTGCTGTTGTCACTAGAATAAACCAAGCTAAATCAATTGTCTCTCAGAAGGAAGAAACAGAGCCTTGTTTAAATAAAATTAACTTTTCCTAGCCACAGAATTTAACCCTTTATAAATTCCTGGCTCATTTTTTCTCTGTCAAAAGTAAATAGTCTTCAACACTACTCTTTACTTTGGATGACAAAACTCATGCCAGTACTAGTTAGTGTCCCAGTAGCTCTATATTAGCTTGTAGCACTCAGACACTGAGAACATGCAGAAACAACCTGCTATAGAAAGCCCCAGTCAGAGAGAACACAGGTTTGGGCAATGACTTCTCCCATTGTTTCTGGCCCTCTGGTGATAAATGTAGCTCATATGGCAGCATTTGTTTCTATGTGACACGTTGCTAACTGAAAGATCAATTCTATGGGGTGAAAAAAAAACCAACATAGAAAACTATCTATATACCTATTCATGTATAGATAGTATTTTTATCTCTATATAGGTAAATATAAACAGAAAATACATAGATATATTGATACATAAATATAGAGATATCCACGTATACAGTTGATATCAGTAGATATGTAGTAGAAATATACACAAATGAATATACTGGATATTTATTTTTTCTATATAGCTATCTATATAATTATCTAGACATATCTATTTAAATATAAACATGTATTATATAGAGATATATATACACATTTGTCTATGTAAAATTTTTAAATATCTAGACCTATTGTATTGATTTCAGAAAAAGAAGGCTTCAATATGAACTGTGATATGTCAAAACACCTATATTCAATAAAGAAAAACACATCATACTTTGGATTTTAATAGAATATTTCATCTCAATGGGAAGCTTCCTAATATTTAACAAGACATTAAGACTTTTAATGTAAAAATATACAGCATGTTCCAAATTACTTAACATTATATTCTATTTCTCTTCCAAGATTTAGATTCACTGAGCATTCTAAAATCAACAGAATCATCTTGGGTTTATGCTGGTATTTTTGATGTATATTCATCTAGTGATAGTTATTACACATGGCTGCAAAAAAAAAAATCTAAGATATTTGGTAAACCAGAGGAATGTTTCAACAGTAGATTTCAGATACAGACCAACCCAACCACCACTAAAAAGCTTAAGGGATACAATACTTCAGTTCAGTACTAGAAAACTGGTAGAAATTTTCAGTGTTATAATAATCCGTTACATCAGCCTGGAATCTCAGCCTACTGCTCTCTGTGAACTTACAGAGCTAATAAAAGCCTTTGTTTTAAAGGACATCTGTAATTTTATTACTTCTTTTCCTCAACTTCAATTCTCACTGTTTAAAAGGCTAAAGGCTACTACTAGGCCACTATGGTATGAGGGACTTACTGATTGAAGTTCATGAGCTGCAGCAAAAGTAGCTCTGTCAAAAAAAAAATCAACAGCAGGAGAACTTCAAGAAGGTTACCCAAACACCCAGTGCTCAGGAAGCCAGGTGGTTTTCCATGGGTGACCAAGAAGCTGTTTCACATGAAGTATCAGTCTCTGTTTCCAGTTGTGTTTACTGAGCTCAAAACCATCACATGGCCTTGTGATCTGAAAGGGATGAGCAGGCTCCAGGAACCAGGATGAAGGAATAGCTTGCTGAGGAGCATGCACACAAAAGAAGGTAGCCATGGTCAGTGTCCTGGGAGGATAAGAGATTTGGCTTACAGGGAGTACTCTGCTTGCACAGGGCTGAAATCTAAGTTTTGCAGGATGCCAAGAAATCATCCTATCTGTTATGCCTCTGCAGGCAGAGATTCCCTTTTAAGCTTTTTCAAGATTAAATCAGTAAACAAGTAGTAAGAAACTCTTCTTTGTCCTTTTCAGTCCTGGAGGGTTCCTCCTACCCCTTTGCCTCTGAGGCCTGGCTGTTTGCTCCCTGCAGTCTCCCACATCTGCACTGCACTTACCTGCCATGCTCCCTTATTCCACGAGTAAGCTCAGCTGTTCACCAGACAGGAACAGTGTCTGCTATGCGCAATTTTTTGGGAAGACTTCAATTTATGACTCAACATCCATAAACATCACTTAAACAATAAAAATAAAGTACTGTTCTTCTCAAAGAATAGAAAGGGAAAAAACCCAACCAAACAAATGGGCTTTACAATATTAACTGCCTGTCTGTGCCTACACTACCCATGAAGAAGACTGTAAGTAATGCATGGGTAGAGGGATGAAGGTGTTGGGCAATATGCAATGCTTTTTTCAAAACCTAAATTTATATGGATCTAAGTCCTTAATAGCTTTCACTTAAGTGAACTAAGTCAAATTACCAGCTTCTTGAGTCTTTCAAGACTTGAAGACTGAGGGTTGTTGCAATCCAGGAATTCATAGGCATAAGGTAGCATTTCACTACCTACAAGCTGATATCCTGTCAGAGATGCTCTTCCAGGATTGTCTGCTCATTTCAAAATAGCATTAAAAAAATCAATACAAAAGATAAAGCAAATCCTGTTGAGATAACAAATAAAAGGCATACCAAAAGCCTTAGAACCATATGAGGCTTCTAAGCAGAGGAAATAGTAAGGTAATACTTTGAGAAACACCCCCAGTCCATGTAAGACTGCTATTGTGGGCTAGAATCTTAGCCTGAAAAAAAATAGAACACGCGTTATCAAAAGAATGCTGGAATTTAAGTTGTATATATATCCAAGCATCCTGGATCAATTCCCATACTTTTGGAGACTCTGCTGCCATCTTCAGCAGCTAAGGTTCAGAAAGATTTAAGACTTACTTTAATGTATTCAATAATCCTGCTCTAGAATTTGTCGTTCTGGGCCTAAGTATTCTATAGAGATTGATGAATACATAACTAAAAATACAAAGTATTTCACATTACTCCTCAGCAAGAGATATAATTTGTCCTGGACATTCCAAGACCTGTACTGTATTTAATATATCAAGTTTCTCTGAAGTATCACAGTCAAATAAAAGAAGTGAGTGGCTATCATCCCTAATCAGAACAAAATAAATAAGGGCACAGAAAAAAAAAAGAAACTTAGAAGAGAAATATTTAAGTTCTCCAGCTTCATAATAAAAAACTCCAGATAGTAAAATGTCTGAAATGGAGCATTATGTTTTATTACAGATAGATTCAGCAAGGAAAGTAATTATACAAAAAAGAAACGAGAGAAAAATTTATTTCTTGTTCCGAATATGCATATAGAGGGATAACAAGTTAAAGAACAAGACCTTCTCAGAAGGAAAAAATGTCTCAAAATGCATGATGTGATTGTGAAAAAGCAGATGGCATTGTAAATGCCAGTTAGAGTCAAGTGTCCTAATTATCTGTATGGTTTACACTTGAAATTTTTTGAGTAAAGTCACAATATTATGCCCATGCTTCAAATTCCATATATTAAGCCAGCCTTTCCAGGATCAAATTATTTCCACAGAAAACATTTTTCTACCAGAAAGCATGTAAGAAGTTTGAATAGGACACAGTTTATGGGCTTTAGGCTGCCAGTCAAAGAAGATTTCTGCTATTATCATGTACCACCTTGATATTCAGTCACTTAAATAAAAAACCCCAACAACAAACCCACAAATGAAACAGCCTCACTGAATAAGAAAAAAATTTTTAAAAAAAAGATTTTGATAGCAGTTCAGGTGCAATCCTTCCAACTCACCTCAAATGAAAGAGGAAGCATAAGTAGAAATCTTTAGAGAATAGCTTCAAGAGTAAAGAATGTCTTCCATACAAAGAGAGAACAGGGCTTTTCATTTTGCAAGAGGATATCGAGAAGGACAATGATAAAACTCCATATAATCATGAAGAACGAAAAGGCACCAAACTGATTATCTAGGAGACCAAGACACCATGAGAGATTCCCTTTCCCACAGATTTTATGTCATGAAATCAGTTAATGCAGTGTGGTTAGTACAACAGACTCAATTCTAGTTCATTATATTTGCTTGAAAACGTTTGAATTTGTGTTTGGGTAATCTAAACAGCTATTTTAATTTCACTCAAGAGAACAACTTGACTTTTTGCAAAACTGGATAATAACACAAATAGCAGCATTGTAGGAAACTATGTCAAAAACCCTGTTTCATACTGTGGGGCTTGTTACCCAGAATTGAGATATACATATAACAGTTCGTGGAAATGTTTTTTTTTTTAAATAGAATTTTTGCCAGCATAAAAAAAATTCTGTTAATCTAGATATCTTTAAATTCTTGTCTGTCAAATTGTTAAATTGGTAAGGGAGGGTTTGCAACTATTCTAAGACAACTATTTGACATTAGGAAGCATGAGATTTATAGATTAAAAGATGAAAATTTCTTGGTTTTTTCCTTATATTTGAATAGCCTGTTAAATACATCTGGAAAACACTAGTTCATTTTATCACACTCAACACACCTCAAATACAACAAAATCATACGCAATAGATCAAATTAAGTAATTTCTCAAGCCACAAAACTCCTAGGAACAATTTGCTCTGATCCTACTGACAAATGAAAAATGACCATTAGATCAATAGAAAGCCTTTTTATGTGAGAAAGGACAAGCTAAAGACTGAGATTACCAGAATTCAGGACAAAAAATACTACATTTTTTCTCAAATAATTTAAAAGGTGAGAATAATGCTTCTATAACATCTACATAGAGCAACTCCTATTTCAAAACAAGATCTTAAAAGCTGATCAGCTGACCTGCAAATGTTCCACCCATCCTATTGTGAGTATTCTTCTAATCACGTAAAGATCCTCATAACTGGAGCACTATGTGACAAATAGTCTGAATTGATTATGGATTGGATGTCAAGAGTGTTTTGAATGTTTGCAGCCTGAATATTATAAAAGTATAGTGAGAAATATAACATTTAATGTTCATAGACTTGGAGAAGGCTACCTTACTCTATGATTTGTTTCATGTATTTCCTTGGGACCAAAATATTTCCTTTCAATAGCCTCAAAGTATAATGCATGAGCAAAGAGAAGTATCATGGTTGCAATGAACTTTTTTCCTGAGGTCTTGGTTACCACTTAGTTTTGTCAAAATTCCAATGAAGTTGACTACTTTACAGCTAAATACTGTTTTCTGTACATATTCAACATTCTTGCAGTGGTATTAGTTTTTATGATAAGTATTTTCATTGAGCATATGAAGTAAATGAGAAGTGAGAGGTATTAAAAAACATTAAATGCTGATGGCCGTGTAAAGTGTCTAAAGAGATTTTCTCATCAAGTATTTTTCTCCGGTCTTATCTGTGACCTCTTGCAGTGCAGAGGCTGAAAGAGGACTGAGCACATTGTTTAGGGAATTAACAGACAAAACCTGACTTTCAGAGGTCTTAAATGCAAGACCATATTAGCAAACCTATATTCATAAAGGCAAAAAAGCTTCAGTAGAGTTTCACAACATTCAGCAGATGCAAATGTGAAGCAAGCATTACTAAGATTTACTCTGACAAGCGACAGAATATGGCCTCAAATCAACTTTGTAGGACAACTCCAGGAAACTGCAGTGGTCTTCTCTGAATCCACTGCAAAATCAAGTGTGACCTGAAACAATTGAGAAGGAACCTTAGAAAACAATTACGTGATCTGACTTGAGTCTGAAAAATGCAGAGAAGTTCAATTCAGATAATTCTGCTATTTTTCTGGCTACAAATATTTTCTCCTACTACAGCAATCAATACAAGAATGAGAAAGATCAACAAGGTGAACCTGAGGAAAAAATGTGAGGTTGAAAAGATGGCTTCACACAATTACTCATCTACATCTGGGTTTTCCAAATTTAAAATATGATTAGATGGATGGTGCAGGGAAGTATAGTGTTATCTGTGGCCAATATAATATATATGAAAACACATATAAGTTATTATTTCTATGCTGACAAATGTGAAATTCAGACCTCACTTTTAATGCAGTCTATAGTTGCAAATGATATTTAAATTATAGAAGCTCAATTTTGACATATTACTTTTCTTCCATAAAATCTGTGTGTGTACTGAGATTTGTTAGACTGTTGTGGGGAAAAAGTCTGTGGAAGGTGTTTTTTAAAAAAAAGTAGTTGCTTGTACTGAGTGAAAATAATTTCACTGAGAACTGCTAGAAAGTGTTTTGAGTCAGGGATTTAAAGTTTGCTAGTCTGAAACATTAGGCAACATTTTTTGAAGGTATATGAAGCACGAAATGTCAAAATTATGAAAAACATAAAGGTGAACATTAATTTGAAGATGAGTTAAGAATTTAAAAATTCAAACTCCTGATTTAGTTTACAAGAGTAAGTCCGGCTAGTAAGTCTCTAGAAAACTAAGGTCAATACTTCTAGTCAAGAATAGAGTATGAATAGTGCATTGTTATGTCCTAAGGAATCACAATATTGTAGATTTGTCAACCATTCCTTGTAAGTTTCAGGTTAGGGAGAGTCTGAGTCTATTATTTTTACAGGAGTGTTAAATCATTCATTTCTTATAATCTAGCTTTTAGTATTTGACTGTGTTGAATCACATAACTAGAGACTGTGTCATAAGCAAAATTCTTCAAATGACCAGAGATTGATTAATTCTGGACCTGCTTACATCCAAAGCCCCACGTGTCTTATGAACTTTGGTGCTTACTCATTTATGATATATAACTTATAAAACTAGGAACCAACACACACTGAAAATCATTGGCACTCAAGTACTGTGGACAAGTCAGAACCTCTATTAAGTAAAATATTGTGGGATAAAATCCGTTTTTACCGCTACAAGCTAATATTGATCCATTACACATCTGAGAGCTTCCTAATCATGCTACCTACTCTACATTTCATTTATGCAGCTTTAATAGTCAAATTCCCACTTCATACATCACATACTTAATGAAATTTGTGGAGAAAGTTTGGTGTAGCTGGAAGCATGAATATTCTGCATCATGACAAAGGAAGTCTCTCTGACATGTAGGACATGAAGGACTTCAAACACCAATCAAATAATTTATTACAAGAAGAATATCCAAGCTACTAGAAAATGGTATGTTTTCATCTTATAAATTACTGACAGCCATAATTTAAATTACTCATTTTTTAAAGCATTTCTTCTCAGAATGAAAATTACACACTTCATTCTGCATGGTATAAATTTTGTTTTGGAGGGTTTGTTTCAAATTATTGTGTTCAAGATTTGTGAACAAAACTTCATAGGTGCCAAATTAAATTGACTTCACGGCTCCCTTCTGTCCTGTCAGGCACACATTCCTCATGACTCAGGCTGAATCTGTAAAGCTCATCCAACTGCTTTAACTTTGAAGAATCTTATCACATGAAAATGGACTTTCCCTTTTTCAGAAAAAAGAAGTGCTCCCAACTCACAACTTTTTTCCTTGCAGACGGCATGGCAGAAAGCCTGCACTTCACTTAACAAACACCTGCAAGAAACTGGGGACTTGTCAACCACAGGCCCATGGAAACCAACGTGTAATTCCCTTCTGAGAATCTTTCAACCTGAAATTAACATAGATTACAGACTGATGACTGTTTCTAGTTCTGCAGCTGATCTCAGAGATCCACTAGAGATGCATACTCAGTTAACTGGGAATGTATCCATCCTGAAACATGTTGTACTGAACTGCCAATATAAAACCCCCTAGTTATTTTTAACAAAACTGGAATGGGTAAAGATTATGTGTTCTTGGGTCTTGCTCTAGAACCACCAATCTGAAATGCAGTGGTATGGCATTTTAAGACTATCCTGTAATTTTAAGAGAAAACTAACAAAACTCCCATGCCACAGTGACATCTGGCAACTCCAGTGATTACAGGAAAACGGACCTGGATCTTCAAAGCTTATGCATTTCTTTCTGTAACTGCCACCTTGTGGAGCACACTTACTGATGGCTGCAGTACCAGCTCTAGTGAACCTTTCCTTTGAATTTCAGCCAGTTTTGCATCCTGGTCACATCCAGCATGCCTTATGCCCCTAGGTCATAGCCCAGACAGACCTGCTGCCTACAAAGGCAGCAAGTGTCAGAAGCTGCCCCTCATCAGCAAGTTTGAGATGTTGTCAGACATAGGAGGATATCTAGCCTTCATATAAAAGGAATTACAGCCAGAAACTGTTGCTGCTGAAGGAAACATAGCTTTTACTGTCTTTCCTTCTCCCCATCTTTGTGTTCTGTATCAGACATGACAAGTAATAAACCCCATCTTCTTATACAGAATACAGATCCTGAAGTGTTACGTTTTCCAGCAGGATTTCTCAACATTGTAAAAGCCATACAAAGTGGGCTATTAATCGATATAATCCGTAGAAATATTTTAAAAGTCTGCAATTCACTGCTTTTGAAGAAGAGACTTCAAAGCCCAGACAAATTGAATACATCCAAATACCTAAGGTGCTGAGTTTGAACAGACACTGAAAAGCACTGTTCTTAAAGTGATCAAATGTAAGATGCCTTTCTCTTTCCTAGTCAACTATAGTAGACACTTGCAATAATCCAGAGGGAGATTGCAAAATATTCTTACCCAACTTGGCTGTTCATTTTTACCTTCCTGTTCCTTAAGCCTAGCCATTTGTTACTGCTTTATCTTTAGCACCTTTACAGTACAGTACTCCAGCTGTGTTAGCAGTACCAGTAAAGAGGGTCCCAGTGTGATTCAGAGCTCCTTGTCCTTTTAGGTCACAAGTTACAAATACATAGAGCACTTCTATTCAAAAATTAAAGAACAAAAAGTTATAACAGTGTTGTAATGACATTTCCTTATGTTTATTAAAATAACTCCCCAAACTATCAAATAAAGTTAACCTTATTTTTGCTACATCTGTAACACTCTTAAGCTCACCCTTTGATCCCTCTTTTGCAATTCATTGTTCTTTCTCAAAGACTAGAGAAGTTTGACTGTGTTTCCCCATCCACTCCAGCCTGAGATTTGCACAGGGATCAGCCTGTTTTACTCTTGTCAGATAATTCATGAAGTGCATGATTTGATTTAACAATTTCTCTCTTGTTAAAACTTTATCAGGAAAAAAACCTGTACAATACGTCTTTTTTTGGATGGCAGATGTTGTACTAATCACTACTGATTTACACTGGAAAATTGTCTTCTGGATAATTTAAGATATTAAACCATTAAACTAAATAAAAACAGCACCACAACAACAACCACCACCCAAAAAGCCCAACCAACGAACCAAACAAAAAAACCCCAACCAACATGGAAGAACATACATGCAAGCCAACCCAATGCATTGCAACCCAAGGAAGCTATAATCATAGCTGATCATTACTTTCATTATTGTAGCTGCGGAAGTTACAGGACCATAAGGCTTTTAGAAAAACATGGCATCTTATTTTTCACTTTTAAGATTTGCAGCAGAGTACAAATGTAAATTCTAACTAAAATTTAAATAATTCCATTGGGGGGCTTGAAATACATGGAAGTTTGGCGCTACTAGCACTTTGTTGAAATATGTGCCAAAGCTGATACACAAAAAAAATCCTGACCAAAACCTGATTAAAAAAATAAAAATGTTTTAGAGTTCAGGAAGTCTGAGTTATAACTATTCATTCCATTCAAGCAAAACCTATAAAAGAGACCTGTTTCAGAAAAATCAAGTAAAGATCTTTGAATGTTGATGTATGTTCAAATGGCTTAATGCCATAATACTTTGCGGTTTTGTAGCCTGCAAATAGCAACAACCATTTTTTTTAAACACTGATTTTTATGGGGTTATATATATTTAACTCACTGAGGTCATTCATCTGCCTTCCAAGTGCTGAGTATTTTTATTTTTCATGAGCAGCATTTACTTCATGCTTTCCCTGAGGTGACTCTTCTCCATACATTCAAACAGTGAATTGCATACACAGCTGTACCCCACACCACTTTATAAGTATCTTTTCATTAAAATTAGTATCAGCTGCCATGAGTTTCACACCAATTCACCAGAGCACACTAAAAATAGCATCCTCAGCACTCAGCAATCTGAAATGTTGAGTTGCCTTAATTTCTCTAAATTCCTTTAAATAGCATTCAGAGCAGTCACTTTCTTTTAACTTTGGCCTTAATTTTACACCTTAATCCCCTTTGCTCAGGAGCATGCATGCCGTTAGCTACAGTACACTCTGAGAATATTCCTTATCATATGTTAGCTTACATAATACATGATTGTTATGAAGAAAATAAATACAATACCAACCTGTAATGAAAGCCAAAATTTAAGAAATAACATTTCTCTATTTTTAGCTGTAGTTATGTAACTCTAATTAGTTTTAATTCCATGAGACAAAAGAATCTCTATATGGTGTTGCAGATATCCCTTCGAACAAAAATTTCATCAAAGTAGTTATCTTTAAAAGTAATAGTGCATCTTTCCACATTTATAATTTCTCTTTTTTTCTTTCTGCAGTTCTCTTTGGATGTGAAATTATATATAACTCCTTAGGATTTTGGCTTATTGTAAATCATACAGGTTCCTAAAACTATCTTAAAGATATTTGCAAAGATGTCAGAGATAACATCTCTCGATAATGCCAGGTGAGCTAAAAGGGGATGCTAGGCACAAACGGTTGCCTGGAAGGCTCAGTTTGGGTATCACAAAAACAAGTTTTTGGCTAGGATGGTAGACTAGAAGTTAGAAAATTCTACTCCAAGATTTCTGTAATTTCTGCCCATTGGAGATTCTCAGATCTCCCATGGATGAGGCTTTGAGCAAGGTGATCCAGCTCTGAAGATAGTCCTGCTTGGACAAATAAGGTTGAATATCCCCACATGTCATTTTCAACTAAATTTTTTATTATTTTAGGGATCCCTATATAAACAAAAATGCTGTATCTTCGATTTTTATTAGCAAGTGTCAAACAGATGCAGTGGTCTGGTTAATACCTCAAACAAATTCTTTTAGTTTAAATTGCAAGTGCTTCTCAGTACATGGACTAGAAGGCTGAAAAAGCTGTGAAGAACATATTACCACTGCTATAATGCAAAAGAAATCGAGATTTGCAATTCAAATGTGGAGAGTATGAAGGCCATGCCTAGAGGTCTGCAACCAAGACAGACAACCTGTTGGGAGTTGTACGGGAGGTTTAGGAAGTGTTTTTTATACACATTATTTGTCTTGGTTAGCACGACTTCGACTTCTTCTCTGCCTGAAATCCAGGTCACCAGAAGTTGCATTGACTAGATAAGTTGGGGATAAGGGGACATCTCTCTGCTGATTGTACTTTGGACCATGAGCAGCATTTATCTGCATAGGAGCAAAAGAAGAATTTCTCTTGCTTTCAGTAGGATGTGAATGGACTTCCTTGAAACTACTTTAAAAAGCCTGTTGTCATAGTGTGAGAGGGAGAGATATGCAAAAGCTCTGCCAACTTTTGGTACCCAGTTTGATGCTGTTGCTCATTTGAAAACAGCATTAAAAAGAAGTTGCAGTAAAAAATGTGTTTTGCCAGAAGCCATGGAACAGTCAGTTACTTTAAACCACTGAATCCAGAAACAAATTTAGCAGAATTATTGCTTCCTTCTCTTGCCTGTAGAGTGGTTGATGCTCCTTTAGTAACACCTCTGGTTATGCTCATCCAGGATTTCCTTCAAACACAGTTCATATGCTAAAAAAGTAAAATGGAGATTTTTCTTATGGTTTTTTTTCCATGGCATCTAAGCAATCTGAGGAGCTTTTAAACTCCTTCATTACAGCAAGAATTGTCTACATCCACATGTTCACTTTGGAAACAAAGGAAGGTTTTATCTTTTTTTCCCCCTCACTGTTTCTCAAAGCCGAATGCTGCATACATCACATGAATAAAACATTCTCTCCCTCATTTCTTATGTGCTGCTTAGAAGTTATCTAATACAGGAATCCAATAGGTTGATTTTATTTATACAGTATTTCTATAGCAGCTGATTTAAAGAACTAACTGTTACTGTGGAGCAGTTCCTTATCTACTGTTCCTCTTTAAAATATTTTCTATGAAAAAGATTATAATGAGAACATTAAACTGTATTAAGAATTTCAGTTCTGCTTTTCATGGATTTATGAGTTTACAGTCTAGGCAGAGTTTGTACTCAATACTGGTCAGCAGCTTGATGTGGTCCTAAATATAATTTTGAAGCACTCCAGCATTTTGAAAAAAGGAAAATGACCAGAGGCTATGCTATTCTCTTCCACAGTAGCTGTGGGACTCCACCACAGATCGTTCTGTAGATCATATTAACTAAGCATACGATTATGTGATAACTAGATATTGTGACTTTAACTTAAGTGGTTTTTTATTCATGTAGTAACAGGTTTACATTATAATTTATCTTCTTAGTAGAGGTGAACCATTACAGTCTCACAGCAGAGCAAAAACTGTTAAACTGTATTGGGGTACTTCCAACTGTCTCACTTATCTCACTCACATTGCAACAAGGTCTGCAAGCTGTATAAAAAGTCTTCAGAAAGAGGTGGAGTTGGAAGGAAGCTTTGATGAGGATTCTGAGTAATCACGACACAAAATAGACTACTATATGTCCTTGATATAAAAACACAGAAAAGTAACACTGAGAACCAGCAGAGAGAGAGATGTTCAAAACCAAAGTATTTATCCATTGGAAAGGACATTTAGCTATAAATTTGAAGTGGGGACTTTGCCTCTCCTTTCCTTCACTGTCTACACAGCAGAGATATAGTGTCAGCTGCTTACCTAGGCTCTGTCCCTCTATAGTCACTGGACAAGGTACATCCAGAGAGTATCTCCCCCTGCTTTGGAATGTGAACCATAACAGATCACTAAGAGAACCTAGACAAACCAGAGATCCACTTCAAGGGTAAAATACGTAAATTCCATGAATTAAAAATGGAAAAGAAAATGAGGAGGATTTGAGATGATAATAAAGATCGGAGTTGTGCTTTGCAGGTGCTCTCTTAAGAAGGCAAGCTGTAGGAGAGATTTCCCAGGCGCATTGATTTGTTAAGCTATACAGACAGCTGGCAAGTATAACCCCATGAATAATCATGAATACAATAATTTGCAAGTGCAACATGAGATCCATGGAAAGAATTAGTTTTTCAAGGTCAGACCTCTTAAGACAGCCTTGTACAACCTGGTGTAAGCATAAATGAACCAGCCTTGAGGCAGTCGTGGTAGGGCAGTTAATGTGATGCCAAGCTAGAGAAAACAGCTCGGCAGAAGGCGTAAGTTGAAAGGTAAAATGAGCCAAGTAGAAGTTGAATTAAGGGCATCCTAACCACAGCCTTACTGACCTACATTCCAACTTCAGCAAAGCATAAAACTTTGGGGGAAAAATATCCAACCTAACATGTGAAAAAAAATCAACCAATCAGAGTTGAAGGGTTGGTTCAAGATATCTTGAATAGAGACCTGGAGGAGGAGTATTTTAGCATCTCCTTTTATTTTTCTATAAAGATGTAAAGATAATTCTAGATAGCTCAAACTAGACTTCCCATTTGTATTTATCCCTTTAGCAATACATAGTTACCATGTACGTGCAATACTTAAGGAATTTTTCCTTTTGGAATCTTTCGAATCTGTTCATTAACTTTTGTTTCATGTCTTTTATAGTGAAGTTTTAAGTACACAATTACTTTTCTAACAAAGCAGAAAAGATACTTTTCTACCAATCACATGATCATCTCAAGGAATTAAGTACATAAAATAATCTGTCCATTTTGTTATTAATGAGAAACACCTGCAGCAAGCAAATTAAAAAAAGTACTAAATTAGCTCCAAAGTTTACACTAGTTTTTTGGTGTGTTTTTTTTTTGTTTGGTTTGGTTTGGGGTTTTTTGGGATTTTTTTGTTTTTTAAAGGCATTGGGATATTATATTTGAGTCACTGATAAATTTTTGGGACTTAGTATATTTTCTAAGTTCACAGAAAAATGAAGATTTTCTTACAATTCAGTTAAGAAGTAGGAGTCTAATTCAGCTGCCTTGAAATAAAATTCAAAGATTTACTATTAAGAAATTGAATTGAACTCCCAAGAATTAGTATAGAAACATAATAACATTACTTTGGAAAGTGTCTAGCAGCTGCTTTCAATATCCTTGGGTTTGCCAGAATTTTTAATGATATTGCAAACAGCTGCTCTTCTAGTACACAGCATGCCTGTCATCTGTCTATCAAATGACTTCATTTCATCATAAACAAGGAACAGTTTGGTTTCAAAAATAGGACATCCAGCAGTCAGTAAGAGGGGATTCATGAAGCCTCTTCTCTGTAAAGGATTCATTATTTCTGGCTCCTTTGTTTGTAAATTTCTTTCCTGCAGTAACTGTGTTTTGTGTTTACATCTGGAGTTACCTATTCTCCATTGCAATCTGCAGCTGCAAATCGTTGAGACCAAGCATTGCATACAAGGTTAGGCTTTGGGCTGGTGTGGGAGGAAATGTCTCTCTCTAATCATGACTGACAGGCAGTTGCTTCCTAGGGTATCATCAGAATGCAGTGCTGATTAAGGAAAGGGCTCTGAGCTTCGCTGCCCCATGGATCAATATCCAATTTACCATGATTGTACCATTTTCCTTGCCATTACTCTTTTAAGGGGTGGAGTTCTAACAGTCTCCCTGTTAGCAGCACGGCAAGATAGTCCATCTAGTAAATAAGCATATCACCAGGGACACAGTTTTTAAAAAGTTACATGTGTGCCTTGGCAATGGCAAGCTAGGGTATGACACAGTGATAGGATTATGAGATAGATAAAACCACTCAGAAAATAAATTCTTGAATAATTAAAGGCTTACAAAAGAAAGCCATTTTATGAAAAGTTCATAAAGAAATCAGCTCAGTGTGCAGCAGAAGTGAAAAAGCAAAGAAAATGTTATGACTAATCAAGGAAGGAATAAAGAAATAGAACAAAGAACATCATTATAGTAAGATAGAAATCTGTATAGCACCTGCAAACAGCGCCTGTGGATTGCTTCTTCTGTCTGAAGGGTATTACAATAGAACAGAAAAACTAAGACAGAGAGGCAAAAAGGAGGATCAAAGACAAGAAAAATCTTCCATAAAAACACTGACTAAACAAAACAGGTCTCCATGACCTATACTAACAAGAAGAAGGAAAGATTACACAAGAGATCTACAAAATCATCACTGGCAAAAGAGGAGAACAAAAAAAGATGATTAGGGGAGTGAGCATCTCTCTTAAAAGGAAAGGCTGAGAGAGGTCAGCTTGTGCAGCCTTGAGAAGAGACAACTGAGATGGGACCTCATCAATGTCTATAAATAGGTGGTGCTGAGCAATAGGACAAGAGGCAACAGGCAGGAAGTGATGCACAGATATTGCACCTGAATGTGAGGAAGAACTTCTTTATTGTGCAGTGTCTGAGCCCTGGAACAGATTGTCCAGTAAGGTTTGGAGTCTCCCTCATGGAAGATATTCAAGAACTGTCTGGACACAATCCTGTGTCGTGTGCCCTGGGATGAGCAGGGAGCTTGGACCAGATGCTTGAGCGGGGAGGTTGGACCCGATGACCCGCTGTGGGTCCCTTCCAACCTGACCCATTCTGTGATTCTGTGAATTCAGCTTGACTTAGTTCACTGCATGGACATCCCACCTGGCCACCATCATCACAGTGCTTGACTCTGAACAAGAATCCCAGTGAGTGGTCACCTAAGTGTAGAAATCCAACACACCAGAAAGGAAAATACAACAAAATACAAAATAAGCATTGTACTGGGGGCATGATCTGATTGCAGGCTGTATCTCTATGCATGATATAAATGGTTTACATCTTCTGCCAATTTCTGCCTCAGCAAAAAATATTCCTATCAGTCTTAACATCTTTCATCTTTATTGTTATGATGTACTTCAGGGAAAGGTTGCCTCCAACTATAATTTAATGCATTTCTTAAGAAGTGTCTGCTATTTGATACTATTCACTTTTACTTTTTGGCATTTCAATATGTATCAGTTTCAAACAAAAATGTTTTAATTATTTAAAAATATGATCATAAATGTGATGGGAAGACATTGATTTGAAGCTCAAAAATTAAACACAACATATTACTTCAGGTAATTCATGTGCTTTTACCAGTTTTATGACTTGTGTTTTCATGTTTTTATATTTAAATTGTTGTGACAGTCAGCTTGGTAGGTACACTGAAATAGAGATGAGGGTCTAATAAATATAAAATAAATATTTGTACATCACTACCAATGTAAGAACAGGATGATAAGAATCACCTGTTTCCTTCACTCGGGGAAAAAAAAAATCAGGTAGAAAATATTTATATTTTAAATTCACTTATTTTAACTAGTTTCGTTAGGCAAGAATGTTTGGGACAATTACACCAGAGTATGAGGAATTTCTAGCCTTATGTTTCAAGGCAGAATAGAAATGGGGAGATATACTTGGGGAAATGGAAATGGCTTGAAAGTTATTGAAGTACTGAAAATACAAACACCTTGCTCTACTTTCAAGAAGTATAAGAACTTAAAACTTACAATGATTTTACATAATTAGTAATTCAACTGAGTGGCAAAATATAGTACTAATAGTAAATGAATTAATCCTCTATTTAAATGCATGAATCCCAGCTGCATATCTATACTCTGATTTAGAACTACAGATCTAGAAATAAGTATAAAGACATTTAAATTAAACTCACAGAATCTAGAAGACAAAAATAAGTCTTAAGTTTTATCAAATATCCCCATTTGGAAACTGACCTCTAAGTTATATATGCAACTTCGAATTTTTTGGTGTTTCACTGATTTACACTTATCCTCATAAGGTCCTCATAAGCAGCATGCTCAACAACTTCATTCTGATAGCACAGTGAAATGCTAGAATTAAAGACAGAACTTGTTTGTGTTTTCTGAGGCTAATGCACTCCCACAGACTGGCCCATGATTATGGAGGAGAGGACCATGGGAACTACTGACTGTCAGAAACCTCTCAGTTTCCTTTTCCAACTGCAAACATGTGCTCCCAATCTGCCTTCCTATCAGATGGACTGACATATAGATCAATCAGATTGATATCTCTATTTGTGCACATCAATTGTACATAAAAATACAGAAGACAGTTTCCAACTGCATGAGCTTCCCTCTCAGGGGAAAAAAATGAAAGGAAAAGCATGCAAGAGATGGTAATCAATTTGCTTAATGCATTACTTGAAGGCACTCAAGCTTAAGTGATAAGAATAGCAAGAGTGCATGAAGTCTGTATTAGCAAAGTAGGATATCAAAGCAAAAAATTCATAGAGATATTACTGTCTCACTAACACCTTCTCATAAGAATATTAATTTCTCTGAAATTGCCATTCTGTTCTCACGCAGTAAAAAAGCCTGTCTGTTGGTTTGTTCTTCCATAAATTAATTTAGTTTTTTGTGCATTATTTCACTAATAGCATTTGCTTGATTCAGTGAAGTTTTGGATAACTGCTATACAAATAATTAAACATTCCCCTCAGTTCTAAGGGTCAATGCTCTGGACCTGAATTTGCTTATTATTTTAGTCTACCATAATAGTTTCTGTGGTTTGGATATGTTTTATCCTCAAATTATGAAATGTTGACTCATCAGATGCTATTCCTGCATGTTTCAAGATTTTCTTCACTGTTAGTTAACAAACTTTTAAGAATATTTATGGCATGCACAATATATTCCAAGCACAGAAGGCAGACAAGATTTTCCCTCTGGAAATTTGGATAAGCAAGTTCACAAATTATAAAAATCTGGGTGGTAGAAAGGGAGGAGGTATTATAACATAAATACTCAGCTCATGGTGTTATGTTGCATTTGAAGAATAATAATTCAATTAAAAGAGGCTAGCATTTACATATCTTGCATACAGCTTCTAGTACAGAGAAAAGTGGCAGAAGGTGAGCATACCTAAAGATTCACTCTCCAGTGTTTTCAAGACTGCAGCCTGGGCCTGAAAAAAACCCAGGAAATTCTATGGTTTTTTCTCATTTATGTAATGTTGTATACTTTTTATGTTTATTCTTTTGAGTATCAAGCAGAGACCCACCACAAAATTATTTAATGCAAACACTGTAACTGCAATAGTCAGCACAAGCAGAAATAATTTACTTTTTCTTAGTTGTTAAGTTATGTTTATGAATTTGTTATTTATTAAGCCTGAAAAACTAAGTTCAGTTACCTTGCAGTGATAAAGGTACCAAACTGAAGCTGCCTGTGACAGTTTTAAATTGTATCTTTTAACCTGAAATGCAATTGTAGCTTTCTGGACAAAAGACCCCAGACAAAAAAAAACCCCAATAACACAAAAAGAGGAAAAGAAAACAAAACAGAACACACTGGGGTGGGGTGTGGGGATGGTCACCAAAACAAACCCAAGTTGGACCAAAACAGAACTTAGCTAACCACAGCTAAATAGCCCCAAACCTTAACTCAAAGGCACACTGAAAGTTGTCAGGGAATCACGTTCTTGTGCCAAAGGTGGAAATTAAAGGGACATTCAGAAAGAAGCATGGTACTAGAAGTAGTGCACAATAGAAGTAATTTATTGCTTTATATCAAAGAATCATTTCAACTAAGCTAAATCCTGTATGCTTAGTATTCATAAAGTTGACAACAAAACCAAAGTGGAATTTTGTTTATCCACAGTAACAACTGAGGCATTATTCCTGTGCTAAAATTATCAGCTGTGTGAGACAGACTTGTTTACACAACATTACATGTTAATTCTAGGAATTTACTCGATGCTAGGAAAACTTCTTGAGCATCTAGCAATTGCATTTCAAGACTACTGAACATCAAAGTTTCAACAGAATAACGAAAGTGTTATTATGGCCATTTTTGGATCTTTATGATTTAAAATCAGTTTACGTTGAGCATGGACATTTCAGTTTATTTATAAATCACTGACACTTTTTCCTTCTGCATCTGGATACTCAGTTTCCACCGTGACAATGTAAATGGCAAGCATACCTTGGTAATCATCCCAGTCCTTCTCTGAACATATTCTTTGCCTCTCTCTTCAACAAGAATGATGGAGCAAGGGGGTCTCAGCACTCTGAAGTGGAGGACCATGGAGGACTGTGAGAATGGTCAACACCCAGCTGACACTGAAATTGTGCAGTATCAGATGCTGCAGCTGGATCCCTACAAATCTATGAGACCTGATGGGATTCATTCAAGAGTCCTCGAAGAGCTGGCTGATGTCATTGCAAAACTTCTCGCAGTGATTTTTGAAAGGAATTGTTGACTCTCTCAAGCACAGGCAAAGAAGTCTCAACAAATTAGAGGAGTGGGCAATCACCAACGGTATGAAATTTAGCAAGGGCAATGGCTGGATTCTGCACCTGGGATGGGACAACCCAATATGTACAGATAGACGAGGATATGAAATGCTGAATGGCAGACCTGTGGAAAGGGCCCTAAGAGTCCTGGTCGACAGCAAGTTGAGTAAGCAGTGCCCTGGCAGCCAGGAGGGCCAGGCGTGTCCTGGGGGCATCAGGGACAGCATCGCCAGTGGGGCAAGGGAGGGGCTTGTCCCGCTCTGCTCTGCACTGGGGCGGCCTCACCTCGAGTGCTGGGGGCAGTTTTGGGTGGCACAACATAAAAAAGGTGTAAAGTTATTAAAGAGTGTCCAAAGGAGGGCAAACAAGAAGGTGAAGGGCCTTGAGAGAAAACCATATGAGGAGCAGGTGAGGGCACTTGGTCTGTTCAGCCTGGAGAAGAGGAGGCTGAGGGAACACCTCATTGCAGTTACAACTTCCTCGGGAAGGAAAGGGGAGGGGCAGGCACTGATCTCTGCTCTGTGGCACCCAGTGACATGACCCAAGGGAATGGCCTGGATTTGTGTCAGGGGAGGTTTAGGTTGGGTAGCGGGAAAAGGTTTTTCACCCAGAGGGTGGCTGGGCACTGGAACAGGCTCCCCAGGGCAGTGGTCACAACAGCAGCCTGACAGAGTTCAAGAAGCATTTGGACAACACTCAGGCACATGGTGTGACTCTTGGGGATGGTTCTTTGAAGGAGCAGGAGTTTGATTTGATGATCCCTGTGTGTCCTCTCCAACTCAGCTTATTTGTTGATTCAGTGAATACCTCCCAATCATTTTTGAGAAGAAAAAAAGAGAGATGGGTGATCAAGTAGCTCCCAGAAATTAAAAGAACTGCTGTTTTCAATACTTCTAATTGCTTTCATGACCCTGGAGTCATTCCCACATTGAACTCTTGCAGTTTTCAGGAGAGGTTGAAGGGCAGGTGAGGACTGGAGCCAGAGTGCAAAATATGTTTGCTGAATTTGAAGGCAATTCCATTAATAAACTGGCAATAGATAGATTGCCTTTAGTTATTTGCATTTAAACAGACAGAAATACCAAATTTTTAGTGATACATCTTGCAATAAAGAAGTATTCCCACCCCCATATCTTCAAGTCCTATCAACTACAGCAAACATAAAAGTAGTGCTTTTATAAATATTATCAAGTTCAAATCCTTTGTTAGCCCTTGATTTTGAAGTATACCTTCATGTCAATAAGTGAGACACTTCCCATTCCTAACCACTGGGAGGTAGCAGATGTACTATGCATTCATTATTTAGTGGTCTCTAGAGCTGTGCTTGGTACATCACCTAGTGCAGTAATATATCCCTGTTGATTCATGCTGCTTAAGGATGTTTCTGTTCTCTTTAGGTTTACTTAGTTTTGTTTAAAATGGTACATCAGATGCAGCACAATTTAAAAAGACTCTCAAAAAAAAAAAAAGCGCAAAACACCCTCTTAGATGTGGTGGTCAATATTCCTACAAGAAAGCTTTGAACAGCTACTCCGAAAATGCTAGTAAACAGTTGCTTTTGAAATTTATTTACAACAATTTTTTTGCAAAATGATTCAATGATTTAGATTCAACATAGGTTTATTTCTGCAATATAGTAGCTGCTCTCTTTTCTTGATCTTATTTTGTATGAACATCACTTTTCAGATAGGAAAGAATTCCTGGACAATACAGGTCATTTTCCTTAGTGAAATGTACAAAACAATTAAAAATAATCTCAAATTCAAATGGTATTCTGATAAAATATTTTTCTTTGTATTTTGGTTTTCTAGACAATAAAGAAACCAACACTGCTGTAACATTAAATAATTGTGTTTACTGGGTGACTAAACACCTTAATCAGAGAAATCAGCCTAAACATATCACAAGAAAGGGCTACTGTACACATTTCAACACTTCTTTGTTGTTGTGCAAATGTCATGAGAATAGCTCTTTCTTTCATGTTGTTTATTAAAATGTAAAAAAGCCCACTTGCACAAATGAATTATGGATAAGAATGGAAAAAATGCATCATACCAAAAATGTAGCTGGATTTTGTTGTCCCTTGAATAAAATCCTTTGAGCAGCTCCATTGGCTTAATTTACTCTGTTCAGTAAGCATGGCAAGATGAACAAAAGATGCTACAACCAGAGAGTATTTTAGGGTTATACCTGAGCTGGTCGTGCCCAAGACTTGAGTTACACATTAATATAGGGAAATAAGAGGGAGTTACAAAAAAGAATGTGCAATTGTCCTTCAATACACTAATTTTTAACAACTTAAAACAGCAACATAGCCTGTCTTTATAAATTCTCCTTTCCCCTAAGAAAATCTGTAATTAGTTTCCATGCTCAGTGTGTTTATTAAATAAACCTAAAGTTAATTGCATGGTTTATGTTACTGTCCCTAACTAGTTCACAGTATATTTTGTTTCCTAAACAAAACAAGGCTGGGGTAAAGTGAAAGTTTACAGCAAAATTTTAGAAGACATTTCTTCCAGCTCAATTTTTATTCATATTCAATGATTTCAAACTGGGCTTAAACCAAAGTGGGTTTTACTTTAAAAAAAAACTTCGAAGTTCTGAAGTTGTCCTCATTCTTCTAAGCCTTAAGTGTGCTTCAAATTGCACTCTGAATTACCACTTACACTGTCAGTAGTGTAAGTGATATAATGATATAAAACTGTATTTTTATTGTCTGTAATTTTGACTTATAACAAAATAATGATTTTGAGTTAAACTCTTTAGTTGTATGTTGATATTCTATAATAAAGACTATAGTTCGCTGAACTAGCCCCAGCCCCTCAATGTCTTTCTTGGAGTGAGGGGCCCAGAGCTGGACACAGCACTCGAGGTGTGGCCTCACCAGTGCTGAGTACAGGGGGACAATCCCTGCCCTGCTCCTGCTGGCCACACTATTGCTGATCCAGGCCAGGATGCCATTGGCCTTCTTGGCCACCTGGGCACACCCTGGCTCATGTTCAGCTGCTGTCACCAGCACCCCCAAGTCCTTTCCAGCCACTCTGTCCTAGCCTGTGGCACTGCCTGGGATTGCTGTGGCCAAAGTGCAGGACTTGGCACTTGGTCTGGTTGAAGCTCACACCATTGGCCTCAGCCCATCAATCCAGCCTGTCCAGATCCCCCTGCAGAGCCTTCCTGCCCTCCAGCAGATCAACACTGCTGCCCAACTTGGAGGTCATTCATGGACTTGCTAATAGTAAACTCAATACCTACATCCAGTTCATCAATAAAAATATTAAACAGGAGTGGCCCCAGCACTGATCACTCTGGGACACCAGTCGTGACTGGCCACCGAGTGCAGCACCATTCACCATCACTCTCTGGGGCTGGCCATACAGCCGGTTTTTAACCCAGCAAAGTGCACCTGTCCAAGCTGTGGGCTGCCAGCTTTTCCAGGAGTATGCCATGGGAGACAGCGTCAAAGCGACTTTGCTGAAGTCCAGGTGGACAACATCCACAGCCTTCCCCGCATTCACCAGGTGGGTCACCTGATCCCCCAGTTGCCCTGCATGTGCTGAGTGATTGCACTCAAAGTGATCTGTTCCACAACCTTCCCCAGCACTGAGGTCAAGTTGTTCCCTGAATCTTGCTTCTGGCCCTTTTTGGGGATAGGTGTCACACTGGTGAACCTCCAGTCAACTGGGACCACCTAGGTTAGCCAGGACTGATAACAAATTAGAGAGAGTGGCTTGGCAAGTTATTTTGCCAGCTCCCTCATTATCCTGAGATAAATCATATCTGGTGCCATAGGCTTGTGAGCATCTAACGAGTTCAGAAGGTCACTAACTTCCTTGTACATTACAGGGAGTCCATTCTGCTCCCTGTCCCTCTCTACCAGCTCAGGAGGCCAATTGTCCTAAGGATCACCAGTCTTACAGTTGAAGACTGATGAAAAGAAGGGTTTAAGTACCTTGGCCTTTTCTTTCCCCCTATATATTTTCCCCTACATCCAATAAAGAATGGAGATTTTCCTTGCTCCTCCTTTTGTTATAAATGTATTTATCAAAAAACTTATTATCTTTCACAGAAGTGGCCAGATTAGGTTCGGAGCTTTTGCCTCTCTAATTTTCTTTCTGCATGGCCAAATGACATCGTGAAACACTTTCTGTATTGCCTGCCTCTTTTTCCAAAGGTGATAAATCTTTTTTTTACCTGTGTTCCTGTGAAGGGATCCTGCGAAGGGTTCCTGCGAAGGGTTCCTGCGAAGGGTTCCTGCTCAGCCAGGCTGGTCTTCCCCATTGGCTCATCTTTTGGCACTTAGGGATGGCCTGCTCCTGCACCATCAAGATTTCTTTCTTGAAATATGTCCAGCCTTCATGGGCTCTTTTGTTCTTAAAGGCTGCTTCCCAAGGTACTTTCTGAGTCAGTGTCCTGAATAGGCCTCCGACCCTGGTATCGGCCACACTAGCCTTCTCCCTGATGCTCACTCATAAGCACTCAACCATATCATCACTATCCTCAAGCTCTCCCTAAGTCTCCCTATTATACGGAACCCCCAGCACCACTCCTTCCTTGCCTGTCTCTTCTGAAGAGCAAGTAGCCATCCATTGCAGCGCTCCAGTCATGAGAGCTATCCCACTATGTTTCTGTGACAGTAACTATGTCATAATTCTCCTGCTGCACAACGGCTTCTAGCGCCTCCTGTTTGTCTCCCAAACTTTGTGCATTAGTGTACATGCACTTCAGCTGGGCTGATGATTTCACCCCTGACTCTGGCATGCCACCCCTGAGCTTGGTCTCATCTCCTTCCCCCTTCAAAACTAATTTAAAGGTCTCTCAAGCAGCCCTGCCAACTCATGGGCTACAATCCTTCTTCCCCTGTTAGATAAGTGAACCCCATCTTGTCTCCAGCAGGCCTTGTGCCATATAAAGTGCCCCATGATCAAAACCCCCAAAATTCAACTCATGCCACTAGCCTTTAAGCCACTTCTTGACCATGTGGGTTTTCCTGTTCCCTTTGGGATTCATCCCTGCTTTTGAAGGAATTGAGGAGAATACCAACTGTGCTCCTGTCCCTTCGACCAGGTGACCCAGTGCCCTGAAGTCCTTTTTGATTACCCTGGTGCTTCTTTTACCAACCTCATCACTGCTGACCTGGACAACCAGCATTAAGTAGTAATCAGTGGGCCAAATTAGTCCAGGAAGTCTCCTGGTAATATCCCTTACCTAGGCCCCAGGAAGGCAACAGACATCCCTGTGGGATGGATCTGGTTGGCATACAGGGCCCTTTGTTCCCCTCAGAAGTAAGTCACCCACTACAAGTACCCTTCTTTCTATCTTAATACTTGAAATTGTGTTCTGTCTGGTTGACCGTGTTGATCTGGTAGACTCCACAGATAAACCTTCTTCACTGTCATCGGCCCGCCCCTCAAGATACAGGGCTTCATACCTGTTCTGTAAGGGCACCTGGGAAGGGGAGAGAGGCTGGGAGGGGATTCTTCTACCTCTCTGAGCAGGGACCCATTTCCATTCTCTGCCATGTTTTAGGTCTCCTTCTTCTGACTGATGGCAAGAGGGGTGGGGTTCCTCCAACTTCTGCTGAACTTCCATCCAATGAGCTTCTCTCGGAGATGGGAGAGGGTGACTCCAGCAGACTACTTCCCTTTTGCACTCCATGATACTCCTCAGCGTGTCCATGTCCTCTTTAAGTTCTGCCACCAGACAGAGCAGATCATCAGCCTGCTGACACTGCCCACAGGTGTCTTTTCCTTTGTCCTTTGGTACTAACACCAGGCTCAGGCACTCCCTACAGCTGGAGACCAGACAGCTGTGTCCTTGCCAGGGAGCTTTATCTGGGTTACCATGCTCCTGCTGGAATGGCTTTCAACTGTGGGCAGTTCAAGTTGGGCAAATTAGGCAAAAACCAAACACCCCACTCAGGAGCTGGGAGGGTGCCTTTCCTGCTCCGCCTGCCTGTGGGAACTGCCTTGAAAACTGCCATGTCACATTCTTCTGACACACCAAGTCCTGTTTGCCAGCTCCTGTTCCCTGTGCTCCCTAGAGCCTTTTAAATCTCCCGTGCTGCTCCAGGTAATGCTCCCTCCATGCCTGATTCACTGCAGAGGCTGGCCTGATTTTAAAAATCCAGATTTGTCAAATAGATTTTAGAAGTTCTTCTTGAATTCTACTCAAATCAAGAGCTTCAACAGAGTGTATTCTTTCTTGGAAAACAATCACATTTCATCTTTCATCAACCAATTTGGTTTCTAGGTATGACTGGTCAGCAAATGGGGTGATGTACACTTTTTATTAAAAAATGAGATCTGAGTCAAATTATGTTCTCAGCCTGATGAGGTGTTTAACTCTATTAGATCCACTCTCTGCCTGCAAAGGAGGATAGCAGCTCCTATTTTCCAAAAAAGTTATTTAAGATTTATCAAGCCAGAAAGGAGGAAGCTGGAAGTCCCTGATTTGAGCTGTCATTCCTAAGGGAGAAAAAGAGATCTGTGTCCCATTGCTATTCACAGAATTAGACCCTTATTTCATCCACTGACCTTCTAGTATTATACTTCCAAGAAGACCTGGCTAATTTTCCATTGAAGTGAAGAAACTGAAGAGTGGAAGCTCAAGCCTTTCTTTTAATTAATTTAATCTCCATATTCTCAATTGTTTTATTACTAGCTTGCCTGTGGATTTTTACAACTCAATTAATTTCATAGCTAGGAAATCCAAAAAGCTTTCTTGACAGTAGTCCAAGATCGGCACAGAAATCACTTCCTCATCGAAGATCTCATCACAGGGTGGAGTTGCCCTCAGTGAAGTAGTTCTGAGGAAAAAACCTTAATTAGGGAATGATAAAGGAAGAGACTTTAACTTGGGAAAAAGGAAATCTTACTTGTGCTGGTGAGCATCTGTGATAGTGAATTCAACCCCTTCTCAAGAAGCATTTCTGGTGGAATGCAGATGACAGTGCAATTTTCTCGTGTTTTAAAAATATTTTTTAAATGTTGCAATTTTTAAAATTATACAATCAATCTTGAAAACCTCTTGCTGCAAGAAGAGTGCACATTTCATTGAAAAATAGTATGTCTATAAATGATCTCTTTTTATACTTAGATTTTAGAAAGGTGCTGCTGTTCACTTCCTGTGAATTTTACAATTTGCTTAGATACAGAAAGTAGATTTGCCAAAAAGCCTTTGAAAACAACCATCAGCATTATTTCTTGTTGGTATAATCTTCAAATAGGAAATACTGGCAAGGGAGGACATAGCAAGTAAATGAGTAATTACTATTATGTGGTGGAATTTTCTCACAGAGTTTTAGTGCTTAATTTGATTTATAATGTACTTTTTGTTTGGATCTGTGAGACACCAAACCCATTTACTTTGATCTATTGATTTTTCAAACAATATGTTACATTATTTAGCCTAATACACTGTGTTTGAGAGAATTTGTCCCTCAGTTGTCTATAGAATGTGACATGCTAATTTGAAACATTTGCTGGCAGTTGATGAAACAGACTAGAAGATGTTAAAGAACACCAGGTAGTGTTTTTATTCATTTCAGAAACTCAGTGCCAACTGGCATATCAGCTTCCATTTATCTTCCAGGAAACACTTCGCCAGAGAGGCCTGGGAAAATCTAAATGATTTATTCAGGTTATGAGAGACCTCAGCCACACAGCCCTGGTCAGTCCCTTTAGGAGTTCATTCTCGAGGCAATGCCCTCAGCTACATCCAGTTTCTTTATATCAAAGAACATATAAAAAAGCTGTGAACTTACATAAGCCTATGAACTCTGTACAATGAGCCCTTTACTGTTCCTATAATAATTATACATATTCTGCTATCACTGATGTGAGGACAAGGCACCCACGGAACTGTGATTTGAGACTTATTAAATAAGACAGAAGAAAGATTTTAGGGGATTTTCTTCATATTTTGGCATAGTTTTACTCAAGTAGGAGTGAAAGTTGTAGGACTTTTTTTCATAACAGGAGACTTCTGTGTGGCAACCTTAAAAGGAGGACCTGTTAATGCTACTACAACTAAATCATGCAGATGTTATTATTATCCATAACTCAAAAGATACAGTGACACTTAAATTATTTCCTGTAAAACAAATAAACAAAAAACCCCCTTTCAATCTTATTAGTAAAGCCTGAAACTTAAAGACTTCAGTATTTCTCTACAGTTTTTGAGAGTGTTATTCTACCTAGATTGAATTCAATTTGCATGGAAGATAACTAGCTCAAATATTTTCATCTTCATTGTTTATTTATAGAATTTAGCATATAGAATTTACTAGCCATTTGAGTTTGACCCTCTACTTTTCAAAGTAGTAAGACATATGCCTCATAGAAAAAATGGAAAAATATAGAATTGAAATGATATGAAAATGTCAGAATTAGATTCTGCTCTACATGTATTAGAACTAGACCATTAATTCTATTGATTTCAGTACAATAACTCCTAATATATATTGACCTTTTAGAAAAAAATTTGCATGCTTAATATTATGAGCAGTGAAAGAGAAACTCTGGATTTGTGGTTCATACATTTAACATAACCTTAAAATTGTACTTTTTAGTACATAATAATATGCAGCTTTCAGATTAGCAAGTGAGGTGTGCCAAGTTCGTTGAGAAAAGTGAAAATTTAAAATCTCAGCAGTGAATTCAATTGATTGCTTTCAACAGCTTTGGCAGATTATTAGCTGCCTTTGATAAGTTTACATGAGACAAGATATGTAAACTACATGGGTAGCCCCATTCTGCAAAGGAGTGTGCAGTCCTCATTTTCAAATATTTCTATCAGTGCTCTTAAAAGTGGCTAGAATATTAACTTATGTTTAAACTACAATTTAGCACACTTTGAATGAAATTTTGGAAGGAATTTTTTGAAGGAATTTTGGAAAGTAGAAGACTGAAGAGAAGTCTATACAATAGGTGTCAGGGTATACAGAGATGGGTTACTATTATGAACAGGCAAAGCACTGTGTATTTATCTGAAATAACACTCAGACTAAACTCAGAAAACTAGCTCTTTCGTACAGGAAAGTAGTTCTGCGGAAAGTGGAATATTTTTCTGCCCATTATCGTACCTTTGAGGCTTTATAAAAAAATAATTTGGGGAACAGGAATGACTAGATGAATCTTCTAAAAAAGAACTTACTGGCATTGAATGTCCTGCCTAGATTTCACCATATCCTGATTGTAATTTTGTGATTGTAATGTTCTGCAAAAGGGTTCTTGAAAAATGCTTTGGTTTGATTTTCTTTCTTTTGTTGTATAGAAATTCTTAAATTGCAACTTTTTCAATCTTTCAAAGATTGATCCTGTGAGGAAAGCTATACCAAAGTGTTTATACTCAGAAGACTAACTCAAATCCAAGATACATCAGGATGGGTGCAGCCCTGTAAGACAAATATTTGGATCTCAGTTCCCCAAGTTAATGAGGTGTATATCAAATCCTGAGAATGTGCATGATGTCAATTAAAGCTACACAACTGCATAAGCTTAATTATTTTGCTGAATCACAGAGTAAATTACTGTAGATAGGCAAAATTAAGTATGTGATAGTCACCTAAAAGTTTCAGGAAAATGCCTACCAGTGCAGATAGATTAGGCTTTAATCATTTATTAGGTTGCAAAAATTAGTTTTAAAATAACATGGTTAAAATGGGCTCTACTGCTTATTCTAAATGTTGCAGAAATAATCCTGCAAACTCTGCAGTGTTATATGCTCCTGCTAGACGCCAGTATAATATCTTTAAAAGTATGACCACAGGCAGTGACCTCCCTCTGAGGTTTGAATTGATTATCTTGTATAAGCTGGGTAAATAATCTTGAGCAGTATGAGATTTTTTTATTTTTGTCACGGAATGCTTTGTTTGATTTATGACTGAAAGTGAGGTGACCTGCATGACTGCACTCTCTTTCAGAGTTTCACAAAAAAAAAAAATCACTTTTTATCTCAATGACCATCGATCAAGGCATCATATGATAAAAGCTGAAGAACATTTACAGTACATAAAGCACTACCAAACAGGTCAGCGGTCAAACAGCTGCCTTGATGCTCATTGCACCCCACAAAGGTGATTTATTTCTGATGTCTTTGTTCTGCTAGACACTCGGGGTCAGGGAACCACACAGATTTACTTAGAAAAGATCATCAGACCTATATAGAATTTAGGTCTAGTCTATCCTATAGAACTGAACTAGTGGGATCTCACTTAAACAGCGGAAATAAATTAATTTTATCAAAGCAGAATTCTTAAATATGGTTAAAAATGTTGCCAGGTTATTTTCTATCCTTAGATGACATCCAGATCTGCTCTAATTTTACAGTCAACCATGTCTTTGCCTTGTTTCCAGGGATCACTGGATCCTGTGAGTAATACAGAACAATGTCATCTCAGTGCTTACACTACATAGCCTGCATTAATTCTGTATTAATAACATAGATCCTTAAGGATTATCAACTGTCTGTTTATCTGTATTCTCAACTTAAAATGATGAGTTTCTACTGTTTTCTGAGATACTAGCTGTTCACTCAGCATTTCTATATATGTAGTCCTAAATCACCATCATATTTCAAAATAAAAGCAGCATACACGACTCCCCATAAGCACAAATATCCAAGTCTCTATGCAAAGTAAATGGACCTACATTTTTAAAGACAGACAATTTTAAAGACAGGATTATATTAAATCCTTCAGTAATTAAGATCAGAATTTCTAATCTGTTAGATTGTTTCCATAAACTAAATTTCAAACTGTGTAGATCACTTGAACTCTAAAAGTCAGAAGAAAATTACAATGATTTTTTTTTTTCCCTGTGAAAGATTTTTTTCCATAGTTGTATGGGTATTGCTAGAATTCCACCATTGCTATTTGTATATGTTCTTAGAGCCTTCTTATAAAACCATATGTTCCATGTTTTTCCTCCTGTTTCCATGTGGTAGGCAAAGATATTCCATGACTCAAACAGCATTAGCAACTGAATAAGTCTTTGAGTGTACTGAGAAAAATGGAGAGATGTTAACAGCCACATTTCACAACAGTAGAAAAAATGCTTGTGTAGCATTCACTGTCATAGCCGAGCATATGCTCTCCATGGTTCTTTAGTCATCTGCTTGGAGTGGGCTGCAGTGCTGAGGAAAAGACAATCTGTCTCTCTGTTCATGAAAAAGTATCTCTACAAAGTAGAGTTGATTAGTATAAGGGTAAACTCTTCAGTGACTTAGAAACTGAGAAACGTGGAAAAAAAATGCATGATCACTGTAAATAAATATTTTCTTTTCTGCCTGTGCAGCTCAGATATTTATGGCATATGAAACACAAATACTGTAAAGATTTTAGTCCTTGAATACTTGAACACAGAAAGCAAGAAATGTAAAATATTTTAACTAAACACATCTGGGAAATTTAGTAAATTGTAAATTTTATTTGTCAGGTATAATAGCATCTCCTTTCAAAGCATGCCTGTAGCTCAGTAAAGGAATGCACAAACCCCTTTTAAAAGAGCAGAAGCATTGGAAAAGGTCTGAAAGCATCAGTGCATAAGCTACTCAACTCTCATTTCTCACCCGAATACCTTGACTCACATAGGGCTCCATGCTGCTGCTACCAGATTGCTTGATATAAACAAGCCCAACTGTGTGGATAGCTTGACTGTCTCTGTACTTCTCTGCTGGCTGCAGGGCAGGCATATTCCTTATATAGCTCTGAAGCGGCAGGTGGCTGAGCAAATAAAAGTGAAGGTCCAACTCAGCACTGTTACCATGTTCTTTCTTACTTTTTCTCTCACCGGAAAACATGCTGCTGGCCTTTTATCAGACAACAGAAGTGACAACATAATCATATTGTAAATGGGACTAACACCACTTTCTTTTAATAAGATCGTCTAACAGTGAAATTCATTTGAATTGCTGAAAAAAAGGGGAAGAAATTTTGCCAGCTGCACAAACCCACAGATTTTAAGTTTTATATTTTGTCTGTGCCAGGAATCTGCCTTAGGCTGAATTTTAACAGATGGACAAAACAGAAGAGTTTTTTTTTTTTAAGGGTTAGACAAAACAAAGTACATTTCTCTTATATCCAGTTGTGGTAATTTTTTTATAATTTATAGAATATCCAAGATTTTAAGAAAAAAAAAGTCACACTTGCTGAAGTGCTCTTTGGCAAGAAAGAAGCTCTGGTCTTTCTTCCAAATACGCATGCAAAGTCTTTTAGTTGAAGAATCCAGAGTCAGGAATGGAACCCACTAGTTTCTCTGCCAGGAAATATTTATTAAATCCATTAGCAAAATGTCTGTCCTCTTTGTCTAGCACCAGTTCTAAAGATGACACTAAGTTGGGTGGGAGTGTTGATCTGCTGGAGGGCAGGAAGGCTCTGCAGAGGGATCTGGACAGGCTGGATCAATGGGCTAAGGCCAATGGTGTGAGCTTCAACAAGGCCCAGTGCCAGGTACCTGCCCTTGGGTCACAACAACCCCAGGCAGTGCCACAGGCTGGGACAGACCGGCTGGAAAGGACCTGGAGGTGCTGGTGACAGCAGCTGAACATGAGCCGGGGTGTGCCCAGGTGGCCAAGAAGGCCAATGGCATCCTGGCCTGGATCAGCAATAGTGTGGCCAGCAGGAGCAGGGCAGGGATTGTCCCCTGTACTCAGCACTGGTGAGGCCCCACCTCGAGTGCTGTGTCCAGCTCTGGGCCGCTCACCCCAAGAAAGACCTTGAGGTGCTGGAGTGAGTCCAGAGAAGGGCAAGGGAGCTGGGAAAGCTGACACAAGTCCTGTGAGGAGCAGCTGAGGGGGCTGGGGGTGTTTAGCCTGGAGAAAAGGAGGCTCAGGGGTGACCTTTTCACTCTCCTCAACTGCCTGACAGGAGGCCATGGCCAGGTGGGGTTGGTCTCTTCTCCCAGGCAACCAGTGACAGGATGAGAGGACATAGCCTAAAGCTGTGCCATGGGGAGGCTTAGACTGGACATCTGGAAACATTTCTACACAGAAAGTGTTATCAAGCATGGAAACAGGCTGCCTGGGGAAGTGGTAGAGTCACCATCTTGGGAGGTATTTAACAGATGTGCAGACATAGCACTTGGGAACATGGCCTGGTGGGACTTGCCAATGTAAGGTCAACAGCTGGAGTCAATGATCTTGAAGGCCTTTTCCAGCCTAAATGATTCTATGATTTCAAGTCTATGTGAGAGTTCCCTCCCCTCTGTTAGCTGAAGAGATTTGATGGTGGACTAACCCTTTTAGAGTTAAAGAAGAACGTAACTCAGAGGCAAAGAAAGGAAAATATACTTTACTGGAAAGAATATCCACAACTGCCAAACAATTGGCTTTGTCAATCATGAATTTTTGAAATTAGGGAGTGCCTGATGCCTTCCATTCTCCTGAGGCTTTTGTTAGCAGGATGTATGCCACAGTTTTCAAAATACAGAGAAAAAGTCCAGAGAACGTAAGTCCATTACTCCCTAACAGATCCTCACTGACAAATTCCTAGTAGTAAATTTATATGGTTTTAAGATATTATCTCATGTGTACTTTGATCATAGGCAATTTTTGAAACATATACATATGCATAACTCATGTCTACACTAACCACATCTCACAATGCACAACACACAAAGATTATAAATCAAGGAATAGCTCATTTTAAAGCATTATAAACTGCTTATTGTGACTTTCAGAAGCCACAGTTCTTGCAAACTGCATGATGCTCTAGGAAGCCTCTCTCATGCAAACATCGAAAAGTATCTCAGTGATACATGGATTAAAAAAATATATATTAAGCTTATCATACTTAGAAGAATCAAACTCAGAACATAAAATATAAATTACCTCATGGTTTTCACTTCAGTGTTTCAATGCATAGAAGGGATCCATCTCAAACATCTAATAATTTTTAGAGGGAGAATTTTTAGACAGGAGTAGCACTTTGGGGATGCGCATATTTGTGTTAAATAGAAAGTGCTCCAATACAGCAGTATTAGCAATAGAGAACTAAAAGAATGGCCAGTATGAATGAATACAGATTACAAATCTATCCAGGCTGGAAATACAGAGTTCAAGAATAAAATCTATGAAAACAATAACTTACAGAGTGTTAACTGGTAAGTGATTGTTCACACAAGTGACATTCAGCGAATTTACTAAGAGATCACTTGTAAGATGGCAAAAGTGGCTGGATTATCTTTTGATTAGAAATATTTAACATAATCAGTTTTGTAATTACACTAGAGTAAAAGCCTATTTCTTTTATGTACACAAAATAAGAACAGCAGCAGAAGAATCTATTATAGTCTCTACTCAGAGAGACGGTACTTCTCAAAGATGAGAAAAAAGACAGAATCTTCTCAGGTTTAGGACATTACAGGTCATCACAAATCACTCATGCCCTTTGCAACTTGCCCTCTAGTGTATAAAAAACGTTATTCAGGCATTTCAGAAAAGCAAGTTTTAGATAGAGAGCTTTCCTGATCTCTTTTCTATTGCTACCACTACCTGTTTCCGGTTGTATTACAGTCTTCTGCTTATCAGATTTGACTTTGCAGCTTGCCGTATTACACTCTGAAATTCCAATCTTTCTTACGAAAGGGATTGAGATAATTTTCTGACATCTAATATCAACATCATCGACCACCTGTTGAGCATTACTGTCAGAGAAGGTTGTTGTGGTTTTGAATGTCATTACAAACAAGTGAGATAGCAGAACTCCATTAATAAAGTGCCAGATTCCCGTTTCCTCTGGTTATCTATGATTGGTCCGCAGGACATCTATTTTCACAAAAACTTTGAAAGTATTTGCGGATATTCTTTGCCTTCAACTTATGCTCCTTTTATATCAAGTAATATCTTGTTGTTACAACCACTTTGAAAGACTGCATTTTGTCCAGACTGCTATCCCTATTTCTCTGAAGACACTTAAAATTTTTCATCCTTTATATATGTAAAATATCTTGCTTCCACTGATGCTTAAATTTGTCTGATTTTTAATTCCTAAGTAAGATCCAGAATTTTTCAGGTAAGTTTTGAAGACAAATATGGATTCTTTCTTATTTTCTTTCTCTTGCATCATCTTAGTTTCAAATAGAGATTGTTTGGTGCTGAAGACATGCCCTCTCATTTCCCTACAACCACTAAACAAAAAGAAAAAAAATTACGTCCTCTGAGTTTTGCTAAAATTAAATGCCTTAGAAAGACTGACCATATACTGTGGGTTTTCTCTCATTAACCTTTTGAGTCCAGTTCTTCCATCAGTCAGACAAATGAACAACAACCCTTAGAAACATACAATAATCTCCACTGTTCTATGTGTCAAACACCTTCTCCTGTCTCTGTGAATGCGTAGGTACAAAGATGAATGGTTGCATGGTAATTCCATCTGTAAGTGTTTGTGTTTATCCAGCTTCTATGCAAAGTAGTCTTTAGCAGTAATTGTAACTAAACTGAAAGTCACGTGGAAGAATACAGTCATTTAAAAAAAAAAATCTTGAACAAAATCATAAACATATTAAAAGGCTATAGGAAATAAATACTGGAAATGCCTTTGTTAACTGAAGTTTTAGGTATGCTTACCATACTTTACGGCTGAAGATACATACTATGCATATACTTTCAAAAAAGTTAAAGCTTGTATGCATTTTTCCCCCCCTTACTTTTATTTTAAAATAACAAAGTCTTCATCTCTTTTTCTGATACCACTTAAACGGAATGTTTGCAATCCCCTAATTCTCTACAGTTGCCACTGCTAATTCAGCAATACTTTAGCTTCATGAACATTGATAATTACTGCCAGCGTAAAAGTTCAAAGTCCTCTGAGATGGCCTGGATGTTACTGGTTAAGGCCTCCTTATGCCTCATGTTCCTAATGCTACCACTGTGACAGCCCTAGGGAGTGAATATTTCAGTCAATAAAAGTTGTGTTTTTTCTAGTCTGTCTTACTTTTTCAGAAGACATGCACTTGCCACAGACATACAAGGTCCCTTACAGCTTGTAAGGCTGCCATAGGCATGGAACAGACATCTGATAATTCATTTACAGAGCACCACAAAGACTATCCATGTCCCCTCTCCATGACATCTATCAGGCACACAGACATCCCTCACCACCTGCCATAGTCCACTTCCCATCAGCAATCCAACTGTCTAATTTAAGGAAGTGTATCTAAGGTCACGTGTATTTTCATCCAGCAGTGGCCAAGGGAGAACATCCACTTTTTATTTTCCATTCTTTTTGCCAATGATTTGTTATTTTATTAATAGTTCTCTTTAATAAAAGGACACTAAGCCTATAACAGGAATGTCTCCATTGCAGCAGTTAATTACCCTTTCCTCATGTATTGGTATCCCAGCTGGAAAGGAGAAAAATCAGCTGAGAGCTGGAACTTCTTTATTATCACTAATTAATCTACATTCCAAGTAGAAGACAGCAGACTATGGGAACCTGCTTTCAAACTTAAACAGCTAGTGTCTTGTCTTCTGCAGCAGCTCTTGCCCCCAAGTATTTATGGCAATTCAGGATGTTACATTTGTGCAGCTGTGTATGTTGTACTGTTTGCCTCTGCCAGCTGTGATAGCTTATTCCTCTCCTCTGCAACAAAGATTTCTTTAGCTGCAAGAAAGCTGCCCATGTGAACTGAGGAATGAAAGTCTGACAGCAAAAACTGGGACAATCTTCCAGAGTTGTGTGTTCAATGTCACCATCTAGACAGCATCTCTGAGGCAGTGCAATCAACAGGGAATAGTGCTGTGTGTTCTTCTCATTATACATGCTAGTAATTGAAATGTGCCTACTGCCAGCATAGCTAGCTAGAAGTAATAAAAAGTACCTCTGAACAATCAGAACACTTGTAGGTACCTGAAAGACAGCAAGTGGGATACAGCTCTGGATTAGTGATTGTACAATCTCTGTACTCTTCTGGACCTCTTTTTATTTAGTGGTAAAACTGAATTTTTAGATCAACATTGGAAGGAGTTATACCTTCACACTTCTCTTCTGAAAGTACTTATTAAAATACAAACACTTTTCCATATTTAGAATTTTAAAAAATTATTCAGGAAAGTTGTAAAAAGCAGTGTAGATTTAAAGAATTGTTTCAAAAGTCTTCAGTTTCAGTTTTTCTTCCTCATTACCAGTTTAATAGGTGAAATTCCTTGATAATAACTTGAAGAGGTTACCTATAGTTTAGAAACAACTGGAACAGGCCTTCTTTTATTTTTTTTCTTTAGCAGCTAGCAACCACCAGCTTACTAGAGTGTATCTTGAAGAAAAGTCCCAAGAAACTTTTCAAAAGCAGTACACTTCACTTAATGAATTTTGTATCAAGGACAGATATTAGTCCTGCAAGACATGGCTCTGTATAAGGAACTGAATAGAAGGCACAACTCAGGCATATTGCTTGTTGCTAGTATCTGTATTCATTAAAATATGATTGTGAAGTGAGGAATTTTAAGTGCTTAAACTAAGTCAAGCAACACAGGAGAGCAGCTTGCAGGATTAAATCTGACAACTATTCAAACTTTAACTAATGAACTGTAAACAAAATGGCACTTTCCAGCTATCTCTAAAAGCATGCTACCAGTACTGATGACATAAGCAAAGTTAGGATGAAAAGATGAAAAAGTTGGTTGAGTTCTGAAAAATCAGGGCCACGGAAAGACAATAGTTTAAAAAGTAGTGTAGGATTTGTCACAGAATCATAGAATGGTTTGGGTTGAAAGGGATCTTAAAGATGAACTGGTTCCAATCCCCCTGCCGTGGGCAGGAACACCTTTCACTGAGTCAGGTTGCTCAGAGCCCCATCCAACCTGGCCTTGAGCAATTCCCAGGGATGAGACATCCACAGCTTCTCTGGACAATCTGTTCCAGTGCCTCACCACCCTCAAAGTAAAGAATTACTTCCTAATATCTAATCTAAACCTACTTTATTTCAGTTTGAAGCCATTTTCCCTCATCCTGTCACTACATGCTCCTGTAAAAAGTCCGTTTCCATCTTTCTTGTAGACTCCCTCTAGGTACTGGAAGGTGGCAATTAGGTCATTCTGTTTAATGCTGCTATTCACACATACACAAATTTTACAAAGCACTTCTTTATTTGTCGCTGGAACTTCCAGAAGGGAGAGATTTTTAAATCACAAGGACTTGTGGATTGATTATGCAATTATGTAGGAACACTGTGTGCAACAGGAGAAAAAAGCTATTGTTAATGTCAAGTTACATTCCAGACCAATTAATGGTATTTCCATTTTTATAGAAACTGTATTTTTCTCGTATTACAGAGAAGGGATACAAACCTGAAAATACTTGAGCCTAGTATAGTATATAGCACTCTGAATAGTAACATGTGACCTTTCACACCTGTATGCACTAATTTTAGAAATGTTCACAGGATTAAGCATTGTATGAAACAAGTATCATGTTTTATATAAAATTTACTCAGAAATGTCTACATCTTTGTAGTGTCAAATCATAGTTCTTCAAACTAATACAGTCATAAGATAGTTATTTTTAAGAATATTATTTTAAAGAAAATTTATTTGGGGTACATTTGCATTTTAAATAAAAGAAAAAAAAATTTTTAACATAGCAAAAATTTGACATGCCTTATCATAGCCACATAGTCAGCTGAACATTTGTCAGAGAAAGCAATTTCTTGATAATTTCTAAAGCACTTCAGGTACCCAACAATACAGACATTAGCAAAAAATAATAAAAAATTATACACATACAATTTAAAAAAATTAAATTAGATTTTTTTTTTCACTTTTTACTTTTCTTTTGTGGTGATATTATCTCCATGAGGGTTGAATAAAGATCTGGCAGGTTACTAAACAGATAATAAACACTGGCGTTAAAATATTTTTCTTCAAAAAAGATAGGCACTCAAAGCACGCAAATATTCTATTAAATTTAGAAAGTGATTTGCATAAATAAAAGACTATTCAGAGAGCTAGTAAAAACCAGAAGGAATATTCTGTGATTTAATTTTTCCTTCCTGTTCCAGAACTGTACCAGTTCTGAAGAACTGCACTGAGATGCTGCAGTGGGACTTCCAGCACTCAGCACCAGGCCTGAACAGAAATCACCAAGATCATATTTACATATTTATCAGTACTCACTGGGGATATTCAAACTGTACCACAGAGCAAAAAAAAAAAAAAAATCGAATAACTATATGGACAGCTGCCATGTAACATTCATGCTTGAAGTTCCAATTGCTTTGTGATATGTTGTCTTCCAAAGAGGCTAATGATTGCAAAAGTAAGATTCTTTCTGCTTCACAAACGCTAGCTAATATTATTATAAAATCTATTGGAAAATATTTGTTGCCAGTATGTGTGAGTAAATATGCATGGAAAATGACATAAGTAGGGTGGGATCAAATCAAAATTATTTTATTGCAAACTTCAAGCAAACAGACATATTATGAATCTGGATCAATCCTCAGTTAAGCTGGCAGACATAGTTATATAATTACGAATATAACTATTATTTTCCTTCCTTGCTAACCCTGGTTTGCCATTTGACTTGATGATGACTTTCTGTTGAGAAATAATCTTAAAAATATCTCACAGGGCATGAAACTTTAACTTGAGAGACAACAGCTTTGTTCTGCAGTCAGGTGCATCTTACTGGGTCATCTCATAGAAGTCTTGTTACTTCTCTGTGCCCCAGTTTCTTTACTGAACAAATACATATGCCTCTACACACAGGCTGCTAGGTTTTTTATTTCTAGAGCTGAACTGTTCTGCGTATGTTCAAGTTATATCAAAATGAAAAAGTAAAGAGGAGCAGGAATGCACTTACTACAGGTATAAAAATTTACTATGTTTGGTAGAAGAGAAGAAAATTAATTTTCTTTATATTAGTCTTCATATACATTAGTATTACAGAGTCATATAAAGCACTGAAACTAATGATGTCACAGTACTTTGACGAAGTAGAGTAAGTAATAAAAATAATTTAAAACAGACAAATAAAAGAGCCTACTAAATTTTTAGTAGTGATTGATTAACCTAGGATGTAGCAAAGAGATGCAAAATAAATTTTTCACCCTTTTTGTTCTGCTAGCACTGATTTCTTGGAAATTCCATTTATAAATTTTGTTTTTCTGTGTGTTTCTCCTAACATGGCCACAAAATCAAAATAAAACTTCATAGAGAATAAGCCATACCTTCAGCTAAACTTAGTCCATAAACTTTCAACCATTTTCAGCCCTGGTGCAGCCTTCAGGACTATTCATACACACCATGATCTATTATTTCTTCTTATGTGAACCTAAATTCTCTCATCTAAGCTAACATGTTTGGCCTCGAGAGAGTTCAATTTCCTGGCTGAAAACAACATGAAGTTATTTGGAAGAATCCATTCTCCCAAGGAAAAACTACAGATTATGAAAATGCTTTCTCATCCTAACCATCTCAGGATTGCTATTAAATTTTGCAAGATGTTGAGTTGTTAAGGTCAATTAGGCCATACAAATACTTAGGACAAATACCACTCAGACGTGTACAAATAAGAATACATTTATCAGAAAAAAAAAAATTACAAAAATCTAATATTTGACTGGGGAAAGGAGAAAATACCAATATCTCAATTTTACCAAGAGATATGTACCTGTGTGGTTTATACATATGCTGTGTTTGAAAAGCACGCATAAAGTTATATGTTACAATAATGCAGTTTACTTTCTTTCATTAAGAACTTCTCCTAAGTTGTATGGCATTTTGATGCAACAAACTCCTGACATATCTATATAATGCCACCAAGGGAAATAGAACATTTCCAGATTCTTCTGTTGTAGAAAGAGGAGAAGGTAGACAGGGTTGGTCATTTCGGTAGATCTGCAGTCCATGCTAAGTAAAATGAGACATTAAATACAAGTGAAAGCAAATTTCATGAAAGAAGAAATTGAATGTTCTTGCTGTGCACAGTTTTCATCATCCATAAATGAAGGACCATCACCATTAATCCAGTGCTCATCACTTCTCCAATTAAAGAAATATACATCTGAATCTGCTTACTGCAGCTGTAAATGTCTCCATTTCACTGTTCTGACTTACTCCACTACAAGTCTATTTTTGTCTTGTACATGACTAGTTGCCCTCCTAGGTTAAGCTGGGAGACCCCATTCAGGTCAAGCACTGCATGCAAAAGTCCTGTGGAGTAAGGTGTGAAGAAGTAGCAAAAATTCTAAGGTTGCAACTTTATACGACTGACGTGGAAATCAGCAGTTCCACTGCCCATGATGCGGTACACTGTCTGAGTGTGTGGAAAAGCACTGTGAGAGTTAGCCTTTTCATCCCTTGCCTTTGTGGGTTTCTGCCAAATATGACGTGAGTTAATTCTTTCAGAAAGCTGCAAAACAGTAATAATTTCTTACTTTTTAATTATCGTTTGGTGACAGACATTGGATGAGGGAAGGAGGCGAACATCATTTGGGGATAAAACACTAAGAGGTTTTTGTCTATCAGCAGCTGTGCATGAGCCATTAGCAGCTGTGCACACACTCTTCACTGTTTTAGGATGAAATCCTACAGAAAAGTATCACTCCAGATGGGGAAGGTTTATGTGTGTCAGCCCTCAACCAATCACACTATGAGCATATTCCTTCCTATGCTGGTCACTGCCCAGCCTTCAGCAATCCATCCTGGTGCATCTGCACTTGCCATCTTCTTCCACACTGGCATGATGTCAACATCTTCCACACTAAAGACATTAACATCAACGGAACCTGGTGTGTTTGAGTGCACTAGGGATAAACATTCTGTTAGAGCTGCAATTGCTGAGGAAAGCCCTCAGATCCTATTTTGAAATACAGCTCCTCAATGTACCAGATTGACACTGTGCAAATGATGGTGTGGAGATTTGCACATCTGTTTCTCTCCCAGATTTAAGCATCTGTTGTGTAAAGGACAAATAGTGTAAAAATGAAGTGGAAAATACCACTGAAAATACCAGAGTCAAGCTTGTGAGGCTTTACTAATTCTTTCCTACTCTACTTTTAATGTGCAAAATGAAAAATGTGTTGAGAATGTGTGAAAAACAAGCCTATGTAAAACCTATTCTAAACGGAAGGCCAGGACCTACACGTAAATGCTGTAATACACATTTTTGCAGGCAGACGTAATGCTAGAGCTTCTGTAATAATATCTGCAGATATTGATTCTCCATCATTCTATAACCCAAAAAACCTCACAGCTTTTGGGGCAAGTATTAGCGTTTCTCATTTTTCGGAGTAGAGACCAAGGCCCTCCTCCTCACTCATGGTTTGTAAACAGCTTCTTATCATTTGCTCTCTCAGCTCCTACCTTACCCCACAGCTCCCCAATTACTAGGACAATGTGTGTAGAGAGTCTGAGGGCAATATATACCCTATTTCCTATGAGTGTATGTAGAGTACTGGGAGCTAGAAACACCTACTGTTTCCTTTCTGTCCGACAGCTTTTTCTCTGCCTCCTGAAGGCTTCTAAACTGTAATTTATGTACTTAAATGTCAAGTGGAGCAAACTAAATGTGGACTCCAGTTTCCTACTGACATGCAAACAAAGGCCAAATCACCTCTTGGCACACGTGAAAAGGTTGTCTACGCATTCGGGTGCACCTGCCATTTTACGCCTTTCAGGGGGAACGGGCAGGTGCCCGTGGCAGCACAGCCCTCCCGATGGGAACGGCATCCCGGCGTGGTCCAGCCGCGGTCGCAGCATCTCACGTCTCGCGTGCCCCTACGCTCACGAGCTCGGCCCCGTTTTCAGTCCGCTCAAGGCCAAGGGACAAGGAAGAGCCGCTTGCCGGGAGAGTCTAACGGGACTGATGTGTTTTGTGTGTGAAAACGAATGCCACTCAACAGCCGGCCTTCCCTGCTCTCTCACACTCCACCGATGTTTCCCGGTGTCGGACACACAGACTGCACTCCGAGCAGGATGAAACCAAAACGCGTCCGCGACTTCCAGTGCTGTCCCTCGACCCTACGGCCAGGCAGACCCCCGCCTCTTGCTCTCTCCCAGCCCGCCCGCTCTATGAGGAGCAACAGAGGCTTCTCAAGGGACCGGCGAGCCCGTGGAAACCCCCCACTGCATCACTCCCAGACACTGTTTCTCGCTCGCGCTGTACAGGCACGCTACCACCCCACGCCTTGCCCCTTGCTTTGCCCAGGGTGCAACATCCACCCACGCGTGTTCCCGTGCCCCGGCGGCGGCGCGGGCCCGGCTCTCGGGGAGCCCGTCTCCCCTGTCCCCCGCCTCCGCTCGCCCCCGGCCCCTCCCTGCGCCGCTCCCCGCCCGGGCGCCGCGGCCCCTCAAGGACTCGGGGCGCTCAATGTCAGGCGGGCGCGGGGCCGCCGGCAGGGGGCGGGCGAGGGGCG